>VWZF01002290.1:61498-144616 GCA_013396755.1 Sclerurus mexicanus | reverse complement strand
TTTTTTTTTTCTGTGGAGTTGCTTTGGGATGTTTAAATTTGGTGGTAACAGTTTTGGTTTTAGAGGCTGTCATCAGGATCCGTCATTAAAAACAGGATGTTTGTTGGAGCCATGCTGGGGAACAGCTGGGGGCTCCTTGGGCTTTCACTTAGAGTGTATTCCTGCAGTTATTTTTTTGCATTGCAAAACAAGTTATTAGTAATAACCAAACAGTGACAAGTTTCTGTGCAAGAAAACCATAAAGAAAAAAAGGTTGAGATTGAGCGAGACGTTTCATTCTCAATCCGATCCTGGAAACACAGATCTGGATTTGTGAAATGAACTGAGTAGTAGCTCCATTGAAAATCCTCCTGTTTTGTTCATCACATCAAAATCAAGGCATTTCTGTGAAACATTTAGCATTATCTGACAGGATTTGCCTGTCTCTCTTTTCATGTGCTGACATTAAATCTGTATCCCTGGTCGCTGCTATGCCACAAACCTCAGAGTTATGGTGGTGATTTCTTCAGAGCAAACGCAATTCATGCGTAGAATGAGGTGCAAATCAGTTTAAATCCAACTCCACATTTTGGAATGGCATTCAGATATGTCACTGGGTGAATTTCCAGGGGAAAGGAGACAGCCCTCTGTTGCCCGCACCCTGCCTGAGCCGCATTCATAGCATCCATCAGTGCTTTTTGCCATGTGTTTGTTGGCAAACATTTCAACAAAGTTTTCTGGTGGAAAGTGCTTGTTTGCAGAATTAAGACCATTTCCCAGGGATGAGAGAATGCAGTTGGAAATTATCAAAGTAATTCCAACCTTTTTTATTATTATTTTGGCAATCAATACAATAATGTTAAAGCTCAAATTAAAGAGCTGATTCTTGTCCAGTGGAAGCATTTTTCTAGGGTTGAAATATTTGAGATTTGTTTTATGGGTTAGAAAAGAGGCTGCAGTTTTGACTTTGCATCCTGACTTTGGAATGAAACATTTCAAAATCTTGGGGTTTCCCCAAGGGTTTGAAATGCCAGGTTGCAGCAAGTTCTGCATCATTGGAAGAAGAAGAAGGATCTACTGATGATGGACAAGAGGATGCCAGGTGAACTGTGCAACCCACCACCGAGGGAACAACCTGCACCCCTGTGGCTTGGGATGTTTATTTCCCCAAACAATTTCCATGGAAAGGAGTAAATGTCTTCCCTGCTCATACCTTCACCCACAAGGGCTGGGTGAGAGCAGAGCAGTGAACACAGAGACATGCCAAGGCTTATAGGAATGATGAAATTGGCTTTCACGGTGCAGTGAAATACAGACACAAGAAGGAAAAATGGTTGCTTTTGTCCTTTACGTTATGACCTTTGTTCTGTACGTAGACGGTGCATTGGGAGTTATTCTGACTTCTGTTTCACAAAGCAAAGTCCCCCAGAGAGCCCTGGAGAACGCGACGTGGCCCAGATAACACTGCGGGAATGACGTCCTGCAGCTCAGCAGCGCTCAGCCTGCTCCTGCGTGGGAGAAGGCGAGCAGTAGTAGTGTAGTTTCCACTTCATTTTTTTGTTTCTTTTTTGAGATAAGCGCAACATCCTCTATGCAGCAGGGACAGACATTCTGCTACAGCCTGTGTCTGGATTCAAAGCGCTGTGGCTTTCAGCAGAAAGGGTTTATCTTAGAGGAGGATGGAGGCAGCACTTTATTTTAGGCAGCTCCTCTTCTAGGTGAAGTTTCTTGATGTGTTTCACAAGATGATACTTTAGACCCAGTATGAAAAGCCAGGTCACTTTTGCCACCAGGAGCATCTGGGGAAGGTGGATGGCTCCACCCACACATGCAGTTCCCCCCTATTTCAAGATGTGCTCTGCAGGGTACAGCACGAGGGGCAGATGCAGCAGCATCCTGTGCTCAGCAGCGCCCACACCACCCTGAGCTGAAGGACTCACCTGGAGCTGAATTTTTCTGGCTTGGCTGAGGGAGAATTTTTCTCAACCTTGGTTCAGGAGGTTTCAGTCTGTCTTTTTTTACAGTTTGCAATGCACAGTGGGTTTGGTGACACTTTTGGAGAAGGTGGGAATGGGACTGGTCACGGCCCTGGGACAAGCTAATAGGACCTTAGAGTCACACGGTGCTCATGGTGTGTGCCTTGGATTTCTCCTGCCCTTCAGTTCGTGTTGTTCCCTCATCCTCCAATGTGCAAGTTTGCCCAGAGCCTTAGTAACAAAGGCAAATCTCAGAGGATGCTGCTGCCTTTGGTTCTGAGCCTCAGATCTGCCCACTTTCAGGAGCTGAGCTCAGATATCTCAGTGCATTTTGCTACAACCTCTTTCCTGTAAACAACAGGTCCCCGTCAATCCTGGAAAAAGGGACAGAGAAGCACTGATTAAATCTGAGGGTTCAGTATCTTCTTTTTTCCTGTGAAACCCTGTGGCTTCTTTTCCACCTTTGAAAAGTGAAACAAAGTCTCTGATGGCTTGGTCTCCCTTGGAAGGACCTGCCCTGCTGGCTCTGAATCTTTTGGGCTCTCCAAGCAGCACTTACACCAGGTTGATTCAATAGGCACCAACTCACCGTTCCTTGAGCTTATCAGCAGCACTTGGCTGTCAAGTCCGGTCAGTGAAGAGTTTTTGTTTGAGTGTATGCTGCATTTGTATAAATAAACACTGAGCACAATGTTGAAGTCAACAACTTCCTAGACAAGGTCAGAATGGTACAAAGGCTGCCGGGTGGAGGCAGACAGAAATGCATTTTCTTTCAGGAGAATTGCTGGGAAACCAGCAATAATGTATTGTACCCTCGTCCTTCAGTGAGCAACAGTAGCCTTGACTGTCTCTTTCTTGCTAAGCTGGCAGGTTGTGATGCAGGGGCAGGTTCTCATGGGGTTTTCAGATTAAAAATTTAATATTTAGTGATGAAAGATGGTTTCTTCTCTCCCTGACTGTGTGAGGAGTCAGTCTGTAGGAGATACAGAAGGCACATGTTGCTGCCCCAACAGGAGCCCATGAGCAGATTGTGATACAGTGAGGGCAGGGTGGGCCAAGGTCTAGCAGGGTTGGCGTTGCCCTTGGGCCACCAGAGCCACAGGTCTCATTGGGTTCAAGTTGTGGACAAGGTGTTGTGTGAAATAGGGACTGTGTGTTCCTCCTTCCTAGGGACCAGTGGTGGCCCAGAAATTTCGGGGCTTTCCAAAACCTTTGCACTGGCCTCCTCCCATCCACAGACGATGACAGATTGCACCAGGAAGAGTTGTCCCAGGGCTGAGTGCCTCCAAATTCCCCTCTGTACCCATAGTAGGAGCTGGAGCACAGAGCCCTTGCATCCATCAGGTGCTCCCATCAGTTGCAGGGACAAGCGGCACAGCCTCGGCAGCTGAAAGGCTGTAGCTGCTCCAAGATCTTGCTGTTACACCACATCCCATATTAGGGACAAGGTTTGCTGTCTCGTTCTCTGTGCCAGGCTTGTCAGCTCACACCCCAGTGTATTGTTATTTTTGCCTGGTTATTTCTTGAAAGCTGAATAATTTCCAAAGCAATACCATTATTTGCCAATAGCCGCTGAGACCTCTTTGCTGAGCAATGAGTGAATCAACCCCTGGGCATGTCATTTGTGCATCTTGAAACTCAGAGCTGATCTTTATTTGATTGCTAACCTTGTAAAAACATTTCATTTTCATTCATACTCTTCCCACCTCATTTGTTATATTGCGCAGTCAGGATATCGAGCAATAATGGAAAAATAAACAAACAGGGAGTTCTTTATTGCTTGCATCACCTATCTTCTGCCTTTGAGTGGATTCAGAGTGATTTTTCTCAAGGCTGAAGAACATATTTAAACACCTGAATGTGGAGAGCCTGAGATATTACTTATGCCACAGATATCTTATACTTAGTGGGGTCTTTTACTAGAATAGTTTCAATACCTAGCGTTAAAAGACTTTCAAATGAAATGTCTATTGAGCTGACAAGTCTGTATAAAGAAAGATGTGAACTTTCCAGTGGCTTGGAGGAAAGTTGTCAGAAATGAGTTTGCTGCTTTTGCCAGAACATTTTCTTTCTCCGTTTGGAATTATTAATATTTCAGAGCCAGCAATCACTGCACTCACAAAATATGTCATTAATTAATGTCTGCAGGGTGTTTCTACAGCCTGTAAGAGAACAGATTATTTGTGAGATGTGAAGAATAATCTCCCTGGTGTCATTGTGGACCAGTTCAGCTTGGTTCTGCTTAGTTCAGCCAATTGATTCCACTTGTCTTAAACCAGAGATTAATTGGGATGTTGCTAACTTTAGTAGCAGTTTGAGTGCAGAAAAACAGAAGAGCTCATGTAGAGCATGAAGAGTTTTCTTCATGCATTTAAAGCCCAGCTGATATTTTCCATCTCTTTCTCCATCTGAGTGGGTCTCCTGCAGGGAAATTCTCTGTGCTGAGTTCTGATCACTTCCAGCAGACTTGTTGGAAGTTTGTGAAATGAGTTGCAAGGATATTTGCCATGTTTATTGATCTCAATAACAAAAACCCACTTGAAAATTAGAGTGATCTCATTTGAATGTAATTTCTTTGATCTGAATTTGGCTACCCATGCGTGTTTCACATTTTCCAGGAAAATGGTGTAATTGGAGATTTTATTTTTATATGAAAGGAAACTTCCCAATTCATCATTCTTATGTGTGCACTCATGTTTGTTTGCTTGTTTTTAAGTCTTCATCTAGACGTGCTGGCTTATGTTGCACTAACTGCCACACAACCAACACCACCCTGTGGAGAAGGAACGCCGAAGGGGAGCCCGTCTGCAATGCCTGCGGGTTGTACATGAAGCTCCACGGGGTGAGGAGCATGTCCACGCTGGGAGGGACCATTTGCGGGTTGGGATCACTGCCCTGCAGCTCTAGGAGATCAGGTGTGGAGGGACCAGCCCCTAGACCGGACCCAGAAGAGCTGTAACCCAGCCCTGTCTCCTTGAAGAGCTAAAAGCTCAGTCTACTGGGGTTCTCCAGAATACAGCTAACCTGCAACACCCAGGGTGCCCAAAGAAACTATGGATGTCCCATCCCTGGAAGTGTTCAAGGCCAGGTTGGATGGGGCTTGGAGCAACCTGGTCTAGTGGAAAGTGTCCCTGTCCGTGGCATAGGGGTTGGAACTAACTGGCCAACCCAAACCATCCTAGGTTCTATGGAGAAGAAAGCTTACCAGGCTTCAGTAGCTGGAGACTGAAGCTGCCCAAACCCAGACTGAGAAAAAGAGTGTGTTTTCTTTATATGTGCTAATTGACAATGTGTGAAGGATCCTAAAGAGCCCAAAAGGAGGCTGGCTGATGACGTTTCTCTGCAGAGGATGGGAACTGTTGATAATGTGTACATGAGCCAAAGAGGAGACTCCATCCTTCTATACAGGCTTCTTCAAACTTCTGCTATAAGGGTTGAAGTCTCTTTACCCCATGACTGTTTCCTCTGAGCCATATAGGCTCTTGGTGTGTCAATGTAATTTAATAGGGCCCTGTCATAAAGGTCACTAATAAATCAGGAAAAGAAAAATAGGAAATAAAGGAAAAAAACACAATTTGTGGGAAATCCTTAGCTGTTAGCCTTATACATCTTCCAGCCAAGGCCTGTTGCAGAGAAAAATAGCCCTTAGTGAAGGACAAGGACTTTAGGTGCTTTGCATGAGCTACAGCACATAATTAGGAGAGCAACATGTGTATGGGAAGGAGCCGAGTAAAATACAATATTAATGATTCCAAACTCTATGAATGTCAAGGTACCGCGACCTCTGGCCATGAAAAAGGAAAGCATCCAGACGAGGAAAAGGAAGCCTAAAAACATTACCAAAGGCAAAGCCTCAACAGGTACAGTGCTGTTACGATCCATCCTGAGGGCTTGGAGCACAGTTCACCTCAATATTTCTTCTGCAAGAAATATGATAAATATAAAATAATATTGTGATTTTTTTTCCCTGGTGATGCTTTAGATCTAGGGCCTGTATTTATGCACAGACCTCGTGTGAAAGGAGGATGCTGGGTGGGAAATCTCAGTCCTGTCATATTCCTGTGGGGTTCCTCTGTGGTTAACCTGCTCCAGTCCAGCAGTGCTCATGTTGAGGCAGATTTGGGCTAAACTGAGTTATGGGAAAAAATAAGGGTAGGAACAGCATATTAAAGACTTGAGGGGAAGGTATCATGATGCATTCAACATTAGCCCCCCATCCTGTACCAGGAACTAGCACTGCCAGACTGTGAAACTGGTCTAGTCTCCTCCATCAGAATCTTGGCAGCCGAATACAAAGGCTTACACTGACAGATATTTGGTAGAGAGAAACCAGTGGAGTCATGCCACGAGATGTGATTGTTGCCATTAAAATATAAATTTCTTAAAGAGCAGATTTGCACCTGTATAGCTTCATCTCCCTGTACCAATTGTCTTCCAGGATCTACCACTTCGGCCACTAACTCCCCTTCCTCCATCACCAACTCAGACAGCACGGTCACTTTAAAGTCAGAGCCCAGCACAACCTCGCAGTATCCCGGACAAACCATCGTGTCAGTGTCCCAGGTAAGGCACAGGGACCCGCAGCCATCGCCTGCTGGGCTGGATGATCCACATACCTCCATAGCCACTGACCTAGGGGACCTTGATGAGGTTAAGAAATTAGGTCGTTTCCGCCTCAGACTGGGGAAAGCAGGGAGCATGAGCCAAGATGCAGTGGACCAGGAAGGGCTCCAGCCTGTTGGCTCTTCATCAGACCTCTCATCTTGCTGTGGGGACAGGCAGGTCCAAGCCCTGCTGCAGCAGAGGCAATAGGTGGTGGAAAGGCTTCAGTGCAGAGCTAGGTGAAATTCCCATCTCCTGCCATGAAATCCTAGAAGTTACAACCCTATTGAGTTGGTGGGATCAGCCCAGGGTAGAAACCCCGGTAGCTCCCAAGAAAAGGCTTCCTTGGCATACATTCTCTGTGCTTTATAGCCCTGAGGGGCTCAGCGACCACAGAGCTGTAATGCTGTCAGAGGCCCCAGATTGCTTGTGCCCCGAGCTTTTCTTTGGGGCTTATTGCTATTTCATCTTGATGGAGGAAAAAATAAGTCTAAGTCAACCCACACATCATAGTTTTGTGACCCAACGCTATCTTTATGCTGAGTCTAACTCCTCCCTGAACTGGACGCATGCATGGAGGGAAAGCTCAGCCTCAGTACCGAGGTGCCTGGTTCAGCACCAGTTACTCCATATGGGATAGAGGGTTTTTTGCTTGAAACCAGGAAATCTGGCTTGTGCTGTGCTCCGAAAAAATACACACATACCTAGAGACCTCCAAACTGGGCATATTTAATCAATAAATAAGTGCAGATGGGCCCTGGAGTGCCTCCTCCCTGCCTGGTCATTGTGCTTGCTTGGAATGGAACACCCTTCCTGCCCAGCTCCAGGCTGCTCCAAAGGGCAGCTGTAGGCATCAGGGATAACCCACCCTATTCATAATCCATCCTACCACTGCGTTATGACAAGCGGCCAAGTGACCTGTTGGCTAATAACAGGCTTTCTAATGCCTTTCTGCTTCCCTCCCCGGGGCAGGCACAGAGCCAGTCGGATGAGACACTGGCTGGCGGCCACAGCGAGTTCAAATTCGAGCCCGAGGACTACACCTTCTCCCCCACCACCATGGCCCCACAGCCTGGGCTGAGTGTGCCGCTCCGGCAGGACTCCTGGTGTGCCCTGGCACTTGCCTAGAAATCTTCAGCTTCCAGCAGAAAGCCTCGGGACCAATGTTTTCGGCTGGCCCCGCAAACGGCCGACAGGCAGGAGGACGGGCTGCCCCAGCGCCTCAGCACTGCTGGGTGTCCCACAGCCACAGGACAGGTTTCTCCTGGAGGATGTATGTGGAAAATGCTGGATGGGGCTGGAATGGTCCTGCAGCTCCCCAGAAAGCTCATCGTTCCCTGGAGCGACCCAGGGCTGCCTCCCCAAGGCCGGAATCCCCGGGGCCACTTCCATTTTCCTGGGGAAAGCCTTTCTCCTCTGAGATGAAACCAGCAAATAAATGCATCCCAGAATCTATGTTTATTCGCAGTGATTTCTCCCTCCCATGTCTCCTCTGTGTGCAATTTATTCCACTTTCCAATAAAGACTGTAATAACATGGCACCAAATAACTTAATTTTATTAAAATGTAAACTATGTGGCCTGCCTTATGTTTTATTGGCCACAACAGGAAGAAAAGAGGAAAAAATAAAAAAAAAAAGGTTGTTTTAAACATGTACTGTTTTATATTAAAAACTGTCATCTCTATAGAGTGTTAGCTTCTGAAGCGTTTAGCATATCAACACTGAGCTGATGAGTCATACATGAAATAAACACACTGCTCTTCCCTTTCCAGCTCCAAACAAAGAGTTTTTCATTATTATTTTAGGCAAACTACATGACAAAAATGGTCAAAACCTCCCAATAATAAAAGAATACCAAAATGCTGTTTTCTCTTTTGTATTTCCTCACTGATTTTGATATTGTCAACTCTGAGCATTAGAAAATCAGAAGTTAGTCCTCCAAAACTTAAGAAAATGGTTTGAGGGATTGAAAAATAAAGGACGTTTTGGAGGTGTATTTGTTTGCATCCAGTTTTGGGGATGTTTTGAGTGGAGAGTTTCCAGCTTTCAGTCATGCACAGCAGATTACTTTTCCATTATTTTAGTGAAAATCAAGTAGAAAACAACTTCTTAGAGCTGAGCTGTAGAAAAAGATCTTTGGTGACACAAAATACACATCCCATTTTAAAAAGCTGGCAACAGCACATTTCTACAGCTTCTGGGACATAGGCAGTGGGGAGATATGCTCTGCTGGGATGTGCAAGGGGGTCCTGGAAGTCCTGAGGAACCTGGGGGTGAGGAGAAGACCACAGTGAGGAGGGGCGATGGGTGGGAAATGAAGGGGGAGCAAGGTCATGAAGTTACTTGTGGCCTACTTTATTTGTTATTTCTAAATAAAATCCCCAGCCTGGCTGGACAGCTATTTATGGCCAGGAAACTGTCAAGTAATATAGAAGTTCCTTAATATAGAAGTTGACCTGTCCAGGGCTTCCTGGAGCAACTCTTCCTCTTGTCAGAAGAGATGGATCACTTGATTTTTATTATAAACAACTAGCTAAAGATGATCAGGGAGAGTGAATCTGACATCAAGTCACAACTCAGCTGAGATGGAGGATGATGGTTTCCACCATGCAACCCTTGCTGGAGGAAAGGAGATGTTTGGGTGCTGGGGAGCACCAGTCCTCTCCAGTGCTGCCATAACTCAGCGGCTGGTCCCTCAATGTAGCCCTGTGCAGGCATGGCAGGGTTCAAGCCACCCTTTTATTAAAGCCCATGAACAAAAACTCTCTTTGGAGGAGGATTTCTTGTGCCTTCAGAGCTTCATTAGCAGCTTGTATGATGCAAAGCTCCAGTGCTGGGGCAAAGGCTGTCACAGAGTGGCATCGCTCCAGCACCAGGCTCAGCACTGGCACACCGTGTTTGCATGGCCAGGCTCTAACCACGGATCCGCATCTCCACCGTTTGTTTTTCCACTCTCTGGCCTGCCAGCATCCGCAGCAGAGCCAGGCACAGCCATGCAGCAGATAAGCCAGCAGCACGAGGCTGGCGGGTTGCACCATTCCCAAATCCAGGCCAATCCGTGCCTGTGGGAGTCAGAAAAATGGGTGCTGTGGCCCAGGCTCAGGCGACCTACAGGCGCCTGAGGTGATGTGTCAGGACAGGGCGGGCAAGACGGAGCAGGAGTCCTGGGTGTAGCATGAGTAATGCTCCCAGGCAGCTCCCAAACCCCAAACTTCACAAGGAAAAAAAAAAGGCAGCGCAACGCAAGTCATGGCAAGATGATTTCTATGGATGGTGGCAGGGGGTTCTCGCTTTTTCATCTGCATAACCCCGAGGAGGAGAGTTATTTTAAAGGCAAACAAGGAGACCTAAACAATGCCAAGATGTTGACACCAGTGGCTCCAGCGGTTTTATTTATTGCCTGTTGGTAACCGTCGACCGGGCTTCGGGATGCTCCGGGAACTGGTGACAGACAAAACGAGGCAGAGGGACAAGAAGTGAAACAACTGGGATGTGTAATTTTTCCTTCCTGCTCGCTCCCTGCACTCACTGGGTGACATCATCCACAAGGCTGGTTTTTCATTTCTTGGGGGTGTCTTCCAGCCTTTCACTCCCATTCCCAAGGCAGGAGCCATCCCTGCAGACTTCTATCTCTTGATCTCCTAATGGCAGAGGCAGTGTGTCTGCACAGCCCTGTGGAAGAGGGGAAATTCCTTTCCTTCTGGTCCTTGCACCCACAGAGGAGCCAATACCCCTGTGCAGGTCCCAGCCTTGCAGAGCCACGTTCAGAGGAACCTATGCAATACTTAGCCATTCCCTCCTCAGCTGCCACTTTGAAGACCTTCCCTAGGGGATCCACTTCCCTTTATATCCCTCATTACACGGCAAAGAGGAGTATTTGCCCCAATAGGTGTGAACAAAAACCATGGGAAAGTTTGGGTCTTCCCAGCTCGTGCTACATCCTCAGTCCTGCTCTTGCAGCCTCCTGGCACCTGGTGGCACAGCCCAGCTCAGCCCACATGCTTGCAGGAGTTTGAATGGCTGGGGTGACAGCAACGCGGGAGATCAGACACAAAACAGGTCTGGGAGAAGCAGACCCCCAAGCTGACCAGGTTATGGGCTTCCCCCACTGCAGATACTGTCCCACCCTGCCTGGCTCCAGCTATCGGTCAGAGCCTGCCCAGGCTGTGCTAAAAGCAGCTCCACCACCATGTGTGACCTACCCCATCCCCAAACAAGGCTGATTGGCAGACACACTTCCCAAATCAACTTTTACTTCTCTTTCCTAAACCTTTCTCAGCCCCTTTGGTAACTCTCTTCCCTTCCCAGACATGGGGTATATTTGCTCTCCTACAGGTCTGGTGGCTTGTGGACAACTATTATGTTTACTGTTGTTGTACAGCTGCCTTGGGGCTATCAATTGCCTTTGTTCAAAGGTCACCTGCCCAGATGATTTTACAACATGACTACAATGATCTGTTCCATTTTGCACTTTATACTGATGCCACGGTAATTTCTACCAAGTCAGCGAGTGAGTAATGAAGCACTTGAGCCTATAAACACATGTTGTCCTTGTTTATGGTCATATTAATAGCACAATAAAATCATTGCTCACCTGAGCAGTTGCTCTCAAAAAAAAAAAAAACATTGTCTCCTTTTGATTTCTTTGTGGAAAATGGAAACTTGTGGTTTCATGTCTGCTGGACCCCCACACTCCAGACTCTCTAATGGGGTGTCACTCTTACACTGGAACACAGAGAGATATAGCTTTTAACTGTGTTGCACACAGAAATCTTCAGCACAACTTGTGTGGAAGCTCAGCTGCCGACTGGGCTCTGCCTAAATTGCAAATACCACTCAGCTGGCAGAGGGGTTTGAGTCTTCTTTGGCACAAGCCTTGGGGGCACACAGCTGCCAGATGAAACTGTGCACCAAATCATTGGTTGGCCTGATTTATGGCAGCTGAGGAATATGATGATTATAAGGACAGGGGCACCAAACTTCTTTTCTCGGTCCTATGGTTGATAAGACTATGAAGCATGGTGTGAATCCAAGAGGTTTTTCCTGGAAAGAAGATGGAAGCAAGGCGTGAGCCAGGTTCAGCAGTACTCTGGGGGTTGAAGGGATTGTAGAGCTTTGTTGCTGGTTTTTAATCTCTCTGGAAGTGCTTGGTGATACAGAGAGGCAAATTCCCTGGTACTTCCCAATCCCTGTCCACTGCTTCTCTGCTCCCCTCCAATGCCTTTTATTGCCAAGCTGGTGTCATGCACCAACCAGGAAAACAACTAGTGTTGCTTTCCAGGTCAGTGTACTGCAGTAATTAAATATCCAGGCTATTTACTTGTGCTGCAGCTAAACCAGAGCTGAATATTCAATCTCACCATTGTATGCACAAAAGAAGGAAATAAACAGCACCGCTCCTTTAATCACATCAGGTGGTCCTTCTTGGAGTGAGCTTTGTGTCCAGGGGTTGAAAGCAGGTGGGGTCTCCAAGAATTTCTTCTGTTCAGTATCAAATTTACATAGAATAACCCAAAAGGCACTTAATAAGGAACAACAACACCTTCTGCAAAGTGGTTTTGTTTCAAGGAAGCTCCTTTTCAAGGAGAAGCTTGGTGAGCAGTGCCACATTCCAAAAAGGCTCTTGTTAAGGGGAGTTTGTCCCCATCCAGTTGTCTTCTCCAAAACCCCCAAATCCCATGTTTCAGTAAAATTTCTACCCAAGAGAACCACCACACGGATACAGCAAGTGTTGAGAGGACAGATGGGGAGCTGCGTTGAACTTTGTGTCTTTACGGTTGAGCTTAGCAAAAAACAGTTTTAATCTACAGTTTTTTAAAACCCTGGGACTGCTGGGACTTACCAGCCTTTGTCCTGCTTTTGCAGGCTGACTTTAACATTGTTAGGAAATGAATTAGTATTGGAATTTAAAGAAAGATTTTTATAACAAGCATTTCCACAGCAGTGCTAAATGCGGTCAACAGCAGGCCTTGACTGTTGGGGTGTTTGAAAATGTTGGAGCCTGAGCTGTTTCCAGGGCAAATTTCTCGGCTGATACAAGGCAATAGTGCTGAATCATTCTTCCACAGAAGCAATTAACCTCTTTAAGAGGATGCTATTTGTGTTTCCTGATGATCTAGAAGAAAACAGGAGAAAGTGGGAAAATTTTATCGTTCAAGTAGAAGGTTTTCTCTCCTCTTGGGTGCACAACTAGTTTCATACTTGGGAAAGCTTTGGGATCCCTCATCTTGGGAATGAGTGCAAATGAGAGTACACATGGGGAAAAGGATGGATGAAAAAGAGTGAAGTAAGTGTGCCTCTTACAATCTTTTTTTTCCATCAAACCAAGAAAACGGCTCAGAGCAAACACTGGTGGAAACTTCCAGCCTTTGTCCCAGTCTCACCTGCATTCACATTTCCCTTCTCCAGAGAAAGGCATGGGAATGACCCTTCTGTGGGATCACCTGAAAAATTGACTGTGGGAGGAAAGCAGAGGTGGGCACAGACAGGATGTGGAGCAGAGCCCTGATGTCACTGTTATTTCAGGTGTCAGTATCGTTTCTTCCCATCTGTTCACTCCTTGCTCGTAATAAAGAATAGCTCTGGCTCCTGAAATGAATGGGAAGGACGGGCATTTAGCCACGGAGCCTGCTATAACATCTGACTGGAGGGGTGCTTAAGCTGCTTTTAGTGATATGGTCACAGTGAGGGGGTAGGAAATGCTGCTGGAGACCCCACCCCTCTGTGTGTGAGCAGGAGGACTAAGGTGAGCAGCAGGTGGAATCAGTGTTAATCATTTACCCCGAGAGCGATGGAGGCAGTAACAGCCACTCTGTGTGTGTATAGGGATCTGTAAGCAGGAGTGTTAAAAGGGGAAGGTGCTGCTCAAAGGGCACCATAAAGTGGCCTTTTGGGGAGGCAGTTTATTCAGATCCACCTTTGTTTGCTTTGTGGGAGCACATTCCAGTTCTGTGGTGCTTTTTCTCTGGCAAGGCCATCACCACAAGGCAGCATAGATGGAGATTGCAGGGTGATTGCCACTCCTGAGTCTGACCTTGACATCTTTCTTCCCTGATTAGTATTCATTCAGCACCAAACAAGAGCAAAGAACTCAAAGTCACTGTTAGCCATCACCTTCCACATTCAAGAATAATGGTGGTGTTTGAGCCTCACTCCATGGGAATGCCCTTGGAAGCATGTAAGCTGGCTTTTCTGCTGTCCTAAAGCATTGTAAACCTATTATGTCATCATGGGTATCATATGTATATATTTTTCTGTTAAATAATGTAGATATAGTAACAAGGCAAGATTTGGGAAGGTGTTTGCACTCAGGTGTAGCTAAACATGTTGCCATCACCTTCCCTCAAGAGGAAAAAGTGGTAACTCTGGACTGTCATTCCTCCATAACTAAGTTCATCCTAGTCAACAACAACCTTACTATCTTTGGCTTGGATTTCTTCAGGTCATGCCCTAAAAGAGGCTTTTCCCAGGAGCAAATTATTCCTGTGTGCTGAGTCACCAGAAGGATCTTGCAGTTGCACGGGAGATAGACCATGATAAAAGCAAAGGGTAAAGGGACTTTTTCCTGGATGAGTTTCTCTCTTGGCACATTACAGAGCTTGCTCCTAAATCGAGCCTCGCATCCACAGAAGAGTGTCTGTGAGCAGGAGCCTGGTGTGCCAGCTTGGCCCTGTGCTCTGCATTCAGGGTGAATGTACCTGCAGTGTCTATGGCTCCCAGGACAGTCCCAAAACATGAAAGGTCTCACACTTGCTCTTGGAAGAGGCTGAGGGCCCAGTGAAGCTGCTCCAGAAGCATCACTTCAGCAGGAAAGTTGATCTCATCAGTATTCCTGCAGCAGGCTTTCCTACGTGCCCAGGAGTGATTGACAGTGGCTTGAGCTTTGCTTTTAAATCATGCAGCTTTGCCTCATATTAGCACATGATTAGAAAGGATTTAGCAATTTGAAATATTAATAATGGATAACTCGTTTCTGAGCAGCAAGTTTTAATAACAGTTCTCCTTCTCGGATGGGCTCTGCTTTGACATTATTGCCTTTGACATTGCTGCTTGCCCTTTCCTTTAGACAAAGATGCAGAAGTGGTCATGTCCCTCCCTTTCCCCTGCTGTGTGCAGTGCCCTGGGCACTCCAGTTTCAGAGCCAGCATTGCCTTTGCAGTGTAAAATGGCAACAATTCTGGGGAGAGAAGAGCCACATCTGCCACATCACCTTGAAGTCGGATGGCTGGGAGAGCACGTACACCCTCTGGTGCTCGAGGGGAGGGAGCCCTTGGCCTGCCTTTGTCTCCTACCCTTGGAAATTGGTGCCTATGTCTAAAACAAAGTGCAGACAGGAAAAGCACTGCCTTATACCATTTGGGGGGTGGGGGGTGACAGCCAGGGCAGACTGGAGACACCACAAGCTGCTTTGAGATGTTGGCACTTTTCCTCCTTGGGAGCTTCAGATTTTGGAAAGTCTCTGTGCTCACATTGTGTCTTTTCTTAAACATTTTTAAGTCTATGGTTGTTATAAAATTAAGATACCTTCTGACTTTTCTTTTTCTGGCTTGGTTTGTGCATTACCAATCATTTTGGTTATTGTGGTGTCAGTGGGGCTTGTAACATAACCACAAAACCAGATACATCTGGAGAATGCTAAGCAAGGTCACCAGGGAATGGAGTTCCTTTTGGATTTTAAAGGCAGCCTGGATAAATGGCAATCAAACCCTCTTGCATTTGCAGGAGGCGAAAGCCAAAAATAAAACCACAATTGCATCCATATTCTCCAGTTAAAATAGCTGTCTTCTATTCCTGTAATTAAATTCAGTTTTGATTTTTCAAAGAAAAGCAGGCTAAGGATCAGTCCATAAGTGGGATTGGTTTGGTTAGAATAGAAATCTACTTATCTCTTCATCAGAAACCAAATCCAAGCAAAACCAGAATCTGATTTGAGGTTTATAAGCTTTTTTAGACTCAACATTTGAGTGCTTCTGAGTTTCTCACTGAAATCCAAAACGAGGAGTTAAAAAAAACGTCAGGGAGAAATGTCTTACTCAGAAGCAGGAAATTTAGGGACTTCCTCATAAGGTTTCTTGGGAGACTGACATACTTTGTTATCACTGATGTCTTTTTTTGAGGTGCACAATTGGTCTGCAGAAAACACAAGGCAAATGTTTAGGTTATTTTTCTACCCTGAGCCAGGCTGCCCAAAAGTGGTAATTCATTAAGTAGTCTGCTCTCCTGCTAATCACCAGCTTGGATCTAGGCTTCAGCCAGCACAGAGCGTATCCTTGGAGTGGAGGCTTATCTCGGGAGCTTCCTGAGTCTGCAGAATTGAATGAAAGTCTCACCAGGAAAAGTGGTTTGTTTTGCTTTTAGTTCGTTTTGTAAGAAAGCTGAGAATTTCCCTTCCCAGCCAAGTCTGAATTGACCACAGGGAACCTCACAAGTTTCTGCACTTCAGATCCTCAGGCTCTCCGGACTCTAGATGTGTTTGGTTTCTTCTAAAAAGGTATACCTCTGGGTTTTCAGTCCTCCATTGAAATTACTAATTGAGTTCTAATTTGGAAAGAGGCTGTGAATATGCTGACCCTCTTGTCAGTTGATTTCCTTCCCTTCTCCAATGAGATTTTTGGTAAAACAATGGTAAAATGTTTAATGTCCATCAGGCTTTCAAGATTGGTCCCCCACCTTTAACCCTGTATTCGTGAGGGCAGTTTCTGGTGTCATATTTACGTAAGAAGTCATCTGTTGCACCCACACTTCAGCAGTAATTGGAGCTGGGATGTCATGAGGGAAAGTGAATTGACAAAGGTCCAGCAGCAGGTCAGTGGCAGAGATGGCTCTGGGTTTTGTCGTGGAATTGTTGTAAAACTGACCTATATAGTGAAGTTTGGACTGTGTTTGAGAAACGCAGCCACTCCTGGGGGTAGACAGTAGAACTGGGTTAGTCCTGCTAATGGACCTGAATCTACAGACCCATTCTGGAGTGGAGCAGAGCTGCTGTAGAGGAGCCCTGGCCATCTCTGCCAGCACTGTGCCGTCCTCCTTAGAGCTGGCATAATCTCCCTAAAAAAAGGTCATTTCAGGCTGGAAGGCAGCAAAGATCCTCCGTTTCAGACCAGAAAGGGATTTTCTTGGGGTAAGGGGGAATAGACTAAATTTGGAAAACACTTAAAGTTGCCTTAATTTAACAACAGCTTTTATTAGATTGCACTTGTCCAATGAGATTAATGGATGTTTTCCTTTGAAACTCTGGGAGACTTTCCTAGACACTGGAAATAAGTAGGCTCCTTCAAATGTTCTGCTTCCTACAGGATTTACTGGCGAAAGATTTAATACAATTCAGCACAAACATTTTAACCTTTCCATCTAAAATGCTGAATTCAACCATTTCCTGAATGTGTATAATTTAAAGGCTTGTGTTTTCCTGTGTCATGCTCTCTGAAGCATTTTATGTCGCCTTGCTCCTATTGACTCTTTTAAGAAAACACTCCATGAGTATACAGTCACTTTCAGATAACTCAGATGTTTACTTTATGAATGAAGGAGGA
Source organism: Sclerurus mexicanus (assembly GCA_013396755.1). Classification (NCBI taxonomy): domain Eukaryota; kingdom Metazoa; phylum Chordata; class Aves; order Passeriformes; family Furnariidae; genus Sclerurus; species Sclerurus mexicanus. The sequence goes on along the minus strand of VWZF01002290.1, from coordinate 127,526 downwards.
AATTGAATACTCAAATAAAGTTATGCATCTAAGTGCCAGGAGCTAACTGCCCTCTTAAATTTGCTTGTCTTCTTGAAAGAGCCTTTAAATACAATTTATGACGTAAAGACCCTTTCCTTAGTGCTGAGTAGGATCTCCACTGTCTCAGTTATAAATGGATGCTCTCAGCAGCCACGTGTGGCTCTTGCCGAAGTCTGAGCCAGGGACAAATGTTGGACTTTCAGGAGCTCATGTGCATCCTGTTGATCTCTGTGGGGTGCAAATAAGCAGGCTGCTGCCTGGGCTGCTGTTTTGATGGAGTTATCTGGTACAGACAGAGCTACAAGCAGGTAATTAAGGAAAAGGAGAGTTTCTAGCATCATCAAACCACTGTCACACTAGATTTTAATATTAGGTTTAGTTCTTACAGCTGGAGGAAGTGGTGTGTGACTACCTGTGTGAGCAGTGCCATTTGTCATCCTGTTTCTCCTGCCCCTGGTTTGGAACAACTTAAATCTGATTTGTATTTAGGGACATAACTCAGGTTAGTCCCTAGTTATCCTTGTCTCTGCAGCGTGTTAGGACCTGCAGTAATTGTTTTTTCCTAAAAATAGTTGGCAAGCATGATTGAATTTGTATTGAATTAAAAAATAAAGCAATTCCCCAGTGAATTAACCTTGCAGACTCCCCAGCCTGTTTCTCCCCCCCTTTCCTTCAAGAGAGTTTCTCCCAGGGATTCATTCCACTGCACTAATGAATTGCTACGGTAATGGGAATATGATTGACATGTTAAATGTCCTTCCTTGAGCCAGAATTATTACAGGAAGATAAATATGAACAGGCCCATGTGGCTGCTTTGGCTCTGCCAGCCATGGCAGGGCTTTGTGGGAGGCTTGGAGGATGCCACGGTGCCAGAGGGACTCAGGTGCACCCCTCCCACTAGAGATTTAATGCTCCCAAGCCATCATTTGGCACAGGGCTTTTCAGGTTCACATCCAATTATAATGCCATGAGATATATATCCATTTATTCATGAAAAGAGGAGATGTTTCAGAGTCTCTTTGGATCCTGTTGAATGGGATTTGATCGCAGGATGGGGAAACAAGGTTTACTTTCGTGGATCCCAGTTGGCTGTGGGAAATTGGGTGGCCTTCAGCTCTGTTCTTCTCAGCTAAGGCATGACATGCTCAGAAGAGGGAGTGACTATGAAAAGCTGCCTCCTGATATCCAACATCCCTGCCCAGAAGCAGGACCAGGGGCCAAACTCTGCTTCACACAATAATGTTTGAGCCAAGGGCTGTTGCCACCTGCACCCTGGGGTTACTCCAGAATGGGTTATTCAGGAGCCAAAAAGGTGTGGTCCTTGAAAACTGGAGTAATTGAGCAAGTGGAAGGTAAAGAGCAGGAACCCAAATGATATTTTTGCTTCAGGATGGGGGAGAGGGCCAGATCTGGAAGGCAGATTGATGGGAGGAGGCATTGATTTGCATTCAGCTTCTCCTTCACCCCACTGCATCTCCCCAACATGGAGTTCTCCATGTTACCTATGGTCCTTCCTGATGTAAGCTTGGGGGACATGAAGGAGATGCAGAGAGGTTTGAGTATTCCTGATGGCTGGTCCCTCTTACAGAGCACTTTGCACAAGGGCAGGGATAGGGGATGAAGGGTCCTAGATCTTCCTCTCCCTTCCCAAAGTCACAAATGCCCCTGTGTGAGGGAGGTTCTGGGGGTTGCGGCAGGTGAAGACAGACCCGTGGGCCAGGCAGAGGTCACTCACAAGGTCCAATCTCCCTCCCAGCACAGGCTGCACCACCAGCGGGATCCCTATCGCACACTAATATTGGATTATGATCGTGAGACTCCACAATGTCACACTGATAAGGGTGAGGGTTTTTTCCCTTCTATGAGCCTGTTTCATTTTAACACGTAGGTATGTCAAGTGAAGGGAATATTTTCCCTTCTGCATCAGACTCCAGCTTTGCCGAGGTCAGTCACGGGAACGTGTGTGCAAATGTCAGGGCTGGCAAGGAGAGTGGTTATGGGGTGCATGGTGCTCCAGAGGCTTTGGAGAAGGGGAGGCTGGGTGGGCAGCCCTTGATGGGAATGCGATACTGTGGATCAAGACACGGTGAAGGGAAGGCTGATGTTCACAAGCTGCGCTGGCAGAGCTGCCTGGTTCTGTGTTTCAGAGGTTACTGTAATATTACAAAGACAGTTAAATCATGAATAGGTACCACTTTTCCCAACCTTATCCAGGTAATGTTTCTGGAATAGGCTAGAAGACACCTTCACTCTTACTTTCTCATGTCTTCCTGAAGCATGAAAGAGCTTGGCACAATCTGTGTGTATCTCACATCTCTGTACTGTCCATCTGAGGTGCTTCAAATGCAGAGGTGGACCAAGGGGTGATGGTGGAAACAGCTTGCTTCACTGACAGAATGAAGAAGTGCTTTTGCGATCCTAGATAAAAATTTTCACCAGAAACTGATGTTGTTGAGACAGAAATATCCTGAGGACCGAAAAACTTAATACTTCTTCCACTTGAATATGACGTGCTGGCACATTTCACCCCCAAAACAGGTAATGATTGAGAAGAGAGGTAGGAGTCATTTGAAGGAGAAAAATATAGTGGCAAAAAGCAAATATGCATTTGTAAACTCCATTGTCTGGGACTGGTTCCCACACAAGAAGCCTTCTTGGTCCCTCCAAACCCCTTGGTCCCTGGGGGAAAAGATAATGTGGTGCTGGAGGAAGTGCACTGGCTTCCCTTGGGCTGAGCTCTAATTAATGAATTAAAATGCAGAAATGCCTCACAGCTTGTGCTCCCTGGTCACTTCCTACTGAACAACCCCTGCAAAACCTCTGCCAGCTCCATGAGCATCCAAGTCAATATTGTACACCAAAATGTCAAAGGGGACAATAGCAACTAAAAATAGGCAAATACAGGAATTTGTCTATAATATTTTTAACCTTGGAGGATGGCAAAGTTATATATAGCTAATACAGAAAAATGGGTTGTGTTGCTTAAATGAGGAAAATAAAAATTGTGTCTGTTTAGCTGGGTAACTGGTTTAGTGTCAGCTGAATTTCAAACCCAATAACACTTTTTTGGCACTGTACCTGTCGGCACTTATCCTGGGGCTGTTGCAGTGCATGAGCTTCCTGGGAAGGCTGAGGCACGTGTGGATCACATGCTAAAGGCACTGTTACTGGGAGATTTTACCCTCTTGTCCTGTTTGCTGTTCAGCAGAGTAGGAGAGAGGAGTGGAAGGTGGGGTTTGGATTGCAGAGACAGTTTGGAAATGGGCTTGTGAAGTTGCTGCTGCCTGGTCTCTGGGCCACAGACCAAGGTGGCTCCTGACATCATCTTTTACTCTCCAGTTTGTGCTGGAAATCTGCCATCCATGTTGCTCCTCGGAAGGACAAGGAGACAGGAGCAAGTCAAGGCTGCTGCTCCCTCTGCTGACTCTGCCTGTGGGCAGGAGGCTGATCCCGGGTGAGCTCCGGGGCCAAGTTCCAGTGGTACCTGTGCCCAACTCACCATTAGCATCGCCAGGGTGGGAACCCACTCCCAGAAGAGCCATTTGGTAAATACTCAAAAGGGCACTTTTGCCTTACAGCAGAAATAGATGAATAAACAGGAAATAGGGGGTTGAGCAACTGTTTCTTTTTTTTATGTACCCTTATGACAAACTATGACTTTCACCAAATAATATCTTGATAATAAAGCACGCAGGATCCAACACTGAATCAGAGAAAACTTTGCCATTGAATTCAGTGGGAACATGTTCAGGTCTGTCATCTGCAACTAGAACTCTTTGCTTTTTTTCCCCTGCAGGTCCCTTTAATCCTTTAGCAACCACGTGTATTTTCTAAAGAGGTTTTCTCTATGTCCCAGGGGTATAAAATCACAGTGGGAAAGAAGTGCTGCTCATAACCTGTGAGCAACTACAATCTGCCTCCTGCTCTGCTGGTAACACCCTGTGGATATTTGCTTCTCAGAGATTAGAGGAACAAAGCTAGGAGAGAGCAGCGTTCCATTATGGGGGAGCATATAATATTGTGATTATTACTCATGCCCTCTGTCTAATTAATCATTTTGTGTGTTATTTGAAGGCAAACAGGGCCTTTGGTTCATTATCGCTTATACATACACAGAACTGGAGTCACTTCAGTGCTGTCAGACTCGCTTAATCCCTGCCTGGGTTTTGTACATGTCTGGGTATCTGAATCATGTACATGGCAAATGATCTACTAATATGTTTGCTCCACTAGTTTGTTCATATGGAGCCAAATATATGAAAGCATTCAAACTCCGGAAAGCCCAGATACGGTCTTAATGGACTTGACAAAGGCACCTAATGTTAAAGGTTGGGGGAAAGGGGGTACTGATGAAATGCTTTTCTGCTTTCTTTTCTTTTAAAGTATTTTGTTTGTACTTCTTTGATTATTTATATTTCATCCTGCTCAATGTTTTAAATTGAGAGGCAGGAAAAGGGATCAGGACAACTCTGAATTCCATGAAATCAGAATGAGGGGGCAAAAATACCAATTTAATCTGAAGCAGAGGAAAAGAGTGATTGCTGAAGATGGGAGTTTTGTGGTACCCAATACAAGAGCCAGGCTATGAGCTGCAGCTCAGCCAGTTACTGGGATGCTGCAGTGATGGCATAAATCACGATGGCCACCAGGTTATCCAGGCAGCTCCAAGGTGCAGCTATCCTGTTTGCCCACCCCATCCTGCCTCACTGCATGGCAGCACTCTGAAAATCTGGGCCATGAATTTTAGAACTTAAAGAAGCTCTGTATCCTTTTCTTCACTGCTCATCTGTACAAGAACAGAGCCTGCTTTCAGGCTCTGCACTTGGGAGACTTCATATTAAGACTGTAACATTTTGATTACAAGTGATATAAAATGCAGTTTGCTTTATTTCCTAATTAATGACAGTACATAAGGCAACAGTAAACTCAATTGCTTCCAACAGCTTTTTATATTCACTTGGAGGCATTTACAAAAATATGACTCGTGTACCCAGCAGAATCTTCCCTTGACCAGATGTAGAAGGAAAGCACTTTTATTGGCTCCATGATAATATCACTGAAGAGGAAACAAGCTATAAAAATAATAAAAAAATCCAACCCAAACTGAATTTGAGAGTTGCTAAACTGAGAGATACAGAAACAAATACAGAGAAGATAATAAGGCTTTTTACTGATAGTGCTGTCCTGTGTAAATAACACAGACACACCGAATAAGTCTCTCTGCAGTGAGACTCATTAGAAACACGTGCATCAGCCCAGAGCAATTACTTTGATTGTTCCCCAGCTTCTTTTCACAATAAATGTCTGCAGACTGACCAAGGTTGGAGTCATTCTGCTCACCATGTGTCCTTGCAAATATACAGCCGTGCTCCAAACAGGGAACTGCCGTATATTTCCCACTCAGGATCTGAGGCTCATTGCTTTATAGAGCAGATTTCAGGAGAAGTTCTAGCCCAACAGAGTTGATTAAACAAGACTCTTAAAACTGGCAAAGAATGAAGCACTCACTTCCATAAGGAATGAACATGACCAAGGAATATATTGACCCATGGTTATCCAGCACATAGATCTTGTCTTGGATTTGCATCTGCAAAGGGGTGACATGTTCCTAAATTGCAATGAAATCCATGTGGATGTTGTTTTCCTAAACGTCAAACCTGTTCACAGATTTGTCTTTTTAACACCTTTTTTTGTTTAAAATTAAAGATAATATTGCTCTGCATACATTGGCTCTCGAAGAACTCAGCAGTAGATTTTCAGAGAAGGGACATGTCTGTGTCTCCCTGGAGTGTGGGGATAAAGGTGGCATTGCCATTTTCTGCCCTGGAGCTCCAGGTCGGAGAGTCGTGTGTCCACGGGATAACATGGGCATCAGGAACTCAGCACCAAGGCAGGAAGAACCCAATAAGTGCAAAATTACACCTTATGCCACACAGACACAACAGGAAGGGAAAAAAGTGGGTCCAGGGGAAATCCTGAGACTTTAGATGAACACATACTGGTGCATAGCTCAGATACACCAGTTCTGGTTTATTGCTTAGCATCTAGTCATAGCCTGGCCAGTAAAGAGCAGTGAACAACTGACACAGTTTTGAGAGGCTGCAGCAAGGACAGTTTTTAGTGTTGGGATCACCTTATACAGCTTCTCTGGCATAATGCCCTAAGAGGAAAAGTGCCATCAACTAATCAGAAACATCAACAATCTCCTCCTCAAGTGATCTGGCTGGAAAGTAGGAGCCATACACTGTTATTATGTGCAGAACAACAGGACACGTTGTGTGCCACAGTTAAATAAGTATAAAATTCAGGTGTTGATCATGCAAACAGCTTTATTAAAGGAAAATTTAATTCTTTTGTATTGCTATCCTTCTTGGACAAAATCCCATCACCTCACCTTGCAGAGGTGCAGCACCAGAACCCACACTGAAAGCCATGTGTCTCCTGGGGGAGCTGCAAGAAGTCTAGAGAAGTGTTTGGCTGAAAGTCAGGAATGAAAGCTAAATTTCCTAAGGCAAATTTTCTTATTTCCCTTGGTTTTAAATATTTTGCCTGGGGAAGGTGCAATGAAAGAACAAAATAAATGGGCATGGGAGACTACAGCCTTTGGCAGCATGATAGAAGTGTAATGTAATAACAAATGTATGCTGAAATCCAGTCAGAGTGAAAATGTATAGAGAATATTTTTGTCTTTGTATTGGTAGTCTGAAGGTAAGGAGGAGGTGACTAAATGATACCCAACAAGCAGAAACACTAAATCTGACTCTGAAGCATAAAATTTCATGGTTGCATGGGAAAAGATGAACAGCGAGAGTTAAGACTGAGCAAGGCATCAAATAAATTTGTATATCACTGTTCCTAGGTGACAGTAACCCAGTTCTCTCCTTTTGGTGTCACAAGTCTTCTCTTCTCCATACATGTTTTACAGAGGAATGGGGCAAAGCCAGCCCAAAGGGGGTGGTTGCTGAATGTCCAGCTTCTGAAAGCAACTCTTTGTCCTGGCCACGCTGCTGTGACAATGGAAAGAAGGACATCACCTTTAACAAGGCTAGAAAATGGAAACTAGAAAGCATAAATATATATATATATATATAATATATATATATATGTGGAGAAAATTGAAGAGAAAGCAAAGTGACGTTTGCATTTCCTGAAGGCCCCTTCCTTTGCAACAGCACAATCCTCAAAAATGAATCTGAACATGTATTTGCTCAGAAGAGTTAATCTTTATTAACAGCCCCAGAATGCCCTTCAGCTGCTGCACTGCCTGGTTCAAAGGTTTTCAAGAAAAACAACATACCATAAACCAAAGGGCAACACTAATTGGAAGCAAAGTAATTCTGAAAACAGTAATACCTTTTTGTGGGTTAATAACCGGAAATTAAATTTCACATATGTTAACAAAACCCATCATAAAGCACCAGGTGAATAAGGGGCATGGGCAATAAGGGCACGGGTTTGGAGCACACGCAGTCACTGTCTGACAGCAACCCTTATTCCTTGGTCACAGTCAATATTCCCAAGGGATTAGTCTTCAGCCTTGAACCACTGGTTGAAGGAAATGGTTTGTACAACGTGGCTCCTGCTGCTGCTTCGGTGGTGCAATAAAGGGTGGTGGAATAAGGAGGGTCATAAATTCATCTGTCCCCAGAAGCAGCATTGCTCTGCTCACATCTAGGCATATGGAGCCAGGGCAACAGCAAAGGGCTGCTGTGACTTGTCCCTCCAATTTGATGTTCCCCTAGCTCAGTTCTCAGGTCACTGGTGCTTCAAATGGCCTTGCTGTCTACACTGGATACATAAATGAAAGACTAGTCTTAAAAATGAATAGAGTTTCAATGTTAAAAATTCATGAAATGGAGTGTGGGTACAGACGCATGTTGGGATTGAGCTTGCTGATGATGGCATTGCTTGAAATGGAAACTCAGCTAATATTTGGACTGCAGGGTGTGTGTCTCTTATAAGGAAGTGGCCTAATCTGGAAAAGAAGGCAGAAACACAAGGTCAGATCCTCTCTCCTCTGCCCTCATTTCCTCTTCTGGCTGCACTGGTTGCCCCGACACGGCAGCAGAATCAAGGCACTGATGTTTCTGAGATCAGTCTTCAGGATGCATCTTACTAGGGATTCCCACAGTGCAAACCCCCAGACCAACTGAGGGCACTGGCAGCTGAGAGGGATGGGTGCTGTGCAGGGATGACAGATCACCTTGAATTCAGTGACAACTTGCAGGTGTCACAGGCCTGAGGAGATGGATCCCACCCAGAAGTTGTCTTGACCCTGCACAACATAATAAAGTCATTTGATGGTCAAGACAGGCTGGTCACATTGTTTGGTTGGAGATACCCATGGACCACCTCCATTCCTGGGAGCTCAGTTGTGAATAAGCAGATGTGCCCTCAGGCAGGTGTTGTGTCTGTGGTGGCAGTCCCTCCACCTGGGAAGCCCACACCTCTCCATCTTGATCCACTGAAGAAACATTTGCTGTTGTTTGCTTTGTTTCCAGCTGTTGGTGGTTAGGCTGAAGTGTGGGAAAGTCAGAAAGCCAACACTCGGCTGGACAAGAGCAAAAGCTCTCCATCCCTGCCATGGGCTGCAGAAAGAATGGTGACAACCAAGTGTCCCCAAGGAGAGACGGCTCCTTGCAGACGTGAACCACAAGCTCTGCTAGCAACAAGCTGCTGCTGCTCAGGGTCTATTTTACTTTTGCCTGTCACTGTGTTTGTGAGACTTTTTGTCTGTAAGCTTCTCTCCCACTGAACCCATCCATCACCAGCACTGACAGATGTTCCTGCTGCCCGAAATGGCCAGGAAGACTCAGTGGAGCCAGAACCTCAGGGGTCAAGTCCAGGTTGTCATGTCTGAGTGAACACTGCTCAGGATACACGTGGCCCAACGTCATATTTGGAAGGCAGTGGAGGACTGAGAGGGAGGAGAAGGAAGGATAGGATGTAATCTTTCATCCCGAGAGGAGGCATGCAGGATGGGAATATTTCATTTTGCTGCTGCTGATGGCCTGGCCCTGAGCGGATGGAGGAAGGGAGTCCCCAGCTCAGGCAGAGAGCAGCCACTCTCTGCAGCCCTGGCACCACTCTCCTGCTCTCTATTTTTGGCTGCAGAAAAAACACAAAGGCAAGGAACACTGGGGACATCAAGCTGAACTCAGGGATGCTTCTTGTGTGAACACAGAGGAGAAGATCTACAAACATCCCATAGTGAGGGTCCAGAGCCCCTGTGAGGAAGGCTGTCATCATTGCACTGAAGTGATGGACACAGAAATGAGCTCAAGATACAGCAGAGCAGCTGTGTCCCAGCTCACCTGAGAGACCAGGTGATGGATGCACTGGGCTACCTTACTCTCCAGGATACCGCCGCCTTCCCCTTCACTCTTACCAGCAACTCCAGCAGCACCAGTATTGTAGCCAAACAACACCGGCAGCTGGTTTTACCCAGAGCTGTTGGCCAAAGGTCCCTGTAACACACCTCTCTACTTGTGGTGCCAGTGCTTCACTATCCAGGCTGACAGTCTCAGCCACACAATGTCACATCTGTTGTGGGTTGGAAGCATTGCCCTGGGGCTGAGCTCCTGTGGGTTATCCCAGCTAATGGGGACAGTGACACCACAGTCCACCTCAGCACTCCACTTTATATCAGACAAACCCCATGAAGTGACCCTTGCTCCACACAGTGGGACAACGGCCCCAGAGATGGGCACTCACTGAGCCTCCCTCAACCATGCAGATCAGCTGATGAGCAGTGACAGTGGGTACAGTGGTCATGACCTACTCCCAAATTGCACTTTATTTGATCCTATCTCCCTGGAAGAATGCTTTATCCCCCACAGGGCTGTCTCCTGTCCCGGGAGCAGCCCCAGTGAGCACACAGAGGAGCAAGCACCCAGTCACACTCACATTGTTTCAACACATTTGCTTAATTAGTTTATCAAGAAATGTGTTTGGCCTCATCTGAGGGAAATGCTCTCTGTCATTCCCAGGCATCCTGCAGGGCCCCGGGGAGCTGACAGACCCTGGCTCCTTCCTATCTCTCCTTAACTCCGTTTGCTGGGCCTATTTCCCATTATTTTTTTTTCCATGTAGCACTGCCTACCATTTTGGGATTAGAGTAATAGATAAGAAAATTATGCCTAAAAGAAGACTATGACAGGTAGAGGAACAATGTAAGTAAGGACTGGGAAACTTATTTGGAAAAATGTTAAATCGATGAAAGTGTAGGAACTTCAAATAACTTTTTACCACTCCAGCTAAACTCTCTGTAGATTGGAGTCATTTCACAGAAGTGGCAATGAATGAAAAATTACTAATTATGAGTAAAATGTTAATTCTGTGCTTCCCTATGTAGAGCAGAGGAAGCTCCATCAATGTTGTGAGCGGTGGGCATTATCACACCCACCCCCAACTGTAGTATATCCTTAGAGCAGTGCCCAAAGCTTCCCTTTGCAACCATCCCCATCTCACAAAGTCTGTTTTAATAGGATGGGCTGGATCTGGACAGCATTTCTTTAAGAATGAGCAGGATGTCCCCCAGCCCTGGCTGGAGGTTATTTGGGTGCTTGGGTGTTGGTGGAAAGGGGAGATGAAAGTATTGCTGATCCCATGTGGGCTCAGGTAAGCAGAAGCCACCCTCAGTGATGTAATACTTAGCCCATGTGCGTACTTGCTGTTCTCCTGGTGTGCAGCATTTGAGGCCCCTGCAGACATCATGTATGTTAAATTGTGTGCTGTCTCAGGAATGCAGCTTCAGGGTCTGAAGTAACCTTGGCTTCTGCCAGAGGTGCTTCACTCATCATTGGAGAAGCTCGGAATCTCCTTTCTCTTCCTATTCCTGTTCCCAAACTGCTGATGAAGACGTCCCACACAGTCTCAGGTTTGGCAGGACACGGCCCAGGGCAGCCCACCTGTTCAGCTGCACACATGGCTATTTATCTGGGGTGATGCAGAGGGACCTGACTGGTTCAGTAGCTAAGAAAAGAGTTTTGCTGTGATAACAGCTGAGCATTTTTGAGCAATTATTCCTATTCTAATCCTTCCTGTGGCTCTTGATGACAGTTGTGCACATATCTCATGTTGTTTCCTGTTGCTTTATAACCATCTTCTATAAATTAAATTAATAATGTGGGAGGTTTTTGTGAGTAGAACATAGTAATAGGTCTCTCACTGGTTCTCCTCTCACAGCTGTGCTAGTGGCAAGCTTTCAGAAGTCAGCAGTTGTAGGTAGTAACCTACTGCAGCTGGGCTTCTGGTCCATACAGCCACTTAATTAGTGGTTGGCAAAGTCCCATGGTGGCTTAATGCCTTTTTTCTAATTCCCTTCATGCCTCAGACCCCGTGTGCTGCTGTCACCCTTGTGATCCTTACACAGAAGCCAGCTCATTACCTGACATTGCTACCACCAGAGCAAGTTACTGGTCTGGACAGCGCTGGGGAAAGAGGGATCTGAAAAAGGGGAACTCAAAAACCAGTTCTTGACTTGGTGGGCTTGGCACATTTCTATTCTGAAATGAAAGCCTGAAGATGAAATTTGACTCATGCAAGCTGCAGAACAGAGCAATACCAGGGTTTTTTTCTCCTGATAGTCATCCTTCTCTGTTAAACTAGGCCAAAGTAGCTCTGGTTGGGCAGAAAAGAAATTTCCTCAGCTCAGTGCCTGGAAGAGGAACACAGGAGGTGTTTTCAGGCTAGTTTTCTCTTTCTAAGGAATATTCTCCCTAAAGGATTCAGAGTTTATTTGTGGAGGCATCCTATGCTATAGCATCAATGACCATTCAGCCATCACATCATCAGTAACACTTTGATCTCTGTGCAGGCAAGTTCCTACTCCTGCAGAACCAGCTCTAGGAAAGGCAGGAATGCTCAGCATAGACCTGTGCCTCTGATGTGAGTGCTCCAAAAGTCCTGTGAGTATTTATAGTGAACCTAAAGGCGTTTCTTTATCTCTAACAGTACGACTTAGAGCTCAGGAGTGTGGCTGAATCATATCACCTGAACAGTAGAGGATACCACCTGAACAGAACAAAGGTCTCGGTGTGCTGGCAGCCGAAGGCCAATGCTAAATCTCTGTCCATCACTAGTGGCATGTAGAAAAACACCCTTTAACTGCTTCTGTTAAAGTTTTAGTAGCACCTATGGGACCACTGTGTGATAATTCAATGTATAATGTCAGTTCTGTTGCCTCTGTCTAATTGCTCCTGCTCATATTGAAACTTGTGTATGGATGAGGTGGAATTGTGGTCTGTCCCCTTCATCCTAAGTGAGACAGAAGACACTGTAAACCATGCATCTGGACAGTGATGTGTTTCTCTTCCCTTAAGATTGATGTCATTCCACTTGTCCTGGTTGGGATTAGGAGAAGCATGCTTGCAGGCTCCCATTATCACGGTGCAGACAATGTGGGATGGAGTGAGGGCAGGCAGTGTTGAGTGATCTTTGCCAGGTGCCCAGTTGGCATTGCCAAAGCATGCAGGGCTTTCCTCCAAATGCTTCCACCACAGAGAAACATGACTTCTGCTGCCAAGGGTACAGGAATGTCACTCAACTTGGGGACAGCACGCCATTGCAGTGTGACAGCCACTTCACCAGTCAGTCCAGAAACGCTCTGTAAAAGCAAAAGGTTGTGTCTCTGTGCCAGAAGCACTATCTTCACTTGCAGTGGAATACATCAGATGTCTGGTAATTTCAGGGACCCTTTCTCAATAAAAACGTGTGGGAATGGGAGTGATGAGTTACACAGCAGTGTCTTCTATAGTTCAAGGCATGTTGGCTAAATATATGTTGCATTCCTATGGCTCTTGTTAGGATAAATGTACAAGCTGCGTCCACAGTCTGCTTTCCTTCCCCATCAAAAACCCTTCTAGGTCCAAAGCTATCTGAGCCACTTACATCCTGGATTTCTTTTGGTTTGTTTTTCTCTTGGGTTTATTTTAGTAAATGAATGAAGATGGGTGCTTGCTTCTCAGACATCACTATAAACATAACACCATTTCTTTGACCTACTCCTATATGCTTCTCTCCTATCAGAGTATCCCTTAAACACCAAGACTTAGGACTAGGAAATCTTGTCTCTATTTTAGCACTGCAAAGCTTGTGTGTTCCTTGTCCAAAATGCAGAACAAGCATATGGGGGTGGAATTGGAGAGGCACTGAAGAAACACTATTTCTCAGACACAGATCCTAGAAAATATAAGTTATCTGTTGGAGCAATACTTTCACTATCCATGAAAAATTTCACTATCTCTGGCATTCCATCTTTCCAAAAAAAGATGGAAAGTAACATGAAAGTACCATCAAACTTTCCTGCAGATCAAAGACTAACATGTAGCTCTCGAAGTAGCTGAATAGCTCTGAATAGAGCTCGTGTTTATGTAGAGGGACTTAGTTCTCACTAGAAAAAGTTCAGTGCATATTGTCCAATCTAACTCCCAGTGCAAAATTTTCATTGAGTTCAGTGAAATTTAGACTTGTCAAAGTACTATTTAAGCACTTGCTCAAATTCAGGATAGAGAGTAACTCTGCTGTCAGCTCTGCTGTCAGCAGTGTTTGAAGAGTAAATGCTAGTGCTCTTCAGAAGGTGACCAGAGCTTTCTGATTGTGCACTCCCAAGTCCTGAAGACCTGTGCACACCGTGCCTGTGTTGCCTTTTTCTTACTGACTGGCCAAGATTCCTTGTCCTAGAGGGATGGCCTTCAGATATTTTTAAGTTCACTTCTCTTCTGGAATGGTCAGTAACATCATTTTTTCCCACAGGCTCAGAAAATGCAACTTTCACGGATGCATCTAAGCTGTGTTTAAAGGAGCCCCTTCCTTTACTGAAGGTCCTCCTGCAGCTCAGTAACAATAGTGTGGTGTCCACAAGGCTGCCCCAGCCTGCCAAACATTCCAAAAATACAGCATGAGACACTTGCAGCACTAACACTCAATATAAATAGTCATTGCTGAAGAATAAAAACCCCCTCTCCTTATAAGGGGGTCCTAAGCTTCATTTGGTGTCATGTTAGTTAAGAACACAGGAAACCCTTCCCAGGACTGTGAACATATGCTTAAGTTAGCGTGGAACTTAATGACAGTGTGAATAGAACACATATAAGACTCAGAAGTGTAAGATTCTTACTTATCCTTCCTATATTCCTTCCAAATGGTTCAGAGAGACCACCTGGATGGTGTTACTTGCTGAAGTACTAGGAAGCACATAAGCATACACCAACCTCATTCAAAGTACATGAAGGGCAGCTAATTAAAACACTTCAAAGAACCTAGTAACCTGGACTGGGATTGAGAAAGGAGCATCAGTCTGCCACCACTGCTCTGCTGGAAGGGCTGTTTGTTGCCTTCTACATTCCAGATTTCCCAGGGCTGTCATATTGTCAAACACTGTCATGATCCGTGAGTCTTTATTCCCAGATAAAGGTGTGAACTCCCGGCTCTTGTCACAGATAACGGCACAAAGCAGTACAACGACAATACAAAGACTTAAAACTCGGCTTCAAATACTCAGCCATTTGTTACTGTCCTCAGCCTGAGCCAGTCGGCTGCAGCTTGTTCACAACTGGGAGAACTGAGCTGTGAGATCTCATCTCGATCTTCTTTGGTTCCTTATGGATTTTTATCCTTCTGTGTTGCTGCGCCAGTGTCTCTGTACCTGCCGTCAGCTGCTGCGGGGCTGCTAAAGGCTTGTTATGAAGTGAGGATGTGTAGCCTTAAGGTGCTTCATGCCAAAACGCCAAAATTTCTCATCTCTGGCCCCGTGGGCATCATTCCTGGCAGAAGGTACTTCATTGATGCTGTTTGACTCTGTAAGTGCTGACACAGCAGGAGTGGGTGCACATCTGGCCAGTGGGTTTCTCTCCTGTTACACTGAGGGTAAAGAGCTGAGATCTCATTTTCCTGTTGCAAGTGTCAGATCCATCTCCACTGGGAACTTGTAAGTCTAATTCATTCAATATATCATAGGAAAGTTCTTTAAAAAGCCATCTTTTATAAGAAGATCTTGTTAAATGCAGGCACATCTGGAATCTTCTACTTACAGTGAGTTTAGAGTACAACTATATTGTCTTTGGAGCAGTACACAGAAAAAAGTACATCTTCTGAAGGTTGTGCCATTCCTTTAAGTAGATTTGCACCAACTCTGGGCTGATGTAGCTGATTTTTGGGAACTATTTGAATTTCTTACGATGTATTTCAATCCCTACTTAGAGCCAGAAAGGCTCCTACGTCTGTCCCTGGTAGAAAACACTTCAAAAATAATACTCTGCTCTCCCATGTTGCAAGTGACCTTTTCCACTGAGGTGGAGGCTGGTACTGTGGTGGTCTCCAACATCCTCCTTTTCCTCAGCCCACGCCAGCGCCTGTGACCAGGCAGAGACCGGCAGCGCCTGCCGGAGGCAGGGCTGGAATTGGGATTCCCGGTGCGGGGCCGCTGCCGGGCTCCCATTGTTCCCGGCCTGCCCGACAAAGGGTTAAGTAAATGTTTGGAGAAGATAAGGTGCCCTGTTGACAAGCAGCAGGCTCCAGCGGTCTCAGCAGGATCTCTCCCAGCGGTGATAAATGGGGAGGTTTTCAAAGTGGGATCAGCAGACGCCACGGAGAGGGCGGTTGCTGATGCCGTGATTGGCAGTGGGGAAGGAATCTGGAGGTGTTTAATGATCCCACACTCTGCCACAGCTTTTTTAAAGACTCCGTGTCTAGCCAGAGGAAAATCCTCTATCAGCCGCACAGGCTCACGCTCTTTTTTGTTGTTGTCGCTTTTTTTTTTTTCCCCACTAAAACATGGGAACATCCACTGAAAGGGATCCTGATAAGGACCCTCTGGGATTCCTCATCCCCTCATATCGGTTTTGTCTCTTTTAATTTTCCCTTTGAAGTGCCCTGCATATAGTAGGTGGGCTGTTTAGTTTGGCAAACTTTGGTGAGGAGCTGTTTGGGGGAAGTAGTGTGTATTAAACTAATAATGTGGGGTTTTCTTCTCTGAACAACTGTATTATGCCAATTACTGGCTTGCCATTCCTTTGCTCTAGTAAATATATAATCAAATGACATTAAGAGTAAAACCCTTGGAAGGATTTGAACCCCTGATGTGATATTATTGGGTATTCAGACCATTAAAAGTTTTCCCTCCTTTTAATTAGATCTCAAAAGCTGTTTGAAGGGCTGAACACCAAATACTACTTTTTCCAGATACTTTTTTTTCTGTCCTCATCTCTGTCTGAAAGCTGCCCTGGGCACTAGGAAAAGCTGCAGTGGTGGTGTGGGAAATAGAAGTCAGGTCTGGGAGGATGAAGCTTTGCCATGTGCATTCATGGGCTGCCTCTCAAATCAGGATTTTGATCAGTTGCATTCCCTGTGGAGTGGCAGGCAGGTGAAAAAATGCTGTCTGGTCCAATCTACACCTGGTTTGCTCCAAAAGAACCAAAACATTTAGGAAAGCTGATAGATAACAGGGATCCAGGCACAAGGAATTAGCTCATTCTTTGGGCCAGCCTCATTCTAGAAAGACTGGTAAGGGTGGATAGGTCTTTTTTGGGGGAGAAAACAGCCTGGCCAGTGCTGGTGCTGCTGACCTGGGCAGACTGGAGGAGCAAGGGATGGGAGGCTGCTCCACTGGGTGAAGATGAAAGGAGCCGGGTATACCCTAGGAAAGGGCCAAATGAGTCGGGACATGAAAAGCAGCGGAAAGTATCTGAAGAATGTAAACACCAAGGTGGAAGAGGAATTATTTAGCATGTTATGGGCTTGGAACTAGGTGCGAGGGGATGAAACAACAAGGAAAACTCAACCTTGCTAACAGAGTAGCTTTGCTAGCAGCTGAAGGTGGAAAGGGAAGAAATGGTTTCAGCAGAGCAACTCAAGAAGTCTTCTTGTCTGGAGGTTGCTGGGGCAGGGAGGCGATTGGAGGCACTCTCTAGTGGTGTGTATTCCTGCTCTCTGCTGCACCATCAAGCCTGGGCTGGAAGCCAAGGGGGTCACACCAAGAACAAATAGGATTTAGTGATCGTAAGAGGGGAATGCAAAATGCCCAGAGGAATTTTGATTGAAATTTTATAACTTCAAGAAAAATCTTTTGCAGATAAATCAGGAGGTGGTTTAATAAACAGTTTGAGAGATTAGTATTGAAACAAATCCCAGTTAAGTCTCAGCAGAGGAGCGGGTAAGGGAAGACCACTGCAGCAAAAGGACGTCAGGGGTATTACAGGCACTAAACAGAAGGCTTTCCAAAAATATAAACAATCTGGGGAGGGGGCAGATTGGGAAACCTGTAAAAATAAGCAGAACCACATTAAAACCACATTAAAAGGCTAAGCAGTGGAGCACAATTAAATATTGAACATGGGATTGTGAGGGAGCTTTCATCTCATGGTGTTGGCCAGAACTGTTGTACCCAGGCAGGAGCCAAGGCCAGGTCCCCAAGGATGTGTGAGGCTCGAGGGCCACAGCTTGTGCTATGGTGGGACCCTGGTGAGATGTGGCCGTCTGCAGCCACAGTGACCATCCTCCTCCTCCAAAAATCACACTTGAGACAACAGGGGAAATATCCCTTTAATGAGTATCTTAAACACATTAGACACTAAGCAGATGGTTTCCACACAAGACATCCTAGTATCTGAAGTAATAAAAGAGACTTGTAGCTAAAAATCTTAATAGCGAAGCCCTGAAGATCTGCAGGACACAGTGATCCACGAATGGACAAAGGATCTGACAGAGTGTGTGCGGGTGATTCACACAGAGCAAAGGCTGGATCAGTGAAGTCTCTCTGAAAGCAGCAACCTACAAGCCCAGGAATGGGCCTGCACTGTTCTTACCCATTGGAACAAAACCCAAACTCATTTCCACTACAGAAATTCTTACGTTGGCCAATAACGTCACTAAGAAAGGAGGTGGGGTGATGGCAGGTATCTTTGACTTTGGAAATAATTTGAAGCCAGAGCCTAAAATGAGTAACACATCTTCAGTCCCGCATCCTACTTTCTCTAGAGAACCTATGGAAGAGCAGGCACACTGCTTTTTGCCCAGACTCTGGGCTGCCTGACTGCCTGCAATGAAGTCACAGTGATTCCAGGGTGGACACACCAGGAGCTTCAGTCCAGAGCCATCCATCAGGTACATTTGACTCCCTGGATACCTGTTACCAGCATCGCTGTATCCACATCTCTTGCATCAGTGTGGGCAGCCCCTGTAATGAGAGTTGCCATGTAAAAGGGTCTACCTGAGCAGGACCCCC
Organism: Sclerurus mexicanus; assembly: GCA_013396755.1. Lineage (NCBI taxonomy): Eukaryota > Metazoa > Chordata > Aves > Passeriformes > Furnariidae > Sclerurus > Sclerurus mexicanus. The sequence goes on along the minus strand of VWZF01002290.1, from coordinate 109,282 downwards.
TCAGCCAGAGTGGTGGAGGGAGCTGCGCACTGATGCTGCATGCACAAACAGATTTCTGTGGGCGATGTTCAGCACAGGAGCAGGGTGTCCAGATGGCGCTGTTGGAATCCTCAGGTACCACTGTTACATCTGTCAGGACCCATTCAGATGAAGCAGTGTTGGTCCATCCAGCTCAGCTTTTGACTATCAGCTTTGCAACTCACCTGGGCTCAAGCAAACAGCCCTGGTCTGAAACACTTATCCCATCACCAGAAGGAAATGGAAATGGCCTGTCCTTGGACAATGTGACCCCTGCTGAGGGCATGGGCAGGAGGGGACTGCAGAGAGTGATGGAGCTCAAACAGGGAGGAGATAGTGCCTCCATCCTGGTCCTCTGGCCAACAGTCCCCACCAGCAGCACAGTGACAGACCCTGTAGATGTTCATGGAGGGCCTATTTTTAATCACCTTTCCACTGGGGTTTTGCAACTCCCCGTTCACACTTGCTCTGTGAAAAAGGATGTCAGAGCAGATTAACAGCTGGTTCCTGCCTGCTCCGACAGCTCTGACAACGCGTCCCTTCTTCTCAAGGTGACAGGAACATGCAACTGCCTAATGGGTACAGAAGTGTCTATTCTTTCCCAGTGACATTTATTGTGAAATATCTGAGTGGGACTGAGAGACATGCAAGGCTTTCCCTCCCTTATCAGGCGACCCTGGTCAGTGTCCTGCTGTCAAGGACTAAAGTAATTTATGTCAGGGCTGCAAGTGTTTACTTATCTGCCCCAGCGCCCAGCTCGGCCCAAAGCAGCCAGACTGGCTCCAGTGGGGCACACCAGCCTTTTCCTGCGGCTGGGAAAAGCTGGGTGCCGGCTCTGTCCCAGCCAGCTGGGGCAGGAGGGGCGAAGTGGGGCAATGAAAACTATCCTGTGGCTCTGGCGTGGGGGGATGGCCGTCACAAAGATGGGAAAGGCAGAGCCGTGTTGGCGAGAAGTGACATCCCAGAATGGAAGGGACTAAAGCAATGCCCTGAGCAGCAGCACAGGGCACCTGCGTGCATGGCACAGGCCAAGGTATGAATTTAGAAAAGGGTTTTCCAGACGGAGCGGAGCAGCATCCAGCTGGAGGAGGCTGTGGCAGGTCCCTGCATGGTTACCCTGGGCATCACAGGAGTTCACAGAGCACTGGAGAATGGGGGAGAGCTGCCTGACAGTTTCATACCCTCCTGGTTTCTCCTCTTGTGGACCTCTGGGGTTCTATTGAGTGGAGGGTTTGTAAAGGTAGAGGGGCTCCAGGGAGAGAGTGCTATTCAGGGCACAGGGACAGCCCAGTATTGGGGATTGCCGACTCCATAGCAGCTTGGCAAGAGCATCTCAAACCCCCATGAGTCTTGTGGGTGCCTTTAAATGACTTCTCCAGTGCTTCTGTCTTGTGTCATGACAGAAACCGGAGATTTTAGTGCATCTGGTCCTGAGACTGTACAACTTTCCCTCAGATTCAGTTCCAAAACTTTCTAATTTTGTAAAGCAGTACAATTACCCCAGCAGTCCTCTCCCCACACCGGCCACCATTCGTCATCCCAAACAGAGGAACAACTTTCATCTTGTCTGGAATCACACATCCTTCATGGCACAGGAGAGATGAGCATGGGCCTGATAGCTCTGCTCCCGTGGGTGATTCCTTCCTGATGTATGTGCCCAGAGATAAATATTAGGCTGTGGTAGTTTCCTCTCTGAAGCTCACAAGCTCTTGTTGTCAGGCTGGGAAACCTTTAACCAGTTGGGATGTCGAACAATAGATTAAAGGAGACAGACTATCTCTTGCTAAATGAGCTGTTATTCTAAATCAGCTTTTTCTTTTTTCCAATCCAGGGCACTCCTCAGAAAAAAAATATTCCACTGACATTGTATTTCTCTTGACAAATATTTTTCTGAGCTGTCTCCTCTTCCCACCCATCAGGGCATGATCAAAGGGCTGGTCCTGCGCTGGGGAGGAGCTGCAAGTACTCAGGGTGGCTGTGGGGCCCTGATCCTGTCCTGCCATCCCATCCCTGCCCAGGGGCAGAGTCCTGAATGCTAAGAGACTTGATGTGTTCTCTGACATTGCAGCAATGCAAAATCCTCCAGAGATGCCCTTTGAGGAGTGAGTTTGTGGCCATCACAGTGCCATTGGTCCTCTACCCCACTCCTGCAGGTGTGTCTTGGGGGAGCTGGTGCAGGAAGGAGTTTGCTCCCTTTGGCCCCTTCCACGTCCCTGTGAGTCAGACCAGGCTCATGGCATGACTCGTGTCCTAAGGCAGCTCCTCCACCCCAGGAATCCTGGTTTTGTGCCAGCGTGGGGACCTGCTCACCCCACGAGTGGTGCCAGAGGGATGGCAGAATGAGTGAGGCTCCGCAAGGTGCCTTTCACCTGGGAGAAAAAAGTGCATCTGCAGCAGGCACAGAGGGAGCCTGACATCTGTTCAGCTTGTTGGGGTTTTTTTCCCAAACACTGGGAGACTCCCGAAGTGCAGGCTGGTCCCATGAAGTGTGACCTCTCCTATTTTTTGTTCGAAACTCAAAGCACAGCAGTCAATAATACACAGCCCCAGCACTCCTCCCCCCCCGCTCTGACAGAGGCTCATATGCAAAAGTACAAAAGCCTCGCTTAAAAAAAAAGAAAAATCAGATATTTATTATGCCTTTGATGTTCCATAAGAACAGTTGTGGCTTCTGCTTAGTCTCCAACATCCGATTGACAATTGTTTATTAGTTTTAAAATAGCTGAAATTCATGTCAAACATTCCGCATGTTAGAAAAATGTTTATGAAGTGTTATCATAGTTTATTTAACTGTGAATGTTTAGGAAACCAGCACAAAATATAATGGACCACACAAGGCTCTGAGCAGGCCAACAATGGTAGGCACATTTTATGTACCATGGGGAAGAGTGATGCCACCGTAACCACATGACGAATCCTTGTGACCCTTGTGGCATCAAGAGACCAAGACAACAGGGTTTTGGTTTATTTTAAGGATGTTCCTCCTGAAAAGTTTACTAGAGAAATCCTCACAATTGCAATTTTTGCAAAACTGGGTTGATCCCACATTTTAAATCCCAGGAAGGAGGGATCTCTTTATGTGGCCTTGAGGGTTTGCTGATGGACACTGAGTGCCCTGAGAGAGGTTTCAGATGCAGGGCATTAATATTCATGCATCACGAATAGTCACACTACACAAGCATAATACATCTGCATTCATATTTATGGTGTCCAAGATACTACAAATTTGGCTTTATATTTGGGATAAATATGTCTTTCTAATAGGTTTGGATGGAATTTTGGTCCTTTTTTCTCCACAACTGCCATTTCCAGGCTGGGTGTGTGCTGGCAGCTGACCATGCAGCCAAACTCTCTTCGCATGGTCCTTTATGTGTGTTCAGCTGGAGCAGGGCAGGCAACATCCTCCAAACATGAGACATCAAATGCAATCTTGGCAAGCAATGCCTATTCTTTTCAGACCCTTCTGCTCTGCTTTGGAGCAAATTCTCTTCACCTTTAAGGAATCAGAAGAGGTGCAGCTAAGCATCATAGAATCCTGGAGTGGTTTGGGTTGAAAGGGGACCATAAAGATCATTTCATTCCACCCTCTGCCATGGGCATGGACACCTTCCACTAGACCAGGCTGCTCAAAGTCCCACCCACTCTGGCCTTGAACACTTCCAGGACAACTGGAAGTTGGACAACCCATGCCAGTGTCTCGCCACCCTCACAGTGAAGGATTTCTTCCTAATATATAATCTCACCCTACCCTCTTTCAGTCTAGCCATCTAAAGATATGTATTAAATCAGCAAATGATTGAAAGCTGGCTCAGGAGCATCCCAATACCCTAATTTGGTTCATGATCCCTGGATGTGAGTGAAATATTTAGTAGAACCATTTCTACAAGCAGTAGCCAAAACCAGCTGTTTGCTATCGATGGCTGTGCATGGGAGCTCAAATTTTAGAAATTCCCCATTTTTGTGAGCTTTCCCTTGAAACCTACAGATTTAGCAGCAGAACAGGGGAAGGAAATGCCAGGTTATTCTTCCCAGTGGCTGACAGAGAAGTGGAACAATAGGAAGGGATATTTTAGTCATTGGGTTAAAAATGTTTTTTTTTTCCCCTGAGAAAAATGAACTCATGGGTCTCTCTATTGTTCCTGAGCCCAGATGAACCCAGGAAGCAGAGATGCTCAATGTTGTGAGCTTTTCCTAGGATATTTCCTCAAGCCCAGAATCAAAAAGGAATGATCCACACCCATATTAATTGATTTTATCTCTAACATTTGAATTTTACTTCAAAACCTCGTTTCTTGCATTGATTTTATATTTGACCACTGGCGCACAAGTGGATCTGGTTTAAGTAGCTTTGCTTCCCTCTTGCTTTACAATCTGACATTACTTCATGCCTGTATTTCTGACCTCTGGGGTCTGATCCTGTTCCCATTTAATAAAAAATGCCACTGGTTCCATGGTTGCAGAATGGGTAGAGGGAAGGGTTAATATGCCAGGCTCAGCACAAGCAGGGTCACTGCCCTCAGTCACTGCCAGCACCACCAAAGGTACCAGTGTTTTACTTCTGTTCCTGTCACCTTCATCTGAACATTTTTCCCCTCCAATCACAAAATTTCCCCTTTTGATATTTTAAAATCTTACTTCTCATAAAACTCCAAAGTATGAAAATTTCTTTTAAAGAAATATACCATTAATGTATCTTTATGATGTGCAGCTGATGCTCACAGCATGGGCTATGACTTTTTTATGTTCCTTACTTGTCCTTGAGACATTTTATTTTGACACCATATCCTTACATTCTAAATTAAACCATATTTTTATTATCTGTTATATACCAGTAGACAGCAGTGCCTTAAAGCTGTTGTACAGCTCCTCATGTCCATCTCAGGGCACCTTCCCCTCTTCCTCTCCACTACCCCCATCCCTCCATCTCTCTGGAAAAGCATGGATTGAGTTATCCATGCTGACAGCGATTTACAGTGCCCATTAACAGTCATATAAATTCCAGTGGATCAAGGAAGCTTGGAGTATATGATATTCAGGCACAGCTAATAGCTCTGGGCTAATTGCCATCTCGTGTTTCTGCTCTCGAGCCCCCACTGTTTATATCTTCAGTACAAGCAAGCAGTAAAACAAGTTTCCAGGTTCCTGGAGTCACCAAAGAAGGGCTGGCTCCAGTAGCAGGCAGAGGGCTGGAGGTGGCAGTCATTTCCCATATTTAATGTGAGCTGTTCCTCCTGATCTTGCAGGAAATGAGGTCGGTCTGATAGAACTTCTGTAATAGTTGTATGGGAAACAATAGCGTCAGCTTGGTGTTATGGTTCTTATCATGGCTTGAGGGAACAGTGGTGAGGCTGGAGCTTGTGCATGGAGCCACAGCTCTTTACCTTGCCCTGTCCACGCTCCCACATCAATCCGTGGTCCTGGCAAGCACATCCGGCTCTCTGCAGGGAGAGGCTGAGACTCACTCCAGAAGAACCTCATTTATACAAGCCCTCCCACTAAATGTGGAGCTGAGGACAGTGCTAAGGGTGCTGACTGGCCACCTCAGGCAGACATAAACACACACACATCAAAATCTGAGCATCTCACTCTTTTGGGGGCAAGAGGAAATGTGTGTGCTGGCTTCCAGGTCTCCCATACCCGAAGAGGAGCTTCCCTTCAGTGCAAACCCTGGGGTGGTCAGCAGTGCTGGCCCCCAACCCTGTGACAATGGGCTGCGGGGACCCTGCAGGGGCTGGTCCCCAGCCTTTGCAGCCCTTCCCTCTTACACACCTTGTTTTCATGTCTCTCTGATCACGTTTCAGCACGGAGAGTGGGCCAAACCTATCAATATCGGGTAGCAGTTTCACCCTCCCACCCCAAACACGCTCTCCCGAGCAGCGTCTCTCCTTCCCGCATTTGCTGTTATCCCCAGCTATTTGCTGACTCGCTCGGTTCAGTGGCTTTCATCCTCCTCATCACTCCCAAAACATTTGCTTGGACTATTTGTAGACCTGACCCAACCGCCTTTCGATATTTTCCTCTTTTTCTCTCTTTTTTATTTTTAATTTTAAGAAAAATATGGTTTTCCGCTACATTTTTTACCCCAGAAATTATCAGCAGGGCTGAAATTGTCTTCATATGAAATATTTGCATTGACTGAGAGCTGGGAATCTGGGAAGTGAATATGTTGGACTGTGAAAGATATGCAAAGTTTCACCACCGTGGCAGTCCCTTCTGGGCCACTGCTGAGGGACAACAAGCCTGAAGCTCTTTGGCCAAACTCTTTGCACTGGTTTCCACTAGCTCTGTTAAAACATGCATTGATTTTACCCTTAAAACTGCCAGAAATTAAAGTAGAGGACAGGCTACATGGGACCTGTTAGTACATCAGTTTGCACTGAATGATACCCAGCCACAGTGAAGTGACTTCTGTACACCTACTTTTCCTTTCTTTACTACTATTTAATTATTTTGACTATTGGACTGACTAATGCAGTATTCTCATATTATTTTGAATGTGCAGATTCACACTTTTCCACAAATAACCCAGTTCCACTGAGGTTTTTAGCAGCCCCTTTTCTCAGCCTTATCCTGCATCCCCATTCCAAACTTCAGCTCTTAAGACAACCAAAAACCCTGATGGAGGAAACAGGCCATTTCCTCTTTTTTTCAGAGCTTGTTTTTTCAGGTTGGACTCTTGGGCTCGTGGGAGAGGTCCGGTGAGAAGGACTCAGGTAGGCAGTGGAGCAGGAGGGTGGCTTGGCTGTTGCTGGGAGAGGAGCCATGGTGGGAAGGAAGCAGAGAGGGGGCATATGGGACACGTCTCTCCCCGGGCACTGGAAAGGAGAAGCAGCAAAGTCATGGACACCAAATGAATTCAGGTTTTCACTTCTGTGATTTTGCAGTAAACCCAAGATCAGTAAATTGATTTTCGTAGTAATAAAAGCTGAACACTCATAACCCCCAAAGCGATAAAAATTTTACTGCTGTTTAGAATTTATATTTTATTTCTAGGCTTTTCCTTGGATATGCCCTGAGGAGGAGGATTTTATGTGCAGCTCTATAAATGAACTGAGTGCAAATATTTTTATTTTCTGCTAAGCATCAAAATTTTGATGCATTCTCATGAGGCCAAATGCACTTCTTAAAAGTACAGTGAGCCAGCAGAGCAACTTGGTTGGGGTTTTTTTCTGAAGAAAAAGCATTATCAATAAAAAATCTGGGCACCAGGCACTGGGCAAAACAGATGGGTTACAATAAGTACCAATCTCTGATTTTGACCCTCTTATTTCTTGATGTTCAGTTAGAATAAATCAGGTTATTTTCTGTGTTTATGAGTCCCTGGAATTTCTACTCTGAGATATAGGAGAAGATATTTAAGTGCCTCAAGAAAAACCATTCATTTCCCTCTGGTTCTTGGATCAGTGTTTCCTTATCTAGATCTCAGGGTCAGGTCTTCTGCTGCTGTACAATAGCAAGGCTTGGTGGCTTGGACTGGTGCTGAGCTGATTTCCACCCATGAGAAGCTGGTTCACCTTCTTAATTGTAGTTATTAATTTCTAGGAGAGAGCAGAGAGGACATGCAATGCTCACTTGGAGCCTTGGGATGTCCCAGGGTGTTGAAGCTCAACATAACAGCTCGGTGATGGATGAAGAAGCTATTGCAGGTGCATTTTAGAGATTTCTGAGATATTTGAGCCATAACTCTTCTCTCTTTACAGTCTCAGGAGGCTACAATTCATGTCAAAAAAAGTACACCGGCCTTTTTATGCAAAGGGATAAAAGAAGCAATTCATATAAATGATATTAATGCTTTCTAAAACATCTTGGAAATATTCCTTCTGTAAAATACATATGACAAATATTGATGACATCTCATAAGGTGACTCAGATGATTCAGCATTTGGCTGCACATGAGTAATGTGGCCATCCCTCTCCCTATAACCATGTATATGCCATGTAATGCTGTCCAGAAGGAGATGTACAGTGTTTTCTACATATTTAATTGAAGGCTGAGGGATTCAGATGCCAGATTTCATCAAGCTCTCTTAACCATTGCAATGGCTCAGAAAATTTGGGGTGGCAGCAGCCTTGTTCATGCATTGCTGTGCCCAGTGGATGGGCTGCCAGGGCAAGTGCCTCTGTTCTGGCTTTGCCCCCTCAAACATGCCCATTTACACCTCTTTTTATTTCCATTTAAGATTAAGAGCCACTTCTATCCTACACCAGCACAACGAGGGGAGAATGGGAGAGGGAGAAGCTTCCTTCTGCTTGGCACCAGCTCCTTAATTGCTTTCTCATCAATGAACCCCTACAATGAGCCAGGCTTAATGAATCAAAATGTTAATTAATATACACATAAATTCAGCAGCCCTGGATGCATGAAGGTTGGCCCTCTCTGCTATTCTGAATTCCTCCCCCTCATCATCATCACATCTTCTGGCTCTCTCCTTCATTAGTTTTTATTTGATGATTTAATACCACTGTTAGCCAAAAAACTATCAGTGCTAGCGTGCATGCACAGCAAGTCAGCACTGTAAAACATGAGGCAATTCATGCTGCAAAGATGTCACACAGCTAAACAAATCTGTCCCTCAATTCCACTGAGAACTCAATGGGCACAGAGATCTGAAAACCTGGGCCATACCCAGGGACAGCACCTGAGTCTTGTAGGAAGAAAAGCATGAAACAGTCAGGTGAAATGAAAGAAAAAAGTTGCTTCTTTGCAATAAAACTGGGTATCTTGAAAGAAGAGGAACAAATATAATAGGGAGGTATTTTAATGTGGTAATTCAACTTTCCTTCCCATGAACATGATGGACTACCCTGGTAGAAACCAGTCACAGCCATGGACTGAGCTGCTCCAGGCTGAAAACAAAGCCCCAGGTTGACATGTACCTTCCACGGTGCCTTTTCCTGCCCATCAGCATTCACTCAACGTGCTCCTATCCATTTGAATTTTGGGGGCCCAGCATCAATCACCATGGGGAGAAGAGTTTGACACCGGACCCTCTGGGTGGGCTCAGACTAGTTGCTTTACTTTGGTAATTAAGAAAGATTACACAAATGATTAAGCCTTTATTTACCATTAATGACTTGAGTTTACCAAGTGTGGCACTGACCTGTCAGCCCCACAAGCTGGGGACTCATCCTGAGCACCAGGAGCAAGAGCAGCCCTCAGGCAAGAGCAAAACTGGGCTTCAAAAGTGACTTTTGGAGAAGGATGGGAGTTGCTGAAGGTGCTGTTGCAGCCATTGCCTTTTCTGGGATTGCCCTGGGATGCTGAGCAGAAAGGAATATGTTAAGTGTCCCAGGCACTGACAGCTAAACATACACACCTCCTAGATAGCTTGTGCACTAGATAAAGAAGAGAAAACACCTCCTTGAGAGAAAACACAGGATTTCTCCCTCTGCCATCCTTCATCTGTGTTGACTCCTGATTTCTATCTCCAGCCCACCGGGTGGGTGGCTCCCAGCTGCCATCCCTCAGACACGGGGCTTCCAGAGACACTTTCTGCAGGGTTGAGCAGCCTTTGCTGCAAACCACATCATCATCAGGGTTCCCTTCAGACTTAGTGAGTTTTACGGGGAAAACTGGTGGTCTTTGCTGGGGTTGTTGGGTCCTGGTGGTGGTTCCAACAGGACAAGGTCTCAGTGATGTGGCACACCCTGGACCACCCCTCACCTCCCCTGTCTCTAGACATCTTTCTGCACTATGTAGTGCAAAAATATTGCAAATGCCTTTCCTTTGGCTTAGAGTGACTGAAGTGATTCTGGGTCAAAACCAAATATTCAAACTCTTGCTTTCTGAAATCCAAAGAAATCCAGAGGGTTTTGTTTTGGGAGAAAGAAGAGAGCAGAAAAGTGATCTGCACGGGTTAGACACAGAGGGAGGTGCATGTGGGGCTTTAAAGAAGAAAACCCCTTAAGAATAATGTTAACTATTTAAGACTAAGGGCACTGAGTGATATGCCAGGAATCTTTTGTCCATCAGGCAAGAGTTTGGATCAATTTGTTCTGCATTTGCACCACCATCGATTTCCGCTCCTGGATTATTAGTGCTGCCAGCGACCTGCCCATGGGTGAGGGCTGCAAACTCTGCTGGAAAACTTCTGGCCTCATCTCCACTCTTCACATAGGAAAAAAACCTCAGAGGCTGTGCAGCGCCTCAGAGATAAGTCTCTGTACTTGGCTCATATTTGCCACCACTCACTGGTGACCCCGGGCAGATCCCCCCACACTGAGCTGCAGGGAAGCTGCTGAGCCCAAATCAAGGATGGATTGGGTGAATAGGCACAAAATCTTCCACTAATGGTCAAATCCTGCTGCCAGCCCAGACAGCTGGAGGGCTGCACGTGTGCCAGCATGGACAGACTCACTTCCTAAAATAGCTTTTTGGTATCGATGCTCACAGGGCTCAACCTTTTCAAAGGTGTTGGTGAGATGCTTTGCTATGCTGTGCTGTGTTGGCCCGATGAACAGTGCGCTGTCTTCCCCAAGAAGCATCACAAGGACCAAACAAGCTGCAGGGAAATTAATTGGGAAACTATATTAGTCTCTCCCCTCCCGCATTCACAATGCCATGTACCCATGGTAATGTCACCAGCTGCCCGCAGTGACAGCAGAGCAGAGCTGTCTCATGGAAAAGCAGAGATTTCAGGGATTTCCTTCCCTCCTGCCGCAGGCAAGGCAAAGTCTCTCTGGATGTGTGTTAGTGTGAGTCATTTTCGTTCAACCACAGTGTTGCGAAGGATTTAAATTCAGAATTTTGCACACACTGCTTCAGTCCTACCTTTTGGGTTTTCTTTATTTCTTTAACGCAAACAAGAAAACTGAAAATGGGATATTTATACCCGACAGCTCCGCAGTCCTTGGATGTTAGAAATCTCTCCTGGAATTTTTATAATGTTGAAATATCACAGAGATTGGTTTGGGTTGGAAGGACCTTAAAGCTCATCTCATTCCACCCTCTGCCATGGGCAAGAACACTTTCCACTATCCCAGGTTGCTCCAAGCCCCATCCAACCAGGCCTTGAACACTTCCAGGGATGGGGCACCCACAGTTTCTCTGGGCAGCCTGTTCCGGTGTCTAACCATGCTCACAATGAAGAACTTCTTCCTAATACTTAATCTAGATCTACCTGAATATCTAATTATGTCCACTGCAGTCCATTCTTTGGGACAGGGAGACATCACAGTCCTGATCCACCAACAGCAGAGGAAAAAGGGATAAACCACTTCTAAACCAGTGGGATCAGCATCACCAATTAAGTGAGAATTGCCTTTAGTTATTTCTCTACAACCTTGTTCTTTTGGTTAATCTTCAGGAGTGGGGTGAAGCTGCAGGGACAGAGTCTCTGCATCAAACCAGAGCCTGCACAGCCACCACCCTCCTGCTGGGATTTATACCCACACCCAGGTCCTGTCAGAGCAGCAAAGTGGCCGGCACACAGAGATGGGGGAAGAAGATTATTGAGAAAGGAAAGGGCTCTACTACACCCAGATGCAGATTAATAAGTGAACCATTCAACTGATAGAGACACAAGGGAAGTTTGCAGGTATTGAGCCTCACTACAATTCAGTAACACCACTTGGCTTTATCTCTTGCCCGAGTAACACAAACATTTATGGAATTACATTTTAAAGCTTTTAAAGGTGTATTTAAAACGTGTTTTCTCTGAAGCGTTATCTTTGCAAGCTCTCATATGCTGATAAAACCCATGTTTAGCTGCCTCATAAGGAGTGCTCGGAAACTGCCAGTTTGAAGATATTTCACTGTCTTTGGACAGGGACAGGGACAAGGCAGCCTCTGGCAGCTGCTGGCATCTGCCACAGCCCTTTCCCAGCAGAGCCATTTTGTTTGCAGGAAAGCAGGAGTGGGCTGTCTGTTGTGGTGGGACCAGTGTGATCCTTGGAGGTGGGTGACACCCTCAGAGACTGAGCAGCTCTTCCAGGGCTGTGAAGCTTCAACACAATGAAAGAAGAGCCCTGGGTTTTTCAGACATCGCTGCCTGTGAGTTTCACTTCTCTCCCTGGGAACCTTCAGGAAAAGGGAAACAGCGTGGCGAAACAAATGACTTCATTCCAGGCTGGTTCCAGTTAGCATCCCCATCCCTCCTCCCAGCCCTGCCCAGAGATGAAGACATTGTTCAACAGCTCATCACTCACCGACAGGCTCCGTGCAGGCAGCCAACGCGCATACCCCAAGCCTCATCCCGCAGGCAGAAGACTTGACCCGAAGCTCCTTGACATCCATGGAAAGGCTCCAGTGGATTTCTATGGGTCTTGGATCTCAGCAAATGTTGGCAAACTCCGCTGAGGCTAATGGGAATGTTGCTGGCAGCACAGACGGACGGGTCAAGCAAAGGGAGAAAATTAATTTGTCAACCAAGAGGATTTGTCTTCCCTTGAAGTTTCCAAGCAGTTTCTTAACAGGATACTCATTAACATACCTTTGAGGGAGGAGAGACACCTCTCTTCACTCTGGATTGGCAGTGGCCATATGGCAAATAGCTCAAGGGTGTGGAAATATCTTTCCCATTCCCTTTGCCCCTTTTCTGGTCCTCCTCAGCAACATGTAGGCTGTCTTGCTCCTGACCTCCACCCTTGACTGGAGCTGAAATCTTGGTGCTGGAGCATGGCCACGCTTGCTCCAGCCCTGCTCAACCGCCTTTATGGAGTTGCTGTCATTCATTTTCTTCCCTCCAAACATACTCCCCCCCACCTCCAAAATCACCAGGCACAACTTGTCTGAACGTATGCCGAACCTGATAAGCCTTTGGCAACCGCAAAAATGAATTGCTTTAATAAAAAGGAAAACCATTTTGAGGGTGGGGAGCTTGGAGGGAAGGGAAGCAAAAGCAAATGCAAAAATAATGTGCAGGCAAGGGCCCATGTGATCACCTGGAAGGAAGAGGCATTCGCAAATCAAGGCATAAATCACAGAGCTGGGAGCAGCCAGACCAGCGTGGGGGCAGGCAGTGAAGCCCTTCACTTCCAGGTTTTATGTGCATGTCCATTTCTGCAAAGAGCATGGAGGGGGTGTTGCTTTTAACGAGTGATGGAGAGGAACGTGCTAAAATATTTCCCAAAAGGAATTGCACACTGGACCAGGCTCCTGGGGAGGACCTGGCAGTGCGTGGCTGCAGTGGTTTGGCTGAGGTGGGTGTGCTTGCAGTCCTCTGCACAGATGTGGGGGAGAGGGAGGCTTTGCAGGAGCCATCCCCAAGCCACCCTTGTGTGCCAGGCACACTTGCTTCATACCATCCCACATCAAGGCAAGGGGGCGAGATGGGCAAGGGGACCCTGCAAAAACCAGGAGGGTTGTGAACTGGACGCAGCCCTTGGCACAGTGAGGGAGAATTTGGCCCAAATCCACCACTGTTCCCCAAGGAGTTTTCACACTTGGAGGCGGATTTCACAGAGGTCCTTGTAAATACATTGGATGATGTTGTATTTATTTGTGCTCAGAAGGAAGGGACATAAATCCTGGGTTGGCACAGCTCGAGCTGTGCACTGCACAACTGCACATGTCACACTCTGAGCGTCACACCAGGGAGGCATCTGAGAGCAGTGAGGGGATTTTGCAGTCTAACTTGGTGGACAGCTACTGTTTATTGCCTAAAAGTTGGTCAGCCACTATTGCAAACCAAAGAATTAGGTTTCCTATGGGTTTTTTTCCTAAAAAATTATTATATAATCAGAGACTGATGAGAAACCAGTGATGGATTAATGGCACTGGATGCTCCACAGCTGCTCTGACATTCACTTTTTCCACTGTAACTGGACTCAGGCAAGCCACCTCTTTGTGCCTTTTATTGTGGTGTGATCACTTTGCTGCTGGTTTTCCATTATGGGAAATAAGGGATGGAAACAGAGAAAAAACCCAACTTTGGTACATTCTGGGTTTGTATGTTGGGTATTCAGGTGCTGCCACACTGGAGATAACACATCAAGGAGAGCCAAGGAGAGTTATGAAGCATCTTTCTTTCCAAGGGTCTGAGCCAGAAATAAGGTTCAAAATAAGTTTTCTTCTCTCTAAAACTGAGATATTATTGATTAATTAATTAGAGGAATAAATGACATAGTTGTGTGTTATGGATAAACCATTTAAAGCCCAAGAGCTGTCAACCTTCCCCAGCTCTCAGAAGCAGGAGCCTTTCCAATGAAAAGCTTTGCTAATGAAGCAGTTGTGAAAAATATTTACTGCCAGAGTTTCTTCGATTGACATTTGCATCTTCTATAATTTGCCAAATTGTGCAATTGGAGCCATTTTCATGGGACTGTAATTCATGGGCAGGGTTTTTCCTTCACTTCTCAGCGTCTGTGTAAAAAAACATTGAAGGCATCTTTTGCTCTGAAATTCGCACTTAATTTTTTATTTCTTTTTGGCCAGGAGAGAAGGGAGGGGCAAGGGAAAATGGATATTGTAGGAGGGAGAGCAGAGATGGAACAGTAAGAGATAGGAAGCACTGTTAAGTGCAGAGTTCCTCAAACTATGGGTCATGACTGCTTAAAAGAGAGCCAAAACATGTTAGAGGACAGCAGGGTCCTACTTGGCTTAACTGGGTGGAAACCAGATGAAAATGGACCTAGATCCCTTCTTCCCATAGGAAAAAAAAGAATTTTGGGCAAGATCAGCATCCTGGTACAGCTTGGATGGGAGCACAAGGGCTCCCTGGCTCTCCTCCATCCCTGGGCAATGGGAGTTGGCTGTGAACACTGCCTATGTGTTTTCATGTTAGTGAAGAAATGGTTAAAAAACCCCAAAATCCTAATTGCATTAATCTTGCAGAAGGAGGGGAAGGCAGAGGTGGAAGGGGGGGAGAACCCCAGCAGTGCAGCCTGTTTGTGTTTCCCCAGCCTGGGCCGAGCCGCTGCGGACTGAGGGGTGGCATGAAGATGGATGAGGCAGTAAGAGGACATTTTCATAAAGCTTAAGAAATGCTCATTTCAACAGGTTGATTCGCTGAGAGAGAGGGGGATAACTTCTGGCATAGCCCACCCACTCCTCAAAATCCTCAGCACAGAGCCAGGCGCCCTGAGCTCTGCAAGCCATGCCATCCACAGAGCCAGACTGTTTTTTTGGAGTATAAAATCTTTAAACCTTGGGCTATTGGGAAAATGTGAGCAACAGCAATAGGAACAGGTGAATTTAGGTGGGATCACAAAAACTTACAACGTGTTTCCTGACTAGACGAGTTGTGCCAAAGCCTGACATTGACAGCTACCTTCAAATCACCTTTTTGCACTTCATTGGGAACAGCTGTCACCCACTTTTCTGATGTCTTTGTACTCTCCTGCACATTTCCAGCACCTTGGAAGGCAAGAGCTGCACACCCAGAGCGTTTGCAGCCCAGATGGTGCAGGTTCGAGAAGGCAAAGGGAAACTGAGCCAGAGTGGAAAGGACTCATCTGCTTCTTCTTCCAGTCGAGAGAAAACATTCACTCTGGCTGCCCTTCTCCCCACGGATCTGGTATTATATCTTCTAGTAATGTAAATTTAAGGTATGTTTTTTCATGGAGATGTCTGAGATCTGAGGGTTTCCTCCCTTTCTGAGGGTTAAGGCAGCTCCCTCTCACCTGCATCCTGTGCCACCTCACACAAATCCAGTGTGAAGTGGTGCCACCACAGCGCACAAAGGCAGGATGCCTTTCTCATTTTATTTAAATGCTTATAGCATCATAAAACTGGTTTTGCTTAGCCTCTCCTTATCCCACTTTTACAGAGCCTTTCCACCCTTCCAGGGTGAGAAAAACAACCAGCAACCTCCTTGCCCTTGTCCTGCAGGTATTGATGCTCCATCTGTCAGGTCCAGCAGGCAGCACTTCCCGGTGTGACTGGACCCCTCCAAGGTTGTGGGCTCCCAAATCCTGACCAGGCGATGTCCCGGGGCTGTGTCCCGTCCAGACAGCTGCAGGCAATGGATGTGTTTCAAAGCCAGAGAGCAGCCTCTGGTGGAAGCTGCCTGCTATGTGTGCGCTGCCTTCTCAGCGTGTGCTGTGTGCTCTGTGTGCTGCCCTGCCACAGCTCGGCAGTGCTGGCAGGATGGAGCGGCTTATCCAGGGAATGTTTCCTTCTCTCATTGAAGCACCCACCTGGCAACACTGATCTACCTCCCCTTTATATTTTGCCTTTGTTTCTGAGTGTCTGCTGCAAAGCAGGGTCCTGCTGAAATGAGCCAGTGATGCTGCTCCCATCTGCTTGTTCTTGCGACAGGAACTCTGAGCATCAGTTGGTGGGTTTGCTCTGATGGGGTTTGATGAAAAGCTCAAGAGGATGAGGCTCTGTAGTGCCCTCAGGCTGATACGTGATGAGTGACAGGACAAGGGGGAATGGCTTTGAACTGACAAAGGGCAGGGTTAGATTAGATATTAGGAAGAAATTTTTCACTATGAGAATGGTGAGGCACTGGCACATGTTGCCCAGAGAACCTGTTTGCCTGATCTCTCGTGTCTGTAAGTTACGCTATTGATGTAGGGATGTTTTTGTCAGCACCCTAATGGGCTTTAACAGCCCTGAGCATCCTCACCTGGAGGCTCCACCCACATCCATGGCCCAGGAGCCCATTTTAGCCCAACCCCTCTTCCAGTGATGCTGGTCTTCAGCTATGTCACCATGAAATCACCTTGTTGCCTGGGCTCTTGCATGAACCTGCAGGTGATTTCCAGCTCTGCCCTGCTCCTTGATTCTATCGATCTTGTGGAGCGGAGAATAAGCTGTATCCATAATAGATGTTATTTTTGGTGGCCAGCTTTCCCTGAAAGCCTAACTCTCTCTTATCCTTTGCTTTTGGGTGGGTGTCAGTATAAATCAACTCGGGGGATGGATTTTCCCACCATCAGAACAGTTCCCCTATTACATATATTGAGCTGGTGCTTTCAGACCAATTAACTTGTTCTTTTCTCATGTGTAATCAGGCCCTCTGGTACAAAAAGGTGATGAGAAAACTGTGAGGTTTGCTTTCTCTGTTAGCAGGAGAGTGGAGTTAATTCCCTTCTCTTGATCCTATTTAGACAGCGTTCAAAGCTATAGGGAAAGAACAGCTTTGGGAATAGCGGCTGCCTGGGCCCTGGGTCATGGCAGAGGAAGGAGATGGCTCCCACAGAGCAGCAGCTGCTCAGCTCAGGCCTCCCAGACCTGCAGCTGAGTTGCTTGACTTGGGAGTGCAGGGCTCTCTCTGCGATTCTGGCCATGTCCCTTCTGTCCAACAATTAGGCTGAAACTCACTGAAGGTCCTTCCTGTCTTGCACAGTAAAGGTGCTCTGTCATCTCACTGCCTTTCCAGTTGTGGCCATCTGTCTCAGTCCTCATCAAATACCTCCACATTGCATCAGTGAGTTTGTGTTTCTTTCCTTATTTTTATTTTTTTTCTTCTAGATAAAGGGCTTGAAATTGCTTCTTAATTTTTATTTAGGTTCCCAGTTGTAAAGAAACTGATGTATTGTCCATATCTTCTGGCTTTTCAGCCTGGAGGTAGAGCAATCTTTGGCTCCTGTGAGCAGTCTGCATGATCACCAGTAGACACTTGTGAGACAAGGTGGAGGTTATAGAGAGATGCTTCCCAGAAATGTCCATTCTTGCTCCTGCACCAGAACAATGCTTCCAGACAGCTGCTTCTGCCTCGAGCCACCTCGCTCCCACAAGCAGTCACTACCATTAATCCCACCTTTTGGTGTTTGCCTTCCCAGTGCCCTGGGGGTGATGGAGCAGATAAATCAGTTGCTGAATCCTCAGAGGCAATCATGGGATGGTGTTGGTGCCCCCACGGCTCGTGCCATGTGTCTCACCATGGCTGCTTGGAGGTTTGGCTGCTGCAGGTGATCTCCCCAAGCTCCGTATCTCCCTGTTACCCCACTGCCCCTCCCATGATGTCGCCAGGCTGGTCTGAGCAAGGCACCTTTCTTCCCTGTGGTTCCCCTTAGCTCCGCCACCACAAATATCAGCCTGAGGTACCAGACCATATCAAGCAATCAATCTCTAATTGTTGTACCCATCAGTAAAACAAAAAGCCCAAAAAGAAAGAGAAAGGGAATACAGAGGCCAAGAGCTTCCCTCTGCCCATCACAGGTGGCTTATGATAAGCCTTGGATAGAAAACACCCCCCTTAGCCCTTTACTTTGTCCCTCTTCAGAGGAATGAGTCAGGAATTTCATGCACGTAGAGCAATCACTAAACAGTCCCTACAGGTCTGCCCAGGACCATGGCTTCCCGAGCAGCTGCTTGTTTACCTGCCACCCATTTCCATAGCATGGGTGTGCAGCTGCATTCCTGGGAGCCCCAGCTGCTCCCACCTGCCCAACCTGTCCGTTCGTGGGGAGCAAAGCTCGAAGCCCGCTGTTTGGCAGCAGAGCTGTACAGGGGCGATGTGGTTGCTCCAGGGAAACACTGCCAAGGATGCTCAGTGCTCCACTGACCAGAAGCTGGGGTGTAAGGCAGCATGGTGGTATCGCTGCTGGTGGATGGATGGGACTCTACACCAGCTGAGGGTCTGAACTGTTGGTTGGGCACTGAGCTCTGAGGATGCGCAGAATGACTTAGAGGAAGAGAAGCTCAGCCTCTGTACTCCAAATCCCCTTCCACAGGAGCTCTCCCTATCCACTGGCTCTGGAAATATCACAGGTAAACCATCCTCCCCAGCTTACGTGTCCTGTTAAGCAACAGGGACGCGTCCCTCCCGAGCACTGAGCCGCGCTCAGAGGTGGCAGTGCCAGCACAGCAGGCCCTGTGCTCACCAGGCAACTTTTAGTCAAGCAGGATGTGCTGTCTGGGTCCCAGATATGTAGGCAACAACTTCTTGCTTTTCATCAGTGCCATGCTGATGGGGAGCAAGTGCATCCCTTGCTTTCACAGCCCCTGGATGCTGCTGCTGTCTGTAGCAGTGCGGGGGAAGGCTGTCCCTGCCCAGTCTGGGCAGGGAAATCCATGCCAGCATTTTCCCCAGTAGATGATGAAGTAGCTGCACTTCAAAGGCTTAGGAAGTGTCCATTTTGCCTTCAGCTCCACCAGCCCACAGTTTGGGTGGAAACTGCTTGTGTCAGCAGCAGGAGCTGGGAGGCAACCTGGACTAAGTCAGGGCTGCTGGGCAGGATCAGCACCCAGCCTTTCCTCACTGGTCCCCAAAGCATCCCCAGACATTGCAAAGTGTCCCCAAAAGACAGTCCAGGACCACGGGCTTTCATCCTGCACTTGCAAACAGCCATTTTTGTCAATTTGGGCACATCACTTTCCCTCTCCCAAGGGCTTGGGTTGGGGTCTGTTGTGTGCTCTGGGCTGTGCCACTCTAGTTTAGTTCGACACTGTCGCTGTCACATTCTATTTTTCTTTTCCTCTTCCTCTCAGAAAATGCCAAGTTATATAAAACAAACAAAAAAAAAAAGAAAGAAAAAAAAGGCAGCCCATCTTAATCGTGGATGAATTATTTAACAGGGTCTGTTTGCTAATGTGATTGACTTCAGCCAACAGCACAGGTTGAGCTGTAATTATGGGAAAACAATCAAATCTCTATCTGGGTTCTCACCATACTGGTCTTGCTGCTTTATGTATTATAGCAGAACCTGTTGGGCAACTTCAGTTAAGCTGAGCCTCCTTTCTGCTGCTGGGGCAAAGAAACGCAAACCAGTAGAGCCAGTCAGACTGCAAAGAAAAATTATGGCTTATTGTCTGTGCAAGTTCACCCACACTGCTCACTCCTGTCTCCTGTGTCCCAGATGACCGTCTCCTGATCACGACCTAACTGAGTTCGAGGAGTGGAGGAAGACACAGACACAGTCTCCCAACGTGAGTATTGTGCTTGCACTGATTTTTATCTGCCCCTTGGCATCCTGGGCAGTGTTTCATAGCTGGGAAGGGAGCTGGTGTGAGCCACACACAGAGAATTGCCCAAAATTAGCCCAGCAGAGCTTCGGCAGAGCTGTAACTTGGTGCTGGCAGATGGAGCCGGGTCCGGGTCCAGCTCCCATCTGATGAGCAGAGCCTATCGTGTCACAGGTTTGCTTGCTTTTCTGTATCTTCTCGGAATTTGAGGAGGAAATTTGGGTTTCTCTAGCAGCTGGGGAGTCGATGGTTTGTGGCAAAGTGGTGGCTCTGCCTCTGCAGGGGCTCAGGGTCGGTGGGAGCAGAGCTGAGCCCACCTGGGCTGTGTGGCCACTGCCCAGCCAGGACCCCGGGGCTCTCCCTTCCTCGTAACAAAAATTTTCCCTGCAATCCAAAATGCAGAGAAATGGCATCTAACTCTGGCTCAGATGGAGTGAAGTAGCTGCGGAGGGTCAGAGCAATTTGTGTGTGTGAGGGTTTATGTGAGTACCGGCGAATCTGGTTGCGTTTGCATTTAGTGAGCGGGGACCATCAAAGCCTTCTCTGAGCAAACATCCAGGCTGTGTGACAACCGTGGTGTGAGCAGAGCCAAAGCCCTCTGGGATGCCCTGTGGGAGCGTGTGGGCTGGGAGAGGTGCCCATCCTGGGTGGGCAGCACCGCTCACCTGGGCTGGGCACTAGAGGGGCATCACCCCCTTCACACCTGATCCACCTTCCATGCAGCTTCTCAGGCAGCACTGGACTGCACCAAACCATGTGTGTGCTCAGCAGTAAATAACTTGCAATGAGGTTACGGGTCTTCCTTCCCACCCCATTTCACGTCCTGAATTGACCACATCTCTCTTGCCACGGCTAAGAACAAATTTGCTCCTTTTTTCCTCAGTGGCAGCTTGAAGCTGGGCTGTGGTGACCCCTGTTATCTGAGTGAGGTGGCCCTCTGTCCCCCGCCTCCATCCCTGTTGTGTTCCTCATGGGTCATCCTGACAGTGCTCTCCTGGGTTGTCCAGATATGTTCCTTCGTACAGTGCAAATGTTCAGCAAGGCTACAGCTCTTTGGGGCTCCCAGCAGACCCAGGCACAAAGTGTAATGCTACTGAGGGCTGTTTTCCCTCTTCCCTACTTTTAATCCTGGAGGAAGGAAGTGATGGTGGGATTGCTGCAGGGGAGAAGCTGTGTCCACACATGCTGCTTCCCTGCACAGGCATTTGTTGCTGTGGGTTGAACTGTCCCCATTGCCTGTTCCTTGTTCCTTCTGCTGGGACAGTCCTACAGTGAGGAATATCCTGAGGGCTCTTACAGGGGAGATGACCACAGATCCTCCCATGGCTGCAGCGGAGGATACAGGTCACTGATGAACAGTATTGATTCAAAACATCCTGGGCAGCAAAGTGTCCCCAACACCAATGTGTCACCAGGCATTTGGGACAAACAGAGATGCCTCAGTCCATAAAAATGCCCAACTGTGGCTGTCCCATCTGTTGGGTGACACAATGTGGGGCTGAGCTGGTAAGAGAGGACCCATCCTTGGTGCTGCAGCAGGGCTAAACACCCACGATGGTTTTGCAGGACTGACTCTTCCTGGCACATTACCCCTTTGTTGATCAGAGCTAATTCAGTCGGATTTCCTCATCTGCACCATATCCAGGGGAAACAAATCTGTTCTTTTCATTTACACGGCCATTAGCTTGACTCAGGGTGCCCATGCACTCCTTGGCACAGCAGGAGCACGGGTTGCCAGTTTATGAAGCATTATTGCAGTGGAAATTTGCACCTCTCACCCCACACGGGGCCTGTTCTCCCACACAGGACCAGGAATGATGAATTCCCCATGCCAGGAGCAGTAAGGGCTCTAAGGCATGCTGCTTAGGGGGTCTTCTGCCACAGAGAAGACAGTGAGACTGAGATGCTCTCCAGCTGCCATGTGTAGTGTAACTGGATGACAAGCAAACTGTGGGGTGATACCACCCTCTATCAGAGATTCCCTCTCACTTTCCCCAGCCAAGGGCTCTGGGGCTGGGGGAGGCAGTGGGAGTGTGTTGGCTGGGCTGGTGGAGGCAGTGACCACGTGCCTCTGCTCCTAATGGGGCCTTGAGCTATTCCCTGAGCCTCACCACTTCTCAATTAAAACACTGAAAAATGTGATAATGCTTCATTACCCATTTCCCAAAGCATTTTGAGGTGTTAATTAAATAATGTTTATAGAAGCTGTGGTTACCCCGAGATGCACAGGCAGATAGGTGGCTACTTTTAATCATCTTCTGAATCCTTGTGTGGGCGGACAAGCTTGTCCGCAGATCTGTCCAAAGCCCACCATTCTTTGTGGAGCATCATGGCATGTCTGTTGGGTCCAAATGTCATTCCTCCTCAAGCAGGGAGAAGAACAAATATTTAGTGTTAAGTTAAAAATTTAGTGTTAAGCCCCAGCAAAGCAGCAGGAGCAGGGGAGTGGAAGACAAAACCTCCCTCCCAGATGGGTACAGTGCAAGAAGAGCCCTCTGAACTGCTCAGTTGCCTATATAAAAGCCAAAATCCCTTTCCTGGCTCCACTCAGGTGTTGCAGAGGACCAGTAGCTCCTGTTTCAGTGATCCTGCAAGCCCAAGACAGCAAAGACTCTGTATTGGGAGGAGGGATGTCTCAGCTCCCAGGGAAAACAGGGACTCTCAAGCAGACATGAGGGAATGAAAGAAAACTCCCAATGCTTTGGTGGTTGCCAAGCAGGAGCTGCCTCCATAGGGCTGGGGTGCTGAGGGAGAAATTGAGCTGCTGGGTTTGTGATCGCCAGGACTGTGCTGTATTGTGGCAACAGAGACTTTATGGGGTAGAAGTAAATCAGTGTGCAGGTTGGGACTTGAGGCTGGAGCTTTATCTTGAAGGATTCGCTCCTGCTTTTCTCTCCCTGCAATGGGACATGTCTGTGCACACGTGAGCAGGGGCAGCATCTACCTGGTGCTGCTGGTCCCGTTTAACTTGTGCAGGGGGCTGTGACCAGCACCAGTGCCCAGCAAACCCAAGGGGCCATTTGTAGCTCCACACCACCCGGGGTGGGACCCCAAGCAGAGGGGACCCTGGGGCCGGGTGTCTGCAGTGAGAGCTTGCTGCAAACCTGCCCCTGGGCTGGCAGAGCAGCACGGAGCAGCTGCCCTGCTTACGGGAGGATTTTCAGGTTGTGCAAGGTGGAGGAAGGCACCAAATCCTCCTCCCTGGAGAGGCAAGAGCCAAGGCTGCTCCTCCTGTCTCACCTGTTGGGGGGTAATTTTGCAATCTGCCAGCCCCTGTAAAGCAGCCACAGCAACCCCAGTGCAGTGGAGAGCAGGCACTGGGCTCCATTTTAGGACAGCCTGTGCCATGTTAAGTCATGCAAATAAATAAATACCCAGCAGGAAAAAGAAACCCTCAACACACACAAAAAAGTGCTCTTCTGACTGCCAAGCTCACAGTACATCAACAAAGAGCATTAGCTCTATGTTGGCCTGTGAAATGTTCCTGGCACTGCAGATTTTCCATGAGTGATCAGGCAGTTTTTCGGAGTATAAATTTGTTTTATAATTCTAAAATTAGACCAGGAACATAGTAGGGTAACTAAGGAAAGAAAGTTTGGCTGGTCAAATCATCTCTGCCCAGCAGTCGCCCAATGGTAGTTGTATTACATCAATCCAAGCCTGGAGCTGAACAGGCTGATGGGGAAATATCTGGTGGTAAATCCATTAAGCTTCACTGATCCCACAGTGTTAGAATGTCACAGTCCTGCCTTTTTTTTATTATTATTTTTAAGGCTTAAGCTCATTTAGCTAATGAGCTGTTTTATCCTTCTGAAAGGAGATCATGTTGAGGGTGGGGATGTGCTGTGGCTCACTATGAGTGTGGCAGGCAGTGCTGGGGTGGTACTGAGGGGCCAGGAACCCCCTGGGGACCAGGGAATGGGGGACAGCTGTGCTGCCAGAGCTGGCTGTCTGAGTCCATACTTTCCCAAGCCCCCCTCAGACAGGATAGAAAACAACCTTCCTGCCTGCTTTTCCTTTCCCCAGCCAGGAGCATCCCATCCCAAGGAGTGATGCCGTCAGTGCCCGGGCAACGCCTGGGGCTGCTCCAGACTCGTGCATGAAAGCTGACATCCCTGGGGACCCTGTGCACCAATCTGGACCCCTTGTCCTGACCCGAGCCAAGCATCAAGAGATGAGGAGAGCAGGTGAGCAAAGCCACAGCAGTCAACAACTGCCCTGCCCTGGGTCTTGGGTTTTCCAAACCCTCCAGATTTAAGGGCTGGATGAGGAGTTTGCCTTTGGTCCCTGACACTGGGGCTCTGTTTGCAGAGAGCACCTGTCACTTTGAAATACGCCCGGCCCTGCCGGAACACCAAAGGGCTGCTCCAGCGGCCACATCCGGCACCGCTGGGTGTATATCACAGTGACAGCTCTGGAAAGGGCTCAGGGCTGTAAATGAAATCCCTGTCTCAGGGAGTGAGCTTCACAACGAGGGACTCTGTGGTCTGGGCTTCATCAATAAATCTCCATCAATAAATCCTCTGGAGCGGGACAGAAGAGTGGGGGTCTGTGCCTTCACGCCTTGGCCAATCCATATGGGGTGAGGAGGGAGCAAAGCTGAACCCCTTGGAGAGCCTGGGCTGTCTGTGGGGTTGCTCTGCTGCAGCAAAAGGCTGAATATTGAATACAGACACATGCAGAGTACACTCATGCAGGATCTGTGTGTGTGTGCACAGGCCAGACACCCAAAGTCCTCTCCAGGCTCACTGCAGAGTGGCTGTTCCTTCTGCAGGCAGGGATGGGTGCTGGCATCTCAAAAGCACCAAAACCAGCAATTTTGGATAGCATCTGCAGCAGGTCACAGGTCTCTGCCTACCTGAGGGCTCTGAGGAAAAGAAAATCAGGAGTGAACCCCAGCGCTGGTGGCACAGCAGCCGTGCATGGAAGGCAAAGCTGCTGCCCACACCCCAGCCCCAAATCCTGATCTGCCGGGCTCTGCCCGCAGCGCTGAGTCACAGCTGCAGGGATCCAGATCTGGCACGGAGCACCTGGGCTGCCCCCGCGCCCTCCACGTCCTGCCACATCCCAGCCCAGCCCTACCTCCCTGAACCACAGGCTGGCACCAGTCCCAGGCAGGGTGTCACCTTCCCAGGATGTCCCAGCTGGAGCCCTGTGTCCTGAAATGCTGGGTTCAGCCCTTGGAGACACCAGCCTATGGGAAAGGGCAGCACCGAGGTGGGCAGGGGCTGATCCAGCCCAGCAAGCAGAGTAGGGAGTTCATGCAGCCGCCTCTGGCTGTGCTCCCAATTGCAATCCCTTCCCAGATTACAACACTGGGGAATGCAATGGGAATTAATGCCTGAACACTTTGGAGCCTTCCTAGCCAGCACTTGGGGTGTCAGTCCTATGACAGCAGTGGTGGGTCTCACAACCTCCCTTCAGCCCTGGGGAGGTGTTGTGTCTAGGGCGGAGTAAAATTTAGGACTCAGTGATCCATGAGTATCAGGGGGTTGTTTTTTTTCTATTTTGCATTAGAGCCAGGTGTTATTTCTTCTGACTGGTTATTCAGCCGTGGCTCTTGGAGCTGAGTAGCAGAGATCAGTTCCCAATGCTTTTTCACAGTGACCCATCTCGAGCTGCATGAGCCGTGACAAGCCACACCATTCCTTGAGTAGCTTTTATTTGCTGGGATAGATCACTCAGCCCTGGGAAAGGTGCGTTATGCCCAGGGAAGTGGGAGCAATGAATATTTTTAATTTTTTCACAGAGATCAAAATCTCTGCTCTATTTGTACCAGATTTGCTCAAACGCCAAACGAAGTGACTCTGGGATGGTTCATGTTTAGGCAGCTGCCCTGCTGATCTGAGCGTGCCGAGAGCACACGAGCCGAGCTCCCTGCTTGTGCTTGCTGGCGCGTGCCTCATTTCTTTTGAAAATCAGATGCTTTAGGGGAAACTTTCTTCTTCCAGCTCTGCATGCCCACATCTTGCATATGCAGGCAATCTGGCACACCTCTGCTCTGCATGCAGATAAAGGCACGGGCGGGCTACCGGCAGTGAGCCGGGCTGGGAGAGTGCTGGAATTCAGTGGAAAACCTCTCTGTGCAGCCATGGGACTGCAAAACCCAGGTCCCAGCCCACTGTTCACTTTCCAACAACAGAGGAGAGGTTGTCTCCCTGGTCATCTCATCATGGTTGAAGGTGCAGCATCCAGGTGCTTTGTTGGGATCAGGGTTACTGGCCATGACTCACTAACCCAGCATGACTTTTAGGGGAGAAGTTTCCAGATGACAATGCTGAATGCCTTGCTGTGGAAGTCCATCTTGTTCCAGCGTGGTTTTGGTGGTCCTGGAGGACCCCACAGGTGCTGTGCCCACACCGGCTTGCTGCAGGGCTTGGCTCTGCACATCACCTGTCCCGGTTGCTCTGTAAAACAGGGTGAAAAATTCTCAGTTTGGTGTCTCTGAAGGGTTCTGAGAGGCTGCAGCCAGGGAGGCTGTGCAGGAAGCCTGGGCAATGGCAGTGGGGTGGCTGAGTGTTACCTCTGTAGAAGCAGTATGTGGTGCCAGAAGGAGAAGAGATGCACAGACCCCTCTCCTGCTGGGTCCATCAGGCTCAAGCACCAAAGCTGCTGTGAATTTGCCCATCTTCAGTCCCCATGTGTTCCTGACATAAGTCCTACAGTCCCTTGTTTATCCTTGAGAAGATGCCCTTCCCCACTTCGTCCCAGGGAAATGCAGTTTGAACAGCTCAACAGGCAGAGGAAAAGCCTGATTTTCCAGCTAGGTTTTCAGTTCTCCCAGTTTTCAAAACATGCTCTTTGCTGTGTGCAGAGCTGAGGCAAGGTGGACAAAAACGCATCCCATGGTTTAGCAAATGGTTTCCCTTCCTAGCTTTGGACTTTTTCATGTTTCTAACACCTCCCAGAACACCACATGCACAAGACACATCTCTTCTATTGGACTTTTTCTTTCTATTTTAGGCTGAAACTTGAATCACTTGAAACAAAAGGACATCCTTGTGCAGGACACAGCCCAGAGTGCGGCTCAGCCCTGAACATGACCACAGAGAGTTTTGTAGAGTTCCTGAACAAGCTCAAGGAAATCCACGAGAAAGAGGTCCAAGGTAAGGAGACATGATGTGTCTTATCAAAAACTGGACAGGGTCCATTTCTTTGTAATGCCATCCTGATCCATCTGGTTTCAAATAACTGAAAGGAGGAGAAGCAGGTGTGGGGCTTTGGGAATTAGTGCTGAGCAAGCATCACCCCTGGGGATGGATTGGGATGTGGGATCCTGGCAGCCTGGCCCTCGGGACCACACCCTCCAATGGCACCTTGGTATCTCACACCGGTGGAGAATGAGGTTTACTGATAAAATCAGTAACTTTGGGATGATGAGGAGGAGCAGAAGAGAGAGGGCATTTCTGAACCCGATGCTCCTGGGGAGCAAGCCATGGAGGTGCTCAGTCCATGCAGTAATCCCACTTGCTCCAAGCATTAGCCACAGGGGATTTGGCTCCTTTCCTGCTCCCACTGCCATGGTCTGTGCTAGAGGTGAATTGAGAGGTTTGCAGAAGTGACACACACACCTGCTGGGCATCTGCTCCAAAAAACGAGGATTGGAGTATATTTGGATACTGAAGGATCAAAAGGAAAGCAGAAAGATGCAATAATCTATAAGACAGAAGCTGCAGGAGATGAAGCTCTGTTAAAGGAAAACATTAGAGTCGGGTTGGATAGTTTATTCCTCCAGGGAATAAATTATTCCTCAGGTCATACATTATTAAAATATAACCCATTAGGTTAAGCAACCAAATGCCAAATACAATTGTTTTCCTATTAGAATAATTCCCAGTATCAATATTACGAACAAAACATCAGCACTTTTGGAGGATTCTGGCTTATGAATTCATTCTTCACTTGTGTAATTTGAAGCCATGTGAGAGTTAGAGGAAACTGTTGAGCAATTTAAACCACATGTTTACATCTATTTTGCATAAAATGTATTTGACAGGATGTAACGTCTGCAGATCCATCAACTAAAGCCATTCTTGTTCAGCTGTAAATATTCTCCAAAAGGCTTTCCAACCCTGAGAGCTATAAAATACTGCCCACGTGGGAAATGTGTGCTGTAGCAAGAAATAAGCAGAAACAAAACTAAACCAGACTTTTGGGGGGGGTGGGAGATAAATGCAGATGCATTAAATACTCGAAATACAAAATGTGCTCACATTCTGTACAACTTTCCCAGCTGTATTAAACTGTGGTGGTGCTTCACACATGCAATGCGTTATTTCTTCTCAGAAATACCATTTGTAAATCGATGAGGTTTCTGCAAAGCCATACACCTTCCTGAAATTCCAGCGCTGCAGTTTGTTTCTGAGTGCCAGGGAATTGGCAATAAACACCCACTTCTCTGCCTCTGTTCATTATTCCAGGTCTGCACAGCAAGCTGACGGAGCTGACGACGGAGAAGTGCCGGTGAGCAACGCCGAGTCCACTCCCACACCACGGTGGGACAGGGGGTGGGAGGGGTGGTTACACAGCTTAATGTTCAGACTTCCTGAGTTCTCCTCCAAGGCTGAGGGATTTAGAAAGCACTGCTTGCCTTTCTGGCTCTGGCAAATTCAAACTTTTTAGTGACTTTCGCCACACAAGTCACCAGCACAGGCAGGGCTTGATGTGATCCCAACCTACCTCCAGTTTGCCTTCCCACTGGCAAGTGATGTTCATGTCAACCTGTGATTACTCTTTTGGGAAGTAACAAACTGAGAGGAAGCAAGCTGCTAACTCCAAGGGAAGTGTCACAGGGCAGCATCTGGGCTCTAACACATTTGTTTCCCCTTCTTCTACAAGCAAAAGGGCACTATGGATGAAGGCACAGATTTTGGGGAGAAATCTAATAACCCCCTTTTTTTGTGTGTTCCATTTCTTCAAATAGTGATGCTCAGAGAATTGAAGAGCTGTTTGCCAAAAATCACCAATTAAGGGAACAGCAAAAGGTCCTTAAAGAAAATGTGAAGGTGTTAGAAAACAGGTAGGATTTGTTTTTCAATAGGGTGCTGCTTGGTGGCAGCAAGTGCACCTTTCTAGGGGGAGAGTTTGGGGTTTGCTATCTTCCCAGGAGTGGGATGTAGCACATGGACCTCTTTATTGCTCACACTCAGCTGCTGGGAGAGCTGGAGGAGTCTGAGCACATGCAGAGGAGCTTTCCTAAGCTGACGGTGGTGGGACTGAATCTGGGAGGGCGGAAGGGCCAGTGCTGGGCTGCAAGGGTGATAGTCCCTCTCACCAGTTCTGGGTGATGGGCTGGGTGTCCCCATTTCTCTGTGGGCAGGGCAGGAGCTTATTTCCTCCATGGGAACTGTGTGGTAACAAGCTGCTGGCCGTGGGTTTTCCTTCTTCCAGGCTGCGAGCAGGTCTCTGCGACAGATGCATGGTCACCCAGGAGCTGGCCAAAAAGAAGCAGAATGAGTATGAGACCTCTCATTTCCAGAACCTGCAGCACATCTTCATCCTCTGTATGTACCACTACCCACTGTTAGCTCAGCTTTGGCCAGCTGAGCTTTTGTTCAGTTAATGCCTCTCCCAGATACTTGCACAGGAGCCCTCGTGGTGACCAGGCACCCAGGGGAGGCTCGGGGATGGAGGAGAGCAGGGAGTGAGGGAGAGCAGGGGGATGAGAAGGGAGGGAGCAGGACCGCAGATGGCAGTCCACGTTCCCCCAAGCAGAAGTAGCCCCTCACACAAAGCAGCAGAGCTGAGGATTGCAGCCCTCTGCAGCTCCAGAAAAGTGAGAGGTGTCAGGCCATTTCTGCTGCCTGGAGAAAAGATGCATTTGGCACAGCAGAAGCAACACTGGCAAAGACAGGAAAGTCACAGCAGCAGCTCAGCACGGGTAAATGGAAATCAAGCAACACATGTGATGGATCTTCTCCTGAGCCTTTGGCAGAGCTCCCAGCTCAGTTCAGGAGTGGAGTGTTTCTCCCTGAGGATCAGGCTGGCCCAGGAAGGGTCATGGGGGTAAAGGAGATAAGGCATTTAGGAGGGATGGAGAGGTGCCACAGCCCTTGGTTTATCTTCTTTGTTATGCCACTGCTCCTTGAGTGCTGCTTTTGAGCAGGAGCAAGCTGAGGCAATCACCCACCCTGCCCAGAGCCTGCCCATGTTCACCCGCTGCCTCCTCGCTGCAGCACCCAGCTCCTGGGTGCTCTCAGCTACCTCTAGCCTTTGCCTGATCCAACCCAAGATCCCCAGTCCTCCCTCTAACCCAGCACCTGCTCATCAGAGGCAGCCGTGGTGTTCAGGGGCAGGATGTTGGCTGTGTCCAACCCACCACACCACAGCCTCGTCTGGGTCATGTTCTCCCCCTGAGCTGGATGAGCTGCTGAGACTCAATCCTGATGAAACCTGAGTCAGAAAGTTGCTCCCTTTTATCCCTTAGCCCCTGCATGTTTTCAGAGAGGGAAGGAAATTTGGCATCCCTCCAAAACCTGCTGCCATTCCCTCCTTCTTCCCCTGGGCACCCCAGCAAGCTGAGAGGAGCATCAGCTCTCTCCTTGCAGCACCTGAACCCATAGCGCAACCTCTGTCTCTGCAGCTAATGAGACAAGTCGCCTGAGGGAAGAGAACAAAATTCTCAAGGAAGAACTGAAGAAGCTCCAGAGCCTGGAGTAAGTGCATTCCTGGGTTTCATTCATTATGGAGGGTGTTGATAAGGACATGGGCATCCCCACAGCTGAGCAGGGCTATGTCCAGACTGTGGCATCCTCAGGGGTATTTTAGCATCTAAATCCTGTGGATTCCCATACATATTAGACATTGAAACAACCCTAATAGTATCAAAACCCTTGTTGACCTTGGCTCACTCCCCTGCTCACCTGCATCCAAGGATTCAGTTTTTGGGGTACTGGGTATGGGAAGCAAAGTACTGCTCAGCTTGGCCATGGACCTCAGCCTGGGCTTCCATGGCTTTTCCATGGCACCAGCTCCCTCCTGCAGCAGCCAGAGGGGGTCTTCAGGAAGCAGGCTGTATTTTGGGGGAAGGAGAGCGATGTGGTTAAAGAGGGAGAAGAGATCTGCACAACAGGTTCATACCCCAGCAGAGTACTGTGCTGAAAGCCAAGTAACCTGCCAGGCTGGCTAACATATACAAATCAGCTCATTCCTCAAGGGTTTAAAGTCCAGAGGAATTAGCACTGAGGGATTAGTTTAGAAATGTATTTTCTTTGGAGCACAGGAGCTTAAAGAGAATATCTGGCTTTCACTCCCCAGTGCTTCCCAAAACCTGACTAATTCCAGAGCTGTAGCTTGGGCTGGGCTTGATAAGTGCTCAGTGTTCCTGCTTTGCTCTGCTCTGCTCTCCCCTTGGATGCCGGATAGGAAGATTTCCAAACAAACATCCATGTCTCAGCATTGCAGTCCAGCCAGGACTTTGTCCATGACATAACTGTGTGTCTCCAAGACTTAGTCACTCCCTTGTAGTCACCAGGAGCATCAGCCCCTCCATGCTGGAGGACAGCCACCACATCCCCATGCTGAATCCACCCCTGCACCAGGCTGAAAGCCCAGCCAAGGACTTACAGGTTCCCACAGGGCTTTTGCAATAGTCACAGCTGGGTCCTGGCTTACCCAATGTCGTGGTTTTCTGCGACGTTACCCACGGCCAAGTGGGGCAATCAGACCTTGAGCTGTCATGCTGGCTTTGTCCCATGCTCCAGACAGCAGCTGAGCTAGTGATAAGCTGCAGTGGAAGGAGGTGAGTCTGAGGATCTGGTATATCCACATACACACGTACATAAATATGTATATTTGTATATCAGGCTCAGAGCTCTCAGTATGCTGGCTCCAAAACCTTTCTTCTCCTGCCCCTTCTCAATCATTCCTGTCCATTTCCTTTCAACAGGGACAGGGCAAAGAATGCAGGAGTCACCTCCAGAGAAAGCAGCTCCACACCGAGCTCCCCATTGGCTTTACTGTCCCCAGTGAGCAGGAATACTGGCACCGAGAAAGCAGCTCACAGGGAAGCAGAAGAAGCCCACCATGATGTGGCAGACCTTGAGCTGAGAGAAGGTGGGTGTTGCTGGCTTCTGCCACCCTTGAGGGACCTAAGGATGGGAAGAGTGACTGAGTCATGAGGCAAAACTGCTCTGGGAAAGGGTCTGGAGAGCAAAAACCAGGTTGTTGGCAGCTCAAATGGGCATTACTATGGGCAGAAGAGCTGCAGGGGGAGAAAGGCACTCCTCTGCATTAGAGCAAAAGAGCGTTTTGGTGACCTTACTGTAAGACAAGTGATGTGCAAGTGTGGATCCACCACTGTTTCACACAGAGATCATGTTGTTGCTTTGCTGCTACCCACGCATGCAGTGGAGGGCACATTCAATCCAGTGCTGGCTTGAGCCAAAAGGAAATTTTGACTCAAAGTCTTCAGTAAGAAGTGGCTGGTACCAGTCAGTGGCACTTCTGGGAGGCTGTGACACCCTAGCATACTTCAGGGCAGGGCTGCAGCAGTTCTGAGGGACTGGTTGTGTCTTTTTTGCAGAAAAGCCTGGAGCACAGAGAAGCTCTCCAAGCAGCAGGACTTCCCCAGGCACTGCCTTCCAAGAAGTCAGCCTTGCAGAAATGGTGAGTTGTCAGAGGTTGTCTGATGTCCTCAGGCCTTCTGCCCACTGCTGTGGTCATCTGAACTGGATCGAGACAAGCAGATTGGGATAGGGTAAGAATAGGAGTCACTCACAGGGTGGAACAATTAACCAGACTTGGGCAGTGCCAAGGAGGGCACCTATCAAATGCCAGATGCATCCTCTCAGCAGAAATTGCCATTTGGTGCAAGCAAAGCATGGGAAGTTTGGCACAGGCTCCTATCCCCACTGTGAGGATGCACATCTTTGTTTGCTCCTACATTTATCCTCCATGATAACATGTCCAGCACCCTTGAGTCCTCTGCCCATCACTCTAGTTCCTTTCTTAGATGTCTCGCTGGGGAAATCTCTGAGGAGCGAAGGACCTGGGGAGATTGTGCTGAGCCACATTTCAGTATAGCTTATCCTGACCCATAGAGTCAGCTCTCCATTACCTGGGTGAGCAAGCAGCTGGAGCATAGTGAATGTTGGAAAGGCCTGGAGAAATGTAAACTGTGGGAGTTGTGGTTACCAAGAACAAACGCACCACAGCAGCCCTGCCCAAGAGCAGATGCAGATGTCTCTCCATCTGCAGCATAATGAATATTGGTATTTCCAGAGGGCCTGGGATTGAGTGGTTGCAATTTTGTGCATTGCTGCAAACGCAAACACAAACACAGAGAGTGTCAGCTGAGGGTTGCTGAGTGATATGGTGGCATTGGGCACTGGGACATGAGACTGCAGGAGCTGGAGCCCTGATCCTGGTCGTGGGAAATTAAGCCCACATACACACCCACATAGATGCTTCTGTCTTGGCACAGGTTTTGCTTACCTGACCTCTACAAAAAACTTGAAAGAGCATGTGAAAAGGGGTTTTGGTAAGGCTGCAGGCAGACTATGGGGATAATTAATAGGGATCACAGGAAGGGCTGGTGGCATCTCCAGGTGGGCTGGGGAAAGTCAAGTCAGAACATGTGGTGAGCCTTTCATGACAGCTGATGGAGAGGATGATGTCCTGGCCTCACAACCAGGTACTCCACTAGAAATACACCCACTAAACCTGTGTGTGCCAGAAGCTTACATGAATAAAGGCCTGAGTAAGGGCCAGGGAATTTGCAGGGTCTTATCTTGGTTAAGTCACTGAATCATGACTTGAGTGGAGACACAAGACATTCTGCTCTACAAATCAGTGCAGCCAGAAAATAGACAGTACAGTAGATCCCGCCATAAAACATGAAGAGGAAATTTCCTAGGGAAATGAATAAAAATCTGGTCAAGCTGTTGACCAGAATCATCAAACAGAGCACTCAGGAGCTGCCTGTCTTGTTCTCACTGGTGAAGAGATGTGTCCCAGCTCAGCTGGGCTCCCTGTAGCCCAGTGTACACAGCAGAATGGCTCACCTGGACTTTCTCCCCTCTCCCACAGGCATCGCAGAGGATTGCCAACCAGCTACACGGAACCATTGCCCTGGTGAGACCTGGCTCTAGGCCCTGTCTCCTGGAAAAAAGTCCTTCAGGGACAGCACTGTCCCCACCAGCAAGGAAGACTCCTCTCCCTTCAGAGCACGAGCACAGCCCCAGCCTTGAGGCGTGAGTACCAGCTCCTGGGTGGTGGTGTGGGTCTGATCCATGATCCATGGCACTGTCCCACAGGGCAGACTGTGATGGGATGGTTGGTATTCACTGTGTCTGCCCACCTTCCTCTCCAAACTTCTCCCATAGCCTTGGGGAGGGGGGAATCTCCCAGTTTACACCAGTAAAAAATGACTGGAATCCAGCCCAACAAGATCAGCCTCTCATTATTCTAGCTTCCATAAAGTGAATGGATGCCCCCATCTCCAGCCAGGAGAAGGACTTGTCCCATGGCAGGCAGGAATCCCTGCTCCTCCTTATCTATTCTAATGCACTTTTCTGCAGGGCTCAGCACTTTCCAGGCTTATCCTCTCCATGGATTTCAGGAGCACAGAGGGCTGAGCAAGGCCACTGAGTTCACCTGTAGCAAGTTTTCCAGAGTGGGAGTAGTTCTGCTGAGCATTCCTGGGAAAAGCTTGCACTCATAGAAGCCAAATAACCAGCGATAGCAGAGACTGAGTTTGCAGGGCAGGTTAATGCACTGTACCAACCTTTTTACCATGGCTGTAAAAGTCTCCTATTGAGTGAGATTAGGGCAGGGTGGGCTGTTCCTCTGTCCTGGGGGTCTTCAGGCCCACCAAGGCAGTAAGAAAGCCCAGGGTAGTGGGTAGGATGCTGCTGCACATCCCCTGCAGGGCTGGGAAACAGTGGGAAAACCCTCTGGTTAATGTGATGGGTTTTTTCCACTGCTTTTTTTTAGTTATTTAACAGCAAGCAAACTGGACTCCCCCAAGGTTGCTCCATCCTATGAAAACCTAAAACTGACCACCCGGAGAGAGCAGCTCTGCCTGCTCCACAAGCACCTTTCCCTGCACCAGTTGGGGCTGGCAAGTCACTGTGCCTCGGGTGACCGGGATGGCAGCAGCTTCTCCAGCCACTTGCTCAGGGCCAAGGATGCCGACAGCAGGGCACGGTTGCGCGACGGCTGGGAAGATCACGCAGCCTTGCTGAAGCTCCCTGCCACCATGGTGTACGTGAGGGATCAGCACCTGGAGGAGAAGCTGCACCTCCTCAAGCACCGGGAGCAGCTGCAGCACCTCCTCATGCAGCAGTGCCAGCCAGGCCAGCGGGCAGAGGGAGACACAAAGCTCACATCGGAGGAGCGGCCCCTCTCCCCCTGGCTGAGCATTGCGGTGGGATGCAAGGAAGAAAGGTCCTTCCTGGAGCATGCTGCTGATGGGAAGGAAGAGAAGGAGCTTTGGCTGAGCCAGGACCGCCCCGAGCTCCGAGCAAAGGTGAAGGAGGCAAGAGATGATGATGCAGACACACCACTGGATCTGTCAGACTCCGGCCGTGGCAGGGAAACAGACTGGCACAACCGCCGGGAGCTGCGGGGATCCCGCAGCCCCAGGGAGAGCCCTGCTGAGCTGGTAGCCCACACGAGACACAGGGCACAGCGGGACGACCTGCGCTTCCCCTACCACTCGCCCAGTGCCACCCGGGCAGTGCCTGCTGCTGCCAAGGAGGAAGAGGAGGAGGAAGAGGATGCAGCTATGATGAGTACAGCTCATGTGAGCATCAGCAGTGGCCCCTACCCCACCTCAGTGTGTCCAGCACTGCTGCTGGCACCATCGTGACCAGTGTTAAAGTCCCATAGGAGGATGGCTTTGATATGTGCAAAGCCAGTTCGCACATGGCAGAGCCACAGCTGCTCAGCCTGAGCTCTCATTCCCCATCTCCCCTCCAGTGCCCATGGGGTTTCAATCCAGGCCCAGGGACAGGCAATGCCTGTGCCTCCTCCTGCAGGCTGGTGCAGGAGGTGTGCTGGGCTCCCTGCAATGTGCCACAGTGCACAGGAACACCTCTGTGATGTTTGTCCCCATGGGTGTCACAGGCATCATGGAAGGGCTGGGGACAGTCCTTTCAACCTGCCTGGTGACAGCAGCATTTGTGCTCCCTGTATCTGTATCCCACAGCTCGCACTCTCACGGGCACATCTGACAAACAACTCCACGCCAAGCAACCCAGAGGCCCTTCCTGAGACAGGGGTGAGACGGGATGTGAGTGTGCAGAAGGGAGAAGCAGGTAAGAAGCCTCAGGCAAATGTGACATTTGAGAAGGCAAGAGCAAAAGGTGCATTTTTGGTGAAGGCATCTCCGAGCCTGGAGCTCTCCGCTGGGCTCTGCACGTACTTGCAAACCCACTGACCAGAGCGACCCTTCCAGGGACCCAAGTGCTCCTGCCTTCCAATGATTTTGGGCCATTGAGATAACTTGAGGTTTCATATTTCTGTCCTCGAGAGCTCAATTTTCAACCCTAGAGATGTTCAAAATTCAGGCTCAGTGTCTACAGGGAGAAAGCTGTTCTGGAGAAAAGCCCAGTGTCTCTGCCCAGCACAGCCAGCAGCCACCCATGGGGTGCCCTTGTTCACCTGCAGAGCACCCTCCACTCCATGCTGGGTGGCATGGAATTCTCCAGGAGCTAAAGAGGTCAGTGTAGCTCTGACCTTTTGGCAAAACCCACTCCACAGTGAGCAGCAACAAGATAATGTTGCTGCTCCAGCATTACCCACCCCGCTCAGGGAAGCAGAAGCTCAGAAGTCCCCAGCAGAGGTGGAGAAAATGCAAGAGGTTTGCAGGACTAACACTGGAAAACCATCCCTGTCTGTCCCCTTGCTCCAATGGAGACAGGGATGCGGGTACCCGCAGCAGGCAGATCAGGATGCTCTCCTCCCTTTCCCTG
Source organism: Sclerurus mexicanus (assembly GCA_013396755.1). NCBI lineage: Eukaryota > Metazoa > Chordata > Aves > Passeriformes > Furnariidae > Sclerurus > Sclerurus mexicanus. Next base: position 72,553 of record VWZF01002290.1, on the reverse strand, counting down.
CTCTTTCCCTGGTAAGAGCCCTTTCAAGGCCTTTATCCCTGGTGACCAGCAGGGGACATGGGTGCCAGGTTTGCCCGGGTGGGTGGGAGGCAGCAGCCATGGGGATCAGAGCAGGAAGCACGTCTGCTGAGAGCTGCTCAGTACCAGCCTTACTGGCTGGACCAGAAAGTTGAGCTCACCCGGATTAGTTGGTCTGGGCGTGTCGGAGTGGTTTGGGAACACTCTCCAGAGCAGGATTTTTCACGTGAAGGGGAAAAAAAAAAAAAAAAAAAGAGTCCTCTGTGATTTACATGCTAAGAAGATATCATCATGGCAGAAGAATTTCAGCTGATTACATTCTGGGTGTGGGAATACAGGACTTTCTTCAGTTCTCACCTTAAGGTTGACACAAAGCCCAGGAAACAATACACAAGAACTTCTGCACTTTCTAGTGAACCTTAACCTGCAGAGGACAAGGTGAGGATGGGATCAGGCTACAGGAACTCCAGGAGTGCCTGGAAGCAGCTCTGTCTGCTCTCCCACCTAGGCAGGGGCAGCAAGGGAGGCTGCCCTGCTGAGTCCCACCCCAGCTACACCTGGTGTCATGAGCAAGAAGTATTGAGCTTCTGGAATGCCCCTGCCCCTCAGAAGAGGGCATAGCCCTGTCCCCAGCCCTTTCTGCTCCCTATGGCCAGCCTGGGTATGCTGCTCTGGATACAGACAGGGTGATGCCACAACCAGCAAGGTTTTGGCCCCCAACTCGTGCAGATTTGCTCTGTGGAGAGGTCATGTGTGTGCAGGTTTGTGTCCGGGGTTCTGTAGCCTTGCGGTCTGTGCACAGCAAAATCCTTTTGCTGGGCAGGGAAATATCTCCCCTGCCTTGCCTTCCTCTGCTCCTGCCAAGAGCCGCTGACCAACAACAGCAGCAAATGTGAGGATTGTCCTTTCCGTCCTCTTCATCCCAACACACTTCTCCCCACCTGGGGCTCAAACAGGAAGGTGCAGTCTGGGGTTTAAATACCCCTCAGCTTCCCACCTGAATACAGCCACAGATGTAGGGGCAGCATTTGCAACCTTGCTGTAGTGAAGTACTACAGACACAGCTTTCCTGGGAGCTGGTTTCCCAACAGAGTCCTGTTGGATCACCCATAAACATTCATTCCAAGCCATGTAGCTCACAGTGTCTCTGCTTTGCAACACAGTTTATTGCTGAACCTGTTTTCTGCCTCAGTGGCTCTCAGAGACCAGTGGCTCTGTATGTGCTCATGAACTTGTCAAGCCTTCTGCCAGTCAAAAAACACTTCTTTTTGTATTTCCTCAGACGACAATGATGCCGAGTCCGGGAAGCAGGAGTCTGATGAGCCAGACACAACGGATAGTGAGGTTGGTTTGTTCTCCTCAGTCATCAGTGGGGTCCAAGAGCCATAAGACAGGTTGTCCCTGCCTGAGCTGCCTCCAGAAGGTGATGGCTCTTCCTGCACCTAGTGCCAAACCTCATTCCCACCCTGTTACATAACTTATTGCTGAGGGACAGAAATATCACTCTTTCCAGCCAGTCAAGTGTGTTTATGAACAATAGCGTTTGTCATCACTCCATAGCAATGGTCACAAAAGTCCCTGGCAATGCCATCAACTCCCTGGGAAAGCCAGAGTCGTTTGTAGACTGACTGTTCTCATTGATATAGGAGGCTGCGCCATATGAAGATGAAGCCGAGGCTAATGGGAAATACTTTTGCACCAAAGACAAAGCTCATGGGCAGCAGAAGAAGAGAAAAAGAGGACAGGATACCTGGACAAAAGGTAGGGAGGAGGAGTTCCTCGGGGTATCAGCTCGGGGTTACAATTTCTGCTGCTTCCCAAGAGGTGCCTGTGGGAAGTGCCTGAGGGCACAGAGGGCAGAGGGGAGGAGGGTTCTCCCCCTTGTTCTTCTGCCAAGCACATGCCATGCTGTGCTGTGTTTCGGCAACGATCTTGTCTCCAGCTGGAGCAGCCCCTTGCTAATGGTTAGCCAGGGCAGGCTGGGCAGGGTGACCAGGAGAGCACTCCTGAGCACCTAAGCTAACAGAGCTCGTGTTTGCTTAGCAGGTCAGGGAGGCAGTGACTTGGGAAGGCCAAATTCCCAGGGGTGAGTTATTGACATTCAGAGAAAGCTTTCTGCCAGTTCTGTTGATCTTCCAGTGTGGCTGTGAAGTTTTCCCTGCTGACAGAGGAATGTGTTGTACCTGTGTTTCCTACAGGTGAATAAGCAGAAAACTGCTCCTGATAAGGGTAAGGATAAGACAGTGTGTCTGTCAGGCCTTAAAAAGTGCTCTGTCAGACAAACCCTGCTGCTTACCCTCTGTACCAGCCATAAAGACAGGGAAGTGTTGACCCAATTATAAATGTAGAGGGCTGCTGCTGAAGCATGAAGGGAGCTTGTTTAACAGCCCAGCCTTTGGAGAGGTCTGCTGAGGGGACACCACAGCTGGGTGACAAAAGGATTTGCTCTATAAAATCAGCCACTCAGAGCAATGGGGAGGAAGATGCCCTACGCACCCCAGGACAGAAATATCCAACCCTCTGGGCCAGGATGGAGGTGTCCAGAGCGAGGACTTGATGCAGTTGTGGCAGGAATGGGGTGATGCAGAGGCATAACACCTCCCTGCATGTGTGTGTGGGCCATGTACGTGTTGTTTCTGTGTCCAGGATCACAACAGCCCCCCCTGGATAACCCACACACCTCACTTGTGAGGTGTTTCCCCTCATCTTTCCTCTGCTGAGCTTTGCTTCCTCCTCCTGCACCGTCCCTATTTTGGGATGAGGCCACGCTGACTCTGTACATGAAAATGCATTGCTCTGTGGTTAACTCCTGCTGTCATCTTGCTGTTCACAGGATCTAAGAAGTCATTGAGAGGAAGAAAGAAAATCAAAGTGGAGCAATGCTCAGTGGGGATCACAAAGGAACTGGAGAATTGCTCTGCTTCCCACAATGATACCTCTGAGGAGAGTTAACAGCAGGGCAGGATGAAGCAACACAGACGCTGCAGACCAAAAGACAGGGTTCAGAGGCCTCAGCAGCCCACCCATGCTGGGAGAGTGAATCCTTCTGTCGTGTTGGGTCAGGCAGTGGGGAATTCATAAGGACCCATTAGCCAGTAGAGCACTCAAACTCCTCACTCAGTGCCCCAGAAGAGGCTGGGCAAAGAAGAGCCATGCAGGTGATACCTGGAGCAGGCAGGTCCCTGCTGGTGGAGCAGCACATTCGGTGACCCCAACCCTGCACTGGAGCAAACCCTCAGACTGGAGCTGGGAGTAGGAGACACCTCTTTGCAGCCCTCACCTTGGGTCAGAACCATGTTCTTCCCTGGGATTTCAGAACAGACTACCCAGACTCTGCTCCCCATGTAGGATGTCCCTGTGGCTGATCAAAGGGTGGTGACCAAGCCAAACACTGCAGGGCTCCATGTACAAACCTGCTTTGATTAAATCCCTACCCAGGTTTCATACACATGTGGATCTTGTTTGACCTGGAAAAAGTCCATGGTTTCCTTTTCTTGTTAAGTGAGAAGCCAGCACATGAGTGGACAGCTGGGATATGTCCTTTGGAAAGGGCAGGGACAAGAGCATGGGAAGGGATAGCTTGGGTGCTCCCTCTCCCCAAGGTGTCCTGTATGCCTGGAAAAGGTCAGTCTGTGAGACCCAGCTGTGGCTCACAGCAGAGCACCAGCTCAGCAGTTCCCACCGACCTTGGCAGACTTGCTGGGAGCTGTTTTTCACATGGATAAACTGTTCTTAGTATTTTTTTTTCTGATGGGATGAGATGTGAAGGGCTGCAGTGAGCATTCTGCAGCCACAACATCGCTCCAAGAGCCAGGCTGGGGTGCTCCTGGAGCACAGGTGGAGAACAGGGAGCCAAAAGAGGAGATCAGAGGAGGAGTGCTAGAGCCAGTATCTGCTCTGACTGGTGCCCCGTCGTTTCCTTTACCCACAGCTATTTTTGTTTAAATTTGTCTTAGCCCACTTACAAGAACTAAGGCAAAGCGCAGCCAGCCAAGAGCATCATTCTTATCCCGCAGTGCCTTCCCAACCCCAAAATCCCACTTTAAGGAGGGGAGCAGGGGCAGGAGGGTGGGGGGGGGTGTCCAGCCCTGCGGGGCGCAGTCCCGCACGCAGCCAGGCGGGAGGGATGCAGGAGCAGGATATGGACCGGGAGAAGGGAACGGACCGGGAGCAGGGCATGGACCGGGAGCGGTGCAGGTGCGGGACATGGATCGGGAGCGGTGCGGGTGCGGGATATGGACCGGGAGCGGGAGCAGTGCGGGCGGAGCGGCGGGCGGGCAGTGCCGCCTGCTGGGCACCGCTGGGCAGGGCCGGGGCCGCTCCCGGAGTGCGGGGGAATGCGGTTCAGCGCCCGGGGAACACCGCAAGGCCTGCCCCTGATGGCTCTGGAGCCACGAAAAGGGGACCGGGGGACTCCGCAAGCTCCGGCAGCGGGGATGGAGGGCAGGTGTCCCGCGGGGCGGCTGCTGCCAGGGTATTTCAGAGCAGTTAAACTTGGGAGGATAAAAAATAATTGACGGCTGTCATCTTCCTCCTGTGCCTGCTTTGGCAGAGCTCGTTGGATGCTGAGGAAGGGTCTGGAGCACAGGTCTGCTGAGGGAGATGGAGATGTTCATCCTGGAGAAAAAGGAGGCTCAGGGGGAACATTGCTCTCCATGACCACCTGGAAGGAGCTTGTAGCCAGGTGGGGTTTGGTCTTTCCCCCCTGGTAACAAGTGACAGGGCAACAGGAAATGGCCTCAAGTTGCACAAGGGGGTTTGATTGGATATCAGGGAAAATTTCTTCAGGAGAAGGGTTATCAAGCGCTGCAAGAGCCTGCCCAGGGCAGTGGTGGAGTAACCAGAGTGGCAGAGATGATTTTTGCAGACTCAGAGCATTCATCAGATCATGGCCATGGGAGGGGGATCAGGGCCACCACTGATGCCTTCCCCTCTGGGTCCCAGGCAGACAGCACTGAGTCTGTCCCTTCTCTGACTGGCTTACAGGGGGCAGCAATACCCAGGGCAGCACCAAACATAGTGGTGAACTGGGTAAAACTGTCTTTTAAAAACACCACAGCCAGGGGGGAAAAAAAAAAAAAGGTCTAATTGTAATCCCATAAAGAGGCCCCTCAGACTGTAGGGAGCTTAGCCTGGGATCGGGTGAATTGAAGGAGGGACGGAACTTTTATGGAGTATAAAATAATCCCGTCCCTATGACAACCCCTTGGTAAGCAAACGTGCAGAAGTCCTGCCAAAAATAATGAAGTCCTCAATTTCTTTTTTTCCCACAGATTATTTTTTTCCTGTCACTGCACAAGACCACCACAGAATCCAACTTTATTTATAGGACTTTAATTTTTTTTTATATTGCTTCTTACCTTTTTCCAGCAGGCACTTTCACCCATATCTTGTGCAGGGTGTATTTGAGGGGCTGGCAGGGACATATATTTCATAGTTAGGGCAGTCCCATAACTATAAAACCAAAAAATAGTTTTGTCAGCTCTGAGTAAAGTGCTCCTCTGAGCAAGTTGTTGAAGTAAATTAAACTTTATATGCTGCACTTGATACAGTGCCGGAATTTCTCTGCTCCTACCCAGGCCCTGGCTTGCTGTTACTTCCTCACCATGTTGCAGAAAGATGAATAATTGCTGAGATCCATTAACTGTTGTAATTATGCTTGTCAGTCTTTTCTTCAACTTGCTCTTGACAGGTAAATGTATGTATTGATCTGGTGATATGCAGGCAGCCTCAGATTTGAACTATTCTGCTGTAAGAAAGAAATCTAAGCCCTGCAAGGAGCCCTGGAGCTTCACAGAGGTTTCCACATGGAGGTTCAGTTCTGCCTGAGGTAATGTGTTTGCAGGAACACACAGGGCAGCGTTCAGCCCAACAGGCGGATCCTGCCTTCCCTGGAGCACAGCAGCCTTTAATAATCCACTGGAGTTTGGCTAATGACTCCAAGGGGCATCTGTGTACCAGACCCAGCAATCTATGCTTTTTGCAGAGTTAATCCATTTTGTTACCCCATTTCTGTTCAGTACGAGAAGGAGGTTTTACACAATAATCTTGAAAAATCCACTTAGAGTGCATGAGTTACAATGCACAGAGCAATACAGCAGAAGGCAAACTGTCCCATGAACAGATCAGTCCTTCTGGCAGGTCACATTTGTTTTGTTTAGACAAGTTACAGCTCTGATGTCACCACTGACGTGATGTAGGCAGGACATCTGGGCAGGCAAAGTGGTTTCCCAGAGGAATGGGTTCAGAGCCCAGCTTGGGTTCACTCAGGTCAGGTTCACTCAGGCTGGATTTGAGATTGCACAGGAATCTGGGAGAGTGATGGTGTAACCATTTCTGTTCATTTTTGGTCCATCCAAAATAGCAACAAGTGGTTTCCTTATTGCCTGTCAGGCCAAACAGTTCTGGTAACAGACCTTTGCAACAATTTTGCTTCCTAATCCTTAAGGATCTGCACATGCTGAATCATCCTCACAGCACAGATCTCTCAGCTCACAGACCTGCCCAGAGTCCTCCCTTTGCATCAGCCTCCCAATAAAATGACATTTTATACCACTCTCTAGACTTGATTTGTAAAGTTTTGTGAGAAAGAAATTTGTGAAAGTTGAGCCATGAGTATAAATCTCCATCTCTGGGTTAAAAAAAACCTGCCACCAGACAAAGGTTCCTCTGTTGCATGTGTAAGGGAGATAGTGCTGGGCAGGAAAGTAGGAAGTGCAACAAGCTCAAAGCAAAAGGGAACTGTGCTGGGAACGTGGCTGGCTGCAATGCAGCAACCAAAACCACCAAAAATAAAGATATGCACATCAGATTCCTCCCTCTCACAATCTTCTGTAATGGTATTGCCTTCATGGCAATAGATAATTTGAAGGTGATTTACTCCATGCCCTTTTCATAAGCCTGACCACCACCTTGTCTGAAGTGAAATGCTTTTAGATGAGATCTGGTCAGTAAGCAGTGCCCATTTATAGTGCTGGCTTTGGAAACACAGCTTCACTCGAGTTCACCGCAGGAGAACTCATTCCAAGCATTACTGAAGTCTTGCTTAAATCCTGTTTTGGGGATTTAAGAGGGATTGGCATTTTGTGTAGGTCCTTCCCAGGGTCAGATGTGCCCTGAATGTGTGAAAAAGGCAGTATCGACAGCCTCACATGGAGCTCTACAGTGCACAGCTGGGAGCTTGGAGCGGATGGAAACAGGGACAAAGAGGCTATGAAGTTATGGATGGGTTTATCAAGTCCAGCAAGCAGTTGGTGGTTCTTGGAAGGGAGAGATTTAGAGAGTTCCTTTTCTCCTTCATCTCAAGCAAAGTTTACTGTAGAAATTTTTGAGCCAAAGTTCGTGTACCTCTTGCATCCCTTGGGTATCACAGCTTTCTGCTCTGCCTTGAACACTGTCACCAACCCCTCGAGAGATCCCCAGCTCTGGCAGGACTGTGCTGCACACCCTACTCATACCAAACCTGCTCCTGGGAGTGCTGAGCAACAGTGGGACCTCTCCAGAAAGCGCATTTTGTAAGATTCTCCCACGAAAATTATTGATTTATTAATAACAGTGCATAGTACAGCACCACGTGCTTCCGGGGAGGGGGTTTGATTCATTCATTCACAAACCCTCACGTAAACACCATATAACCCTTACACGACTCGAGCACAGGGACCTCCTGAGTGCAGAGAGATATGACTAAATCAATCAGCTCTGTGTCTTTTAAATACTTTGTGTCATGCAGGAGAGCCTGAGTCATTTTCCAAGGCACACGGTCTGCTGGAAGTGTTTGCCTCCTGGGGATCAGCAGCTGATTTTGCTGTAACTGTGATTCTGCAGCAGGAGCAGAGGATTGTGTCACCGCCACGGGTAAGCACATGGCAATCCAGGGGACACGGCCACTCTGCTCCACCAGCGGCCAAGGGAAACCAGGACTCCCAGCTGGAACCCACTGAAGGCAGATTAAAACCACAGCAGGTCACGCAGTGAATGTACTGGTGAGACTGACAGCTTGAGTCAAACCTGGTTGATGGGTTTGGGATGCAGGCGGAGAGCGATGAAGATGGATGTGCCGGCAGGGAGCAGGAGTGATCCAACATGTGAATGCAGTTAGGAAGAGTTTCATCATTTCTGACATATGTCACACGTACAGGGAATGACACCTCTGGGTGTTCTCTGAGACATACTGAAGAAGAGAGGAAAGATGAGCTCAGGAGAACACACAGTCACAAAAATGCAGTGGTTGGTCTTTAGATGGATGTGGTGAATGTGAAATTGAGCTCCAAAGAGTGCTGATTCCCTTGGGTGTGTCAATTTCAGGAGAGAATTTAAAAGTATTAAAGCTATGGTAGGAAATTTGGATCAATTTCTAATGTCCTTGGATTAGAACCTGTTTGGAAGAGAGAGAACAGTAAGCTCTGGACTATGTTGCACTTATGCATTGTCCTCCCAGACTTCCAGAGACCACCCAGGTACCAGTGATGCCACTTGAATCCCCTTCCCCACCTCTCTTAGGCTAGAAAAATGTGTACAGAAATTTCTGGTGCCTTATCTTCATACCAGCAGTTCCTCCAAATGGAAGCTGCTCTTCTGGCTCCCAGCCTAAATATACTTATGACCTGTTTATCTTTGCCTGATTTCAGGCCATGATTTTGCAAAAACTATAACACCCAGCCCACATATGTACCTGAAAATGCTGTCTCATAATAGATGCTGTCTCATAATAGATGCAGATCTAGATTTTGAGGTGCTTGAGTTTGGAGTGACTTCAGCCCAGAACTTGAAGCTGCTGTGCGGCAGAAGGGTGGAGAGTCCAGCTGTGCTCCAAAACAGCATCCCTCTGTATCAATGAGAGAACCTGTATGGGCTCAGGGTTCCTCTGTGCCCCCACTCCAGGGATTCCCTACAGGGAGAAAAGGTTGTTCAAGGTCGTACGCAGCCGCTGTCATTTGTGGAAGTGATGCTGATGTGCCACTCATCTGTTTTAGCGTCACATTCCTTGAAACACAGCGCTGTGCTCTCTGTACTCAGACACCACAAGCGAGTTCGCTTGTCAGACGTAGATGAAAGCTCCCAGCATTAACAGCAGCAACGCTCAAACTGCTAAATTCAGCTTTGAAGTTAGCAACCCGCTAAGCCACGGAGGCTGCTCCTTTCTGTGCTGACTCAGTGGGACGATTTACATCCCACAGCTATTTTTACAAGGAAAGAATGAGGAAAAAAAGCCACACATTTATTTTTCAAAATCCGGACTTGGGTTCTAGAGAATTGTTTGCAGCAAGCCTACAGAGGTTACCATGCCTATTTATCCCCTGGATTATTTGATGATCTTGCCAGCAGGAAGGATTTTAATTCCTTTTTATCCCAAACTATTTTTTTCCACAGCTGTGATATGAGATGGTTCTGCCAAAAAATTTAGGCTCAAAACCTGACCTATATTGAACAGCATAAGATACTGAGGATGTTCTTGAGATTTCAAGGGGAGAGTTTGTATTTCACTGTAGGATTTTTAACAAGAAGCCTACAAGAAAACATTATCTTATGTTTCCTATCTTAGTCCTATTATTATTATTAAATACTATTAATACTATAAGACATGCTGAAGGCCTGCTTTCAACAGAATGCAAAAAGGATCTTATGAAACAGCCATATGAAAAGACATAGAACCTGTATGTGTTTTATAGGACAGTTTAAAAATCTTTTATTCAGTGCTCATATTTCAGACCATACCATCAGACATTGGTTTGATTGCTGGTGCAGACTACAAGCAATATTAAGAGTTGTCATGTAGCTTCTTCAAGCATATTTGGCAAAAGCTTTCACCGTTCTAAGGGTCCAGTGTTGCAAATACATTAATACCTGCTTAATGGCAAACATCTCAGTAGTCCCTCGTTATTGGCAAATTTGGTATGTACTGTGTGGGCAAAATCCTGCTTGGGAGCACAAGCTGCTTCAGACCATGTGAGGTGGGAAGCATGGAAGTCTGCATTTTGGTTTCAGAGAAACACAGAGGCCACCAGCACCCACACATTGCTGTTCTCAGCTCCAAAGCCTTCATCACGCCCAGCACAGCTCCCAAACCTCCTCTGCCAGGCCCAGTGGCATGGACATCATCAGAGCACATCAACATCCTCTGAGGGAAGGGAAGAGCAGAGCTTTCTCCCTTGGCAAGCAGTCAGAGCATCATCCTGGGATGTGGCAGACACCAGTTCAAGTGCCTGAGGGGTATGTTTATCCCGTGCAGTATAAACACACGAGCCTGGGAACCGACTGAGATGCCTTGAGTCACTTTGTGGAGATAAATACCACGTTTATGTTCTCCCAGCCCCGGGTCTGCCTTGCCCATATACGGCTCACGACCAGCATTGCCTTGGCTTTGCTTCGGGGGCTGGGAGCGTGGGGATCCATCCCTGGGCACGGGCTTCACACGGTGAGTCTCGGGGCTGTGCACGGGGGTCTGCACCCTCGGGGTCGGCGAGCTGGGGTCCCACCTCAGCCCCGCGAGCCGGAGGAGGGCTGCGTCCCAGGATGCGGGTGCGATGCTCCCAGGATGCGGATGCGATGCTCCCGGGATGCGGGTGCGATGCTCCCGGGATGTGGGTGCGATGCTCCCGGGATGCGGGTGCGATGCTCCCAGGGTGCGGGTGCGATGCTCCCAGGATGGAGCGAGAGGACCGACCGCCTCCATCCGCTGCTGCAGGAGCGCTTTGACGCGCACAACCGCCCGCGATGGGTTCAACAGATGTGCCCCCCTGCCTACAGGAAGGTCGGGAGGTCTTGGGAAAGGGCGACCACCAGCGCGACCGAGGGTTTTGGGCGGGGAGACGGTGGGTGGGGAAGTTTTGAGAAAGTCACACGCGGGGACGCGGTGGGTTGGTTGCGCGGGAACACGGCGGGTTTGTGGCTGTGTCAGGGAGGTGCCGGAGGAAGGAGGGGGCTGGCGGCGGCCCCGGGGGAGGCCGGGGGGTCGCGGCGATGCCGGTCCCGTCCCCTCGACCCCCGGGCCGCCCCCTCCGCGCCGCGCTGGGCGGGCGGGCGGCGCTAGGACCCTGC
>VWZF01002290.1:0-60949 GCA_013396755.1 Sclerurus mexicanus | reverse complement strand
TTTGGGTTTCGGTGAAAGCTAGGGTTTAGGGTTAGGGTTAGGGTCCGGCTTCTGGTTAGCTTTAGGGCTAGGGGTAATGTGTGGTTGTGTTGCTTTCTGGTAGTGGTTATTAGCAGCACTGGTAATTATGAGCAGCGGTTAATGGTGGTGCAGCAATGAGGGGGAATGGTTGGATTTCGGGTTAGGGTTATGGTAAAGGCTAGGGTTAGGATCCGGCTTCTGGTTAGCTTTAGGGCTAGGGGTAATGTGTGGTTGTGTTGCTTACTGGTTGTGGTTTTTAGCAGCACTGGTAATTATGGGAAGTGGTTATTAGGGCTGGCCAGCCGCTCTGGATCTGGTGGAGCAGTCCATGGGAATGGGGCAGCCGTGGGAGGAGCACCTGCCCTGCTCCGGCACGCAGTGTGCTCCAGAGGATGCTCTGGAAGATGAGCGGGCGCTGCCAGGGCATCCGTCACTGAGGCTCTGGCTGCAGGTCTGCAGTACCCTGAACCCTGCCTCTTCCTGCTTTCCCCCCACCCATCCTCAGTTTTTGCGTTTTTCTGTTTACAGGTGGAGCTGACAGGGGTCACTGCTAGGCAGGACGCTACCTTTGTTCAGCGGGCGCGCTGCTGACTGGTGTCGTGTCTTCTCCTGCTCTTTCCTGCTTGTCTGTGCAGTAACTCTGTGTATTAATGAGTGCTTGTGCGCTGGGAACTTGGAATCAGCCTCGGGGGAGGATGCTCTGGCCTTCAGAGGAGGATTACTATTGCATTTGCAAGGGACTTCTATCAGCTTGCAAGTGTTGCTTTTCTAATCAACTGGAAGGTGGGCTCTTGCTCAGATCTTGGGGATTTGAGCTCTGAAAGAACTCTTTCAGTCTGTTTCTTGCATAAATAGCTCTGTAAAGTGAGGTGGCCATCTGAGCCTGCAGATAGGCAGTGATATCAAAGGCTTTAAGTCTCTGTGGTCTTTACAGTGGCTTCCAGAGCTTTGTTAGTGAGCTGAAATAGAGATGTTGTCAGTGCTTCAAAGCTGGGGAGCTTGCTCTTGCAGTTGATGAGTATTCCTTTTCAGTGTGCATCTCACAGTGGAGGTGTCCTGTGTATCCCCGAGAAACAACTACTTGGAGGTTCAGGTGAATTTGGAGAGAAGTTGCTGTTTGTCAGTAATGTCCAAGAGTCCTTGCGTGTTGTCCCTCCTGGGGTGTTTTTCCTTTTTGAACTGTTATTTACCACCCACTGCTTTTCTTGTAATGGAAGAGACCTTTCTTTCCTTATTTCTTGGAGAAATTGAAGCTGGACCTGCTCTCTGGATGCCCTGTATGCAGAGGTTGTGCTGTTGTGTGCTGGTTGTTGAGCAGGGAAACCTGAAGTTGAGTGTGTTGCTGTGGTACAGCTCCTTTCCAGCACCTGATTCACAAAAGCCAGCACATGAGGCACTGTGCAATTCCATTTCATTGCTTTAATATTGTGGGTAGAAGCCTTGAGGGCAAGTTTTGCATCAAGAGCTTTACAAACACAGTTCTCTCTGTCCATGTGGTATTCGAGGTGCCTGTGCGTACAGAGTTCTGGACTGATGGAGTTCATGTAAATAGTTCAATCCTTCCCCTTCCTGCTCCAAGTCAATAGGACGCTAAGAAAATGTTCATAGGATCTTGTCATTTGATGTCCCCTTTCTTTGGCACTGGGGTTTTAGCTGTTCCACTATAGTAACTCTAATCAATCCACCTGAAAAGAATGACGAATCAGAAATAAAAGGCAGACGTGCAAGGGGGTAATCAAGAGAATCAAAAGGCTTCTGTCTGAGTAATGACAAAACAGACCATGATTTTATTGCTTGGAAGAGATGGCTGAAAGGCTATATTTTATGCCGTCAATCAGTTTGTATACTACTTTTGAGGGTGATTTGAAGTGAGAGTTCATCTGATTTTAATCTTTAAAGAAAAAGAGCGTCCACTAAAACTAGCAGACAGGAGATCCACATCTTTACCTGGAAATAGACAAATCTTCTGACAAAAGGATAGTTTTATGCTGCCTGTGGGGATAGGTTAGACCCACCATATCTCTTTTTTTTTGCTGACAACTTGCAAAGTGAGGAAGTTGGAGCACTTGATTTTTTTTTCACTGGACAGTTCTGTGCTTTGTACTGCAACAGACTGTCCCTTCATCCCCATGGAGCAGAGGCATCTCCTCTTGTTGGAAATACACAAGGAATGATTTGAGGTTTTTCTTTGTTGCTGGATGGGGGTAGTTATGCTTCTTCCCCTTCTGTGTTAGGTGAGATGCTTGCAAAACAAGACTCAGAAATCAACAATCACATGTGGTTTTCTTTTATGGGGACTTGGGAATTTAGGTATTGCTTTGCCATACAGTGATGTTGCTGTTCTAGATTGTTAACTGCCTGCATCATGCAATAGTACAGGTGTGTGAAACTGTTGGGAGGGAAGGGGGAGGCAGAATCTGTGCTGCCACTCTGGACATCTAATTTTTGGTGCCCACTCTAAGGCAGTTGTTCTCCTCACGGTCCTTTTTGAGTCACTGTCAAGAGCTGCTTTGAATTGTCCTGGTTGGAACCTCTCTTAAATGCACCGGGAGCACAGGCTGATGGGTCTCCAGACTCAGTCTGTCCATGTTCAGTGGCCAATGCTGCTGCAATCCTGTGCTGTGCCTGGGGATTTCGTCGTGCTGGGGCTTGCCCCGATCTACGAAGATCTTTATCTGGAACTGATGCTATCACTGGGCAGAGTTTTATTACAAAACTTGATCTTGTTTGACTTGATTGAGAAGTTGCAAGAAGCTGATGAGACCGGCCAGTGTGGCTTGGGGCAGGTCATGACAGCACCTCTGCTGGAGTTTGTGGTTAGTTATTAGCAATAGGCAGGACGTTCAGTACAGCCCAAGGAACAAGAGATCTCACCTGATGTAACCTGGAGTTCCTTTGAGTTTCTCAGTAGCTGTCAGGTCCTTTAGGATGGAAACTTCAGCAGAGGAGGCATCTTCAATCTGAATGCTCAGTTTCTTCATGCTGCTGGCTAAGCATTATAAAGTTAGTGACTTTAACCTTCCACTTTTGTTTTCCTAAAGAATCGTTTGTTTACGGGATCTTAAACTACAATGCTGTGTTACACCAGCTTGCCTAATCTGCTTGCCATCCCTCTTCCCTTCTCCTTTTTCATCTTGTTCTTTTCTTTTGTTCTTTCAAAGAACAAGCCTCACAGAAAGCAGTGGAGGGAGGCAGCAAACAGCGAACAAATTGGCATTCACAGATTTTTAATGAATTTCTGCAGCTGGGTCTGAAACAGGCAGAGCTTTCTGAGGCAACACAGGTAACAGAGGGCCCGGGAAATAGCCAGGTTATGAAAGCATGAAAAATGGAAATAACGCACTTGAATGTCAATGCTTCTGCTTCTGAGGTTTCAGTATAGCATAATGTAAAGCAGCTGGTTTTGCCATAATTTGCTGCATTTTGCTGGGCCTAAGAATAAATACAGAGAGTAAATTATTTGCAACTAATGCTTTAATGTCCTTGGAGTTCAGTAGACAGGGAGCTGAACTGAGTGTTTGTGATAGCTCAGTCATTTCTGATTCATCAGCAAATTTAGGTCATTTTAAGAGTGGGAGTTTAAACAGTAGTTGATAACAGCAACACTTTGGACCAACTCTGCTTTTAAGTCTTAATTGGATGCCAGATTGCTGACATAGGTGTGATCAGATTAGTTCCTTGGGTGGAAGGGCAGAAATGCTTGGTCAGGATTTTGTGCTTATGATGGTTAATGTGTTGTTTTGTCCTACTGTCAGCTTAGCTGCTGTTGTCACTTCAAGAAATATAAATATTTTTATAAATAACACTAACAAACAGATTTTTTGAGGTGGATAAAATAGAATGTTTTGAAGTCTTGGTTTTAATTTTGAGTCTTATTTGGAATAAGCTGAGCACGTGGTGCTTTTCAGGAAGCAGGAAGATCTGTCAGAGGTGGAAAGCTTTGACCTTTCAAAAGTGAACGGTGGACTGGGGTGTGCTCCTTGGGGCTGAAAGTGGCCTATTCTAAACCTGAACCTTATTTAAAAGTCAGCTGAAATGTTAAGGGTGCAGTCTCCTCCCCAGCAAGCCGGTTGCTTCAGCAGCTTTCTCTCATTTGCAACTGCAAGTGAATTGTATGTGCCCAACATGAAATATTTTATAGCTACCTATAGTCATTCCCAGCCAGGTATACTAACCAGAGGAAGTAGGTTCTCTGCCTAGCAGGCAACTTGGAGATCAGAAAATCCACGACCTCGTATCCTGCACACCTCTGTGAATGGGTCTGGATCAGACAATCAGAGATACTTCTAGCACCAAGGTTATTTGACCTCTTCATTTAAGAGAGTCCAGAGGCTTTAAAGTGACTTTTCTCTCCAGGCAGGAGTAGTCTGTGCAGAATTAACTTTACTTTGCAGCTGATTCTACCTGTGGATGGATTCTGTAGCTTTTCAAAGTGATTGTGCAGAAGCCCTGGCAGCAGGTTTTGGGATGCTGCACGAGAGGAGATGCTCTGGAAGTGCTGTTTCTACCTTTCCTTTTCCCCTGCTGCCAGCTCAAAGTTCATTTCCACGGGAGACAATAAGGGTGGTCAGAATGAAGTTGTCATGCTTCAAGTCAGTGAGTCATTAGCCAAGAAGGATAATACTACTAAATTCAATATAAAAAAAAAATGAATAATGTAATTTTTTGGGCCCTGTTTAGATCTCTAGTGAGCAAGTCCTGTAGAAGTGTTACAGTCAGAGCTTCCTTACCCTGGTGTTCCACTGCTGTGGACTGGAATGTACTGTCAAAACCTTCTATAGCTGCACAAGATTTGTGACTGTTTAACATTTTACTTCTAAGATTTACTTTACAGGCTTCCTTTGAGTTAGGAAAAATACCAAAAGCTTATTGGGCCATTATTTTTCAAGTGTAACTCTCGACCTTGGAGTCTGCAGGATCTCTGTGTGCAGGGTTAAAACATCATTTCTTTGATTCACATTCAAAACCAGTTATCTCCTCTCTCCTCCTTGCCTTCTTCCCCCCGGATCTCAGCTGGTGAAGTGCCTCCTCCCCATTCTGAGCACTCAGAGTTCCCAAAGCTCACACTGAGCAGCTGCTGAGTGCTGTGGGTGCTGGTGAGAAGGACATGTTTAGGTTGTCAGTGCTCTGATTAGCCCCAAAGTCCTCCTCGATACTTGAAGAGATGTGGGCTGCCCAAATTCGGATCTGTTTTGCCCAGCTGTGGGTGAAGCTTCTTCATTAGGGCTGTGTGTGCTCTTGGCCCTGTGACTGATCTGGTTCAGGAGAGTTACTAGCAGTGGTTCTCAGCTTTTTGTAGTTTTCTGTGAACTGTAGGATGAGGCAGGGATGGAAGAATCTTTGCTTTCCATTTTACAGAGTAGTTCTGAGTTACAGACAAGCTCTCCTGCTCTGGGTTTGGGTATGGTTTCTTTGGTTTGAAAGGGAAAATAAAACAGGTGGAGGAAGAGGAAGTGACTTGCAAAATTCTTTTTTTTTATTTCCTGCATTATGTGGTTTTTAGATATATTTAGTATATTAAATGTAATTATTTAGTTATATATAGTATATTAAATCCTATGTTCCTCCTGTTTTCCATCTGTCAACCAGTTAAAGCTGTGAGGCTGTCAGGCTGAGTGAGCTTGAAGATGTTTTTAAGCCTTCTTTTGAAGGTTGTTCTGAAGTCATCGGGCTCTGTAGTTT
This sequence comes from Sclerurus mexicanus, assembly GCA_013396755.1. Lineage (NCBI taxonomy): Eukaryota > Metazoa > Chordata > Aves > Passeriformes > Furnariidae > Sclerurus > Sclerurus mexicanus. Next base: position 55,246 of record VWZF01002290.1, on the reverse strand, counting down.
GAGTTTAAAAAAGGCACAATGAAACTTAGGCTCTTTAATGAGCATGAGGTATTGCTGATAGAGCAGGTGACTGCACAGGGAGGGTGCTCAGCTAAAGCCACTCTCACACCAGCTCCTCAAACACAGAGCTCTAAATTCCTCTAACCTTTGGTTTATAATTGATGTGTATTTAACCTACTTAAATTATAGGTCATTCCCTGGAAAAGGTGTTAAATGAAGAAACTTTATCTGGTTTTGTCAGTGCAAGCAAAACAAAGTGTTTCACAAGGCAGCCCTCTGATTCACAAAACATACTGAGTCTTCTAAAACCAGAAGCTTGCTGCTGGCTGAGCCTGCTGCTGAGGCTCTTCTCCCTCCAGGGAATGCTCCTCTTGTTCCAGCCCTTGCTCAGTGTGGTGGTACCCAAGGTGTACCCAAGCTGCAGACCTGCCTCAGAACCGGTTATCTGTTTCATTTTGGAGTCCCCACAACATGGGCTGAACTGCTGCTGGTCAGAGCTGCTTGCTCAACAGCGTGGACAGATTTGCACTTGCTCTGTTGGCGTTACTACAATTAAGCATAAAAATTTTGCCCTGGTGAAGCTACAGCCTCTTGACTGTGGGTTGAAGGTGATGCCTGATGAGGTGGGAAGAACCAACTGCCCATAAAAACACTGTGAGATCTCTCTAAACTTGCTTTCACTGGGTTTTGTCCAGTCGTCTGTTTTAAATTTTCCTCTCCTTCCCAGTTAAAAGCTTCTCTTTTTCTTTCTTTCTTTTTTTTTTAACCTCTGGAGTTTTGTCATGCAGAAGGCTTTTATTTAACAAGGCACATGATGAAATGACAGCATCATCACTCAGTGAAGTGGATGAATATTCCTAGCATAATGCCCACAGTGTCATCAAGGACACACTTTGCATTTCACGTGCCTGTTTTGGTCAGCAGTTCCATGCTTAGTAAGCAGAGCACAAAAGCACAGGGGGACCAGGCTGGTGAGCTAGGAACACCTCCAGAAACTGGTAGAAATTTGGAGAAATACTGATGGTGTCCTGGCCAGCACATCTAGTCTGCTTTGTGAGAAGCAGCAGGGATTTTAGGATTGGGCTCTGGGCGCAGCAAAGCTTACATCTGGTTTGATGGTTCTGTTGCAACAGCTGGCTTTCACAATGCTTACTGGAAGGCATTGTTTTATCCTTGGATTGTCTAAACACTCTTAGCAGCAAAGCAATATGATTTATGAAATGCAATGAATACAGAGCTCATTTTCTATTAGGTCTTAATCGTATGTGGTTGTGAATCAGCAGTGAAGGAGCAGCTGCTGTGAAGATTATCTAATTTCTTTCCTTGTTAGTATTTAAAACTCTCCAAGCTTAGTGAGCTTCCCACTTACTCTGCCTCCACCTTCATTCAAATTATACTTCAGTTCTGTTCCTTCTCATTTGTCCCACAGGCTGTGTGACACATTCTTTTATTGCCTGTGGCTTTACTGGTGCTCGAGGAGTGCAGCAGTGCAGCGTTTGGGACCAGCAGGAAAGCCCCTGGTGCCTTTTCACTTTTGCGAACAAACCTTGAATAAGAACACAAAGGTGAAGGAATTACGCCTCCTCCCTCATCCTGAGGTCTCACAGAGGGATCTGCTCTGAAGCCTAAAAGTACATGCTCACGTGGCTGATTTCAGTTCCCTTTTTAAAATTAAGATTACAGGAGGAACAAATTAAACTACCCCCACTGTGAGACTTGTATTTATTCTCTGGCACTCTGAGACTTAAACAAATGTCAGAAAAAGCTCCTGGGACAGTGACCTGCAACCCAAACTACACGTTTGTGGTGCCGTAAAACAGCGAGTAGCTGACTTGGTGAAGAAGGAGCGCTGAGGTCTGTGCTTACTGTTGGTGATGCAAAGTGTCTTCTCTGCTGCTGCCTCTCAATGCACAGCAGAGCTGAAACCATCCATCTGTGAAAATGACTTGCTCGGTGCTGGGCACTTCACGGTACAGATTCTTTGTGAAGTCATTTGTTTTACCAAGACATGGTTTTCATGTGATTCAGTATAAGTGGCTGACTTCATTTTGGCTTTAATTACTGAGAACTTGTTGCTACCAGTGAGCTGTACTCAATCTGCTTTTGAACAGGAGACTGATTAATGTGAGTGCTGAGGGTGGTGAGGCACAGGGCACTGAGAGCAGAACAGGGATGCTCCCACTCACACACACTGGGATGCAAGCCTGAAAACAGGAAATGTCTCCTGGGCAGCATAAGAAATGGCAGTTGCTAAAAAGTAAACACTTAAAAACTGGAGCTAGTTTTCTTAATCCCTTGATGCCTTTATTTTACCTAGTGAAATCCAAGCACAGTTCATATTTGTTTGTTGGCTTGCCTGTAAGGAATGAAAACAATACAGCTTAATCTTTAAAATATGTCTTGGAAAAACAAACCTGACAGGTGCGTCTTCCTATTGTAAACAGGATTTGGGATCTGGATTTCTTGTGCAAATTACCTTTGACAGTTGTTACTAAGCTAGTGCTTCCAAAAACCAATAAATGATTTTGTCCTTGTTATATTAATAACTTGGCCCCTTGATAGCTGTGATTATACTGAAGCCTGTAAAAGACTTTACAAAGGGACATCATATTAAAATAAAACTCGAGTGAGAAATAGGAAACCAAATTCTATTAGCCCCTAATTTTACACAGTAATTAAAAATCCTTGACCTCCCCCATTCCACCCATCTGTTAGCAGTATGGATGGCTCAAGAGCAACAGAGGATATCAGCCTTTCTGCTAATTTTAGCCCAGTGCCTGGGGCGTGTGCCTGTGTGGGTGCAAGCAGCATCAGCAGGACAAGGGATACAGCTCCATCTGAAACAAATCCACACTGCTGGCCCTTTGGAGCAGGTCTCCAGTCAAGTTACTGTCCAGCTCCTGCAGCATCTTTGAATGGTTTTGTCACAGGGCTTGGTGATGCTGGAAGTGATGAGGGTGAGAAGTCATGGCAGGACATGAACTCGGGGTGCTGCTTTGGTGAAAATGACCAAATGGCAGCTGCGTGCAGGCTTAACTAAGATGATTTGCCAGTGTAAGACACCCAGTATTGGGGGCTAAGGCCCGACATTAAGGTGTTAAAATGAGATTTGGGAGGGCTGTTTGTTGCAGAACTTGGGAGTGCTGAGCAGGGTCATGACTTCCCATAGGGCTGCCCCACTGTCCCTTAGAGGACACAGTGTCCCACGAGCAGGAGTGGAACAGGCTTGTCTGTGCCTGAAACAGTGTCTGATAGCACAGGATTAGTATGTCTTTTATGTTCAACCATATAATGCTAAAGAATCAGAAACTTGGACTTTCAACTACAGCAACATGCCAAAACTTTACCCTTGTCCCCTTGGGTGTCTGCAGTATCGGTGGGAAGTGGGAAAATACTCTTGGCGAGCCATCAGAAAGGTCAGTGCTCTGTAATCTGGAGCTGCGACTTAACCAGCTTTTTCCTTTCAATTCAAAAGCCGGGACGTGCAGGGATTACCGGTGCTATACACAGATTGTCTTAGCTGCGTCCCATTCTCCTGGGAGCACTTAAAGAGCTGTGTTAACCTTGACACTGGGGAACCCACATGCTGTTTGTCCAGTGTTCAACCTCTGCAGAGAGTTCCTCTGCCAGTGCTTGGTGGGACACTGGCAGGACCAGAGGGACATCCAAATGTGTGGGCTGGCTACTGCTTTCCGGGGCAGGAGTCAAAATGTAGCTCTGAACATCAATTGTTGCAGTTTTCTCTGAACACGAGGGGTTTCTAGTGGGCTTTTTTAAAGGGCGTGTTTGCCTCCTACAAGATTTGGCTGCAGTGTTGGATTGTGTGAGCCCATGTGTGTGCATGGAGATAAGAAGCCAAGGCATAACCCAGAATTCCTCTGCTTGATAGCCTTATCTCTGGGCATGTATGTTTTCTCTCTTGGTGGGTCCCCTTCAGGTGCTGGCTGTGTAAACACAATTGCTGTTTTTAATGATCTGGGTGGTCCTGCCTTGGCCTTTACTGGCCCCTGAAATAAAGGGCTGGGAAGCAACCCAAAGTGAGCCAGGGATGTACAACCCAACCAAACCCTGTATAGCTTGTCAGGGCAATAGCTGGTACTGGCAAACAGGCACGTTTGAACTTTCTTTAGGATATTGTTGGAATTACAGCGCCATAGAACCCATAAACATGTTAATACTGGATGCTTCAATTTCTAAGTGTCAGGTCACATTTAGCAATCAACACACTGTGTAAACTACTTAAAATCCTTTGAATTCCAGTGGATCAGACCTTAAGCAAGAAGTGTTATCCTAGGTGAAGCTGCACAGCATGGGATCGGTGACTCGACATTTTTGTGTCATTAAAGCTGCCAGTCACTGGAGTGACTCTGTGCAGCCTGTTGTTCAAGTGTGAGTTGGCTGCATGAGCAGAGCACTCAAACTAAAGCACATTTATATGTGTGTATATATATATAAGATTACTGAAAAAGTGTTACATTTTGCTGCATCCTCCAAGTACTGCACTAGCAAGTCTTTTGGACTGCAGTGAGGGTGCTGCATTGCTGTAAAATGTTGGATTGAGCATACAAAATGTTGGATTGAGCACACAAACTATTTCAGGTTCTCTGGATTAGTGAAAGGTCTTTATGTACACCCCATTTTGAGATTTGAGGGAGTGCGTCTTGCTTAGCATAAGGGATTCCTTCAAGGTGACAGCCTCACTGAGGGCAGAAATTATTTACAAGTGTAGCTAAAAATGAAGTTTCCTGTTGGCAGAGTGGGGATGAGTCATTGTGGTTCTGAGTCATGGGGTGGGATCTTCCCTTTGCTGCATCAGGGTTTTACTTCCAGATATACTTTCGGAGCAGCAGGTACAGGTGTTTGTCACCCTTGTCCCTGTTACTGAGAGAACAGGGCAGTTTTCAGAATGTGCAAGGCCCTGGCTGAGTCTCCACCATGGAGACCCTGCACTGACTCTGCGGGTGGTTGCATCTGCAGCACTGTGGAGTTAGTGAGGCTCTAGCCATGGCTCTCCCAATCCATCCTGTTACTCTCAACAGCATCCTTTTACAGAACTATGTGCTTTTTTGTACCACTGCCCACTGGCATTAGCTGTGTTTTCCCTTTGCTTGCCATATGTGGTGTCTTTCCATCTCCATCCAGCCAGGTCTCCCCCGGGAGGGCAGGAAGACTGTGGATGTTACAAGCTGCATTTGTGCCAGGAGGTTTGCCATCATCTCATTTTGTGAAGGGGTTTTTATTGCCTTTTAGATGCCAATGTAGACTAGACCACCATGTGTTTGTGAAAGCATTAAATGCTCCTGTGCTGTTCTTGTTGAAAAGCAAAAAAACCCAATAATAGTTTTAAAACTGAAGTGCTGGTGAAAGGTGTTGAAGCTGTGCCAGGAATGTTCTCTGGTAGCACCTTAATGGCTGTTGATTTGCAGGAGGCAGTCTCTAGCAATACTGGAGGTGTTAGGATTTACCTCTCTTGTGTTTACAGAAAGGGATACTAATTTTTCATCCTCCTACCTGCTTGAGTCATGGGCTTTTCTTTCTTTTAAGAATGCCTGAACAGCTGAGAGTCTTCTCCGATGCAGTTTGAAGTTTGATTTTTATTTCTTTGCCAGAAGGTGGTTTTGTCAAACTGGAGTCCTGCAAATTTTGTCTCCTGTGCTGCTTCTATGCTGACTTTCATGGCAGCATTGTCTGTTAATTGAGTTACTGTGTCACTTGGGAAGAAAACCTTGGACTTGAGCACACGTGGTTGTGCTAAAAGTGTAGCACAATGTATGCTTAAACTTCAGCAGAAAATGTGGAATCTTATAGTTGTAGTGTCAGCATTTTGCTGGCGGCAGTTCAATCAGAGTGCTTTGTTCTATGGAAATTGCAGTTATAGTTGCACAATTCATTTGTAAATCTCTACTAACAGAGAAGGACTTGACTTGGACAATAATAATGTATCTTACTTTGGCATAGTCTATTTTTTTTCTTAAAATGTAATATCCTATTACTGTTACACTAACTCACATGATTCCTACTATTATCCTTGCATCTTCCATTCTGGTACTTCAGATGGGTGCCAGGTACTTTTTGGTTCCTCTAATAACCCTCTCTATTGTTTTCTGGAGAGATCTGTCAGTTTTATTGAGCTGCAGTTACAGGCTCTCAGCCTGCTGACTGCTGCTGCTGGAATAGAGAATGCACACAGGTGTTTGGTCATCTTACAGATACACCTATATCTGAACATAAATCAATAAAAAATCACTTTTCCCCTTGCCTTGATGGAGGGAGCCTTTTGTGACATTTCTTGTCGGATTTTAAATGAGTATTTGGAAGCATTTTGCTGTTTAACTTAGAGGTAGGTGCCCTTTTGTGTGGAAGGTAGTGAATGCTCTTGTTAATGACTATAAATATGTATTTCAAGGGTCCTAGAGGGGGAGACAAGTTCTTGGCCTTTTTAGGAACTTCATACTCTTAGTTAAGCACTCTTGCAACAACAACAACAAAAAACAAAATCCAGAAAACCTGCCATTTGTCCTAAGCACTCATAGATCTGTTGCAGTTCATAAACTCAGAGGCCATGAACTAATATTGTTCACTCTTCGTGGTGTTGTACATTTTACAGAAGGCGTTTTATCTCCCAGCGCTGCTCTCTAGACTTTTTAGAAGACATAGTGGAATATGCCAGTGTACGAAGGTACTTTTTTCAAAAGCAGCATTAATCTCAACTCGTTGCATGCAGTCCTCTCCTCCCTCCACCCTCTTCCACGCCAATATCTGAGGTCCTGCATGCTAGTGCTGCCATCTGATCATACAACTGGCATGACTTCTTTTCAGAGCGCTTAACAGATTTGGGGGTTTTTTGTCTTTCTTTTTATCGTTGCAGAACCAAGCATATATCTGGGTCTCCGAGGCACAAAAGTTTGAAGAAGATGCACTTCATCAAGAACATGAGGCAGTATGACACCAAAAACAGCAGGTAACTTGTGGAGATCAAGGTTCCCCCTGTGCTCGGGTGAGATAGGATGTGCTCAGAAGCAGATCCCAGTTTCATGGAGTTAGACATTCAATATCAGTGGGAATAAGGGGATGTCCTTGGGGCCTTGTTAGTTTTATACAGGCTTCTATCAGAGGCAGTAGGTGCTCATATCTGCTACATTTGCAGCAATACCCTGATGGTTCTGCCATCCTACTTGAGGATGTTAAATCATTCTCTCATAACACCTTCCTTATCTCTTGCACACAGAATGGTCAGAGCTGAGGAGGATTTAAGGAGAATGACTTGGTTTAGCTGAATTCTTGGCTCAGTTGCTGAGCAGAAGAGAAAGGGGAGGCTGCATGCATGTTTATTATTAATAGAAGTGCGAGGTTTCATCTAAATGTAAAATATTATCTACATCTTTTCACAAGGTTTATGTAAAAATTGCATAAATATAGACATATATTTAAAGACTTTCCTTTGAGGAGCTCCCAACGTGATGGCAATTCCTGAAGGCTGGGGTTTTATAGAGAGCTTAACCCCAAGGACCTGCAGGGTCAGCATGAAACCTCTGCTCTTCTGCTGCTTTCTGAAAATGTAACATCCATAGCAGTATCTATGTGACTTGCAGAGCAAGATAACAAGTCTTGTGTTCATATTCCACATAAAGCTGCTTTGTAACCTCTGGATCTTAATTCATATCCTGATCTTTTTCCATCTGCCTACAGGATAGTGTTAATCTGTGCTAAACGAACACTGTGCGTGGCTTTTTCTATCCTACCTTACGGGGAGGGTTTACGGATCAGGTGAGTCTTTTGAACTGCTTTGTGAAATGTCTGGTCTGTTGATTAAAGAGGTCTTTTGAAATGAGTATGGTTGGTGTAGGTCTCCTGTTTTGAAGCAGGTAAAATTAATTACCTTACCATTCAAGTGTAAGGAGAAGAACTTGCTGTCAGAGCAGAGTGTCCAAATGTTCATTCAAACTCTAAGAGAAAAATAGTGGAAAAGGTAGACTGTTCTTCCAGTGTTTATTGACATTTTTAAGTGCTTCAGTCCTGTAAAATCTCTGAGATCAGCTTTGAATAGGTGATGTGATTGGCTGCTCTGTAGGATTTTCTGTACTCCTAAAGTGGTCAGAAATAACTGTCTTTAGTGCCACAAACCATGGTGTCAGCAAAAAAGCACAGGGAGTGTCAGGGAAGGATGCTGCCGCCTTCAATGGAAACCTTCAGGGTTTGATCGTGAATTTACACTTAAATAAGTTTAAGATGCTCTTCTGTTTCTCAGCTCTAAGCCATGAATGTCATTATTTGCAATCTCAGAAAAGCTGAAACAGTTTAGACTGATTCAAACTGCTGTTAGTGTTTGGACTGCATTTTTGTATACAACTGTCAATATGATCACTTATGAGAAACAAAATCTGCAAACTGGATTTCCCTGCATCTTGGCTCAGTCCCTTGTGGAGTTTAAGTTGATTCTGTGAAGGTCTGTGACCTACAAATATACCATAGAAAATACTAATTCTATTATGATCCAATTCTGGCAAAACAATTGTGTTGTCACTTCTGTCCTGTACGTAACTTATGGACAAAGGAAACGGATGCTTAGTGGTGGGAATTGTATTGTATGCAAATACATCACCATAAAAATAGTCGATGGGAAAATATTCCTTCACATAATAGAAAGGCAGCAAGGTCACTGGAGCTATTTCAGAGCAGTTCTGAGCACAGGGCCGCTCTGCTTTAAGCTGGCAAGGCAGTTCTTCAACTGAAAGCTGGTTTTTTGCATTGGAATACTGGTGACAAAGCCACGTGCTGCCATCGATGACAGAGTCCTGCAGCTTCATTCTTAATTTGAGCTTGTGTGCACAGGGGTTGGGAAATTGCACTTGAAAGGCAAGTTTCTAGTCCTGAAAAACTAGTAATGTATGTCACGTTTGCTGTTAGGTGTTTGAGCATTAGTGTGTTAATAATGGTGTGATCTTGTGCAGAAAGACTATATTAAAAGGTTTTGGTGGGTGTATTGGTACATATTTGTGTAAAAATGAGATTAACATCTCCAGGTTTTGAACAGAGTACTTAAAAATTCATGTGTTCTTCAAGGTGGGATTGAGGGGTTGCCCTGTTCCCACACAAGAGAACTCTGACCTGGTTGTTGGCTGTATCTAGGGAATGGAACTGCTGTTTACCACAGAGGAAACTGGGCTTGTGCTGCATTTGCTAATAGTGCACTTTCTTACCTGCATTTAGTGATCTGAAAATGGAAGGACAGAAGCAGCGACATCCTTCTGGGGGAGTTTCAGTTTCTACTGAGATGGTGCTTGGACTGGAAGGAGTAGAGCTGGGTGCTGATGGCAAGGTAAGGACATTTATATTTTCACCCTGGAACCATTTCATGCTGGGACAAATCACATAATTTATGCAGTGGCTTGCTATCCATAAAGTGAGAGCTGTGGCTTTTCAGAGCAGTGGAAGTTTTAGATCCTTAGTTTGAAATGTTGGCCTGTGATAATATTTCTTCTGAGGAGGCTGTTGAAGCTTGTGATCACTTCTGCCTCCTTTTCTGGAGGACTGATTGGACTTTGCTATCTCAGCAATGTGTGAGTGATGTTTTGATAGAAATATGGGTAAAATTTTTACCCCTTTAGTTAAATTATATACTGCCAGAATTTCACTGATGTGATTCTCCCCTTTTCTTTGCCACCCCACCACATTTTCTACGACACTTCCATTCTGAAGTTGCAGAAACAAGGCATGCCTTGTCCAGTTTTTGTCTTTCCTCCTGTCCCACATTTTCAAGGTCCCCACTCCCAAATACAAACTCCAGGGGCTCTCAGTTGGAAAATCCTAGATGTCTGGAAATAGCCTTTTCAGAAAACTTTCCCCCCATAACTACAACTTTGTCTTCTTTAAGGTTGTGTCCTATGCAAAATTCTTGTACCCGACCAATGCTCTGGTTGTTCGCAAAGCCGACGGCTACGGTGCTGCTCCCTCGTGTCGAGCCAGTGCTCCACGGAGTCTTCCGGGATCAAGATACAAACCTGTGACAGCAAAAACAATACCAGCAGGGACAGACATTGGTAAGGACAGGCAGCAGCTCTGTCATCACTCGTGCACCCAGCAGAAAAGCAGAAAAGGCACAGATTTGTCTGAGACAATTGCATGGTGTTACTGGCGTGGATGTGCTGCGGCTGGAAGGAGACTGGTATTAGCAGAGGCTCGTAAAGAAGGCTCATTAGTGAAGTCTAAATGATGAGCCTTAGGACTGAGACTTCCACATGCTCCTTATATCCTTCATATATCTGGCCTAGTTCTGATTATGCCATTCAAGGAGTGTGAAGCTTTTCCTTGGAAATGTAAAGTTTTACATTACTCACCAAGAACATCTGGTGTACATGGATGCAGGTGGTTCTCCGTGCCTTCTAGCACTGTAACAATGCATAAGCCAAAGAGTTTGTGCCAAAAATCACTTCTCTTGTATAAAAGAGCAAACCTGACAGTTCTGCTGTCTGTTAGATATAGGCAAAAGAATTCAGGCTTGTGCTGTTGTTTTCTGGGTATTTTTGTAGATGAGAAATCTAGTTTGCACTAAATCTGAAACAAGTGCATCAGGCACATGGTGGAGAAAGAGCTCGTTTGGGTTTTTTAATCATTTTAATACCTTACTGGTACATTTACAAAATGCAAATGTGTGACTTTAGCTGCAGTTTGCCTGTGCTATGGGATCTGCCAACACTTAGTGTTTGCTTTTGAAAACTTTTTTAAAGAGGAAACAGGGAATTTAAAGCTCTTTGTCTTGTGACCCAATGTGCTTTCCTCATTCCTGCAGGAAGTGAAGCTGGGGAAGCTTCAGAATATGATCCAAATCTTCTGGATGATCCTCAGTGGCCCTGTGGAAAACATAAACGTGTTCTCATCTTTGCCTCTTACATGGTGAGTGACAGGCACACCTGACCGGGGGAGTGAGTGAGTGTCTGGAAGATGCTCCTATAAAGAACTTTATCGAGGAAGAAACATTCCTTTAGGAAGAAAAAGTTCTGGCTTCTCTGATAATTGATTTGGAAAAATACCAACAGCTGAGTTGGTACAGTGAGCTTGTCAAGGGCCAACCTGACACATATCTCCATGCTGTCATTTGCTTCTTGTAACCATTTGCTTACAAGTTTCTTAAGACTTTGTGGTTGGGATTTAGCATGTTCTGTTACTTTAGGACTTTTCAGAAATGTTAAATTGTGAATTATAAAATTCGTGTTTGCCTATGCATTAGTGCCTTTGGAATACTTCTTTGGTTGTCAGTTCTGTTCACAAGACAAATGATGAATTTTGCCTCTTGTGTTTCAGACTACAGTCATAGAATATGTGAAACCGTCGGACCTTAAAAAGGATATGAATGAAACCTTTAGAGAGAAGTTTCCTCATATCAAGTTGACACTGAGCAAAATTAGGAGGTAAGAAATAAGCATTGAATAATGAGAACATCTTCTACACTGTATGAGGCTGCTTTTATCTTCCACTTGTATGGAGCAAATACTAGATCTATTAATAGCATATGTGATTAAACACTAATCTGTTCTTGCCAGTTGAACTGTCTGTAGGATGACAGCCCTGTACAGGAATGTTTAGGGTGCTCAGAAAGGCTAGCAGTTGGTTTTCATAGTTCCACCTAAAAGGGTTTTGTTTCACCAGCTGTGGTGTACTAACACTACCATCCAGTTAACAGTGAGGCAGCATGAGCTTTGAAACAAACACTTGTAACCTGATTGCTTGGCTGCAGTGCAGTCCCACTTCAACTGGATTGGCTTTCTGGGCCCTCTGGCTATTTTTGCCTTTCAATTACCAGACTCACTGATGACCGTGGACTCTAACAAGATTCTAGGATTCAAGAGTGTTAGGGGAATCTCGGTAAAGAAAAAGCATTTTATGAAGGCCACGCAGAATTTCTCATCTTCCAGTAAATGCATCTGGCCACTCCTCAGTGAGGTGCAGTGCTGCACCTTCAGAGAGCTGTAATCTTGCTGGTGTTTGTTACAGGGTTATTAATGCGATCAGGGCCTGCTGAAAGAGCGGCTTAAACATGATTCTGCAGAACCACCAGGTGTAACTCAGCTCCAGGTGAAGGCTCTCTCAGGCAGTCTGGGTCCTGCATACTATTCCTTGTAGCTGTTTGGAGCAATCTGTTCACACAGAGAGCTTGCAGGTGTAGTGTGGGTGGCAGCCAGGAGAGCTACCATCCACCTCCAAGTCTGCCTTAATGCTGAGGTGAAGGGCTGGCTGTTGAGGGGAGTGTGTAAACCAGGCTGCCTTCCTCCTCACACCTGGCTCTTACAAGAGGTGTGTAGCAGACAGGTCTCTACACAGCAACTGCTGTGATTTGCACAGCTCTGATGTGGTTTTCTGGAGGTGAGAATGGTTCAGCCTTACGATGCGAATCACGAACCAGTTTGGAAGTCAAGAAGGAATCAGACAGCAACAGCCTGTGTGTCAGTGAGGTTGTGAAGCCCTGGTTTATGGGCAGATGATGAGGAACTGTTCCACTACAGTGGATGTTGTCAGCCAGGTTAAATCAATCTGTGCATCAGCACCAGCTTGCTGCCAGCTGGACTTCTCCACTCTAGGATAATACTTGTCATGGTTTTCCAAAAGGAGGCTTGCCCATATGCTCCTCTGAGTTGCCATGCTGCAGTATTTCTAGAGCATTTCATAAAAGCTGTCATGTTTGGGGGGGGTGTCTTTTCTCCTATTCCCAGTTTGAAGAGAGAGATGAGAAACTTGAGTGAAGAGTGCAATCTGGAGCCTGTTACTGTCTCCATGGCTTATGTTTACTTTGAGAAGCTCGTCCTCCAAGGCAAACTCAACAAACAGAACCGCAAACTGTGTGCTGGTGCTTGCGTTCTGCTTGCAGCCAAGATCAGCAGTGATCTCAGGAAACATGAAGTTAAACACCTTATAGATGTAAGTACTCACAGGCTTGTTTCAGGTGTTGTCTTAACCTTCTCTCTAGGTCAGAAGACAAACATTAAAACCAAGATTTTCAGCAGTGCATGCTTGCATTTAAGACCAGCTCTTTCAGACAATTTTATGTCTTGTTAGGGCCTTTATTTTTTTAATTCATTAAAACTATCTGACTGGTGCAGGCTGATGTCTTACTGATCCTACAGTAAAGTTATTTTTGCACTTGCATATGTTTGCCTGAGAAGCAGTAACTGTTGTGTGGGTGTCACAGCTGAGCTGGTAAGCTGGTTTACTTGTCTGATCTCTGGCAACACGTCTTGATTCTGTAGGTACAGCTCAGGCCATGCATCGCTGGCTCCTGTTTTATGCTGATTTAATTTAACAGTGCCTTGAAATCATTTGGATTAACTGATTCTTCCTTGTTTTGTTTTGTCACTGTCATAGAAACTCGAAGAGAGATTCAGATTCAACAGAAGAGATCTCATCGGTTTCGAATTCACCGTCCTTGTAGCTTTGGAACTGGCTCTCTACCTTCCTGAAAACCAAGTTTTACCTCATTACAGACGGCTCACGCAACAGTCTTAACCAAAGCTCCATCCCAGCCGGTGGTGCCGGGGGTCGCATCCCTGGCTGCGGCTGGTGGAGGTGCCACTGGGCTCGCCGTGGCTCCAGCTCCTTTGGGAGGCTGCAGGGTGTTGGTAAACTGTCAAGTTGTGTGTTATGGACACAGATGCCAAGCCTGAGGGATGGTACGAGAAGAGTTACTGAACTTTTGTTTTCTTTTGGACGTTTAAAGCACAAATATTCACCAGTCAGCTGCCATGGCTGCTCATTATTCCTTATTTATCTTTTTTGGTTTTACTAAAACTGTTCTTCCTTATGAAGAATACTATGGTATTGGTTCTTTTTTTTTTCTTTTTTTTTTAAGCCTTTATTGTATTCCTTGAAACTAAAGGAAGCATCACTTCCATTCCAGTGCACCATAAAGTTCCGATGTTTCTAAGAATCTTCTCGCATTTTTACATTAATGAAATGCATACTTTATTTTTTTAAAGATGTGCCTAAAACTGGCTGGTCTGGTACCAGTGCTTTTTAAGTTAGTTCTGTTGTTTAGTGGGGAATCCTGAATTTGTATAGCCATTTATTCTTTACCTGCATTGGCCTTGCATACAAGGAAAACAATTCCAGTATATCTGCACTAATGATACACAGGGCATCTGTTCTATGATTCTATAGATCTGTAAGTAGCAAGACTGAAATTACTCCATTCCAATTTATTTGTTATTAATACCTGAAGGATATACATTTTACTTAAAAGATGGTTTGAAAAGTCTGCCAGGAGGTACCACATGTTGAATGAGGTAGCTGGGAAGTGATTGCCATCCTAATTCACTCTTCAGTGGAAGATGAGCACTCGACTAAGAGCAATTTGCTGTCAAATGTATCATTTAGGATTTTTATTTGTTTTACTGTTCCGTAGCCTGAAATAAGCACCTTTTTAGTATGACTGTATTATATACGGTCTTACATGCTCTGAGCAAATATGAAGTCAGTAGAGTTACTGCTGCCAAACGAAGCCAATGAAACAAAGCATGCTCGATATTTAAAATGCTACTTTTTTTACTCGGTTCTTCCAAGCGTTGCATCACTGTGATGGTCCTCATGAAACTGGCATTTCTTGCACATCTGAGCAGCCACCGACGACTGGTGCCCAGCAGCGCTCTAGTGCATACGCACAGGTTAAATAACTCCTCTGAACATTGGCTATTCCTTCATTTATTTTCTAAATATCCAGGTTGGGAATGAATTCTTGATTGTCCTTGGAACCTTCTGTGGTATTGGCTCTTGGGTTTATTTTCTGAAGCAATATTATGATATAAGTAACTGTGTCCATTTGCAAGGAACAAAACTGATACTTGGCTATTCCGACTGAGAAATTTGTAATTTGTTTGATTCCTAAATGAAACACCAGACCTTGTGCTGAGGTCAGGGACTTGCTATCTAATATGTAAAGTAATGTAAATTCCTGTTCCTTGTATTAAATGTTGGTCGTAGCCAAAAACAAAGCTGAATCTTTGCTCTTCAGCCTTGTTTTGTCTGAAGCTAATTTGGCTTCATTAGAATTGCAGCAAACTTTACTGGAGCCCCTTCCTCTTTGAGTAGGGCTCAAAGTGTATTTTTCATATATAATAGTTACAGTGACTACCAAATCTTTTGTAACTGTGTTCAGCTGTATGTAGCTTCAAATTATTTGTGTAAAATTTAATATGCTTGTGATTTCTCTAACACAGAAGGACTTTCCAGTTTCCATAGGTGAGATGGTAGCTAATAGCTTAGACAAGAAGCTTGTCAGTTATCTTCCAAAAGATTTAAAAATTTGCCTGCTAGTTAAACTTTCTACTGAATATAACTGTGCTTGCATGCAGAAATAGTGATTTACTAATCATCTAGTGTATAATGAGCCTCCAAATTAGCAAACAGTGCTGGAGACAGCTGAGGTGGTCCAACACATCCCCAAGGCATCGTGGAGGGGACGGAGGTACAACAGAGCAAAGAAATTTCTCACAAGGTGTCTCCAGAAAAGCTTGGATAGCGTGAACGAAATGAGAAAATATCTTTTCTCTGGGAATTTCTTTGTTTAGTGTATAAAGAGTTTTCTGTAACAAGATTAACTTTCCTTTCTCACCATCTATGGGGAAAAAATGCACTTTGGTTTGCAACACTTTGCAGTCTCTATTCAGTGGAAGTTTGTCTAGTTGAAGTGGCCCTTTGGGCTGTAATTACACTCCCCAGAAGCTGCGGTTTCGCGTCATAAACCGGCAAGCTTTTGTTTTCTTCCAGGAACACAAATTAGGATAAGGAGCATTAAATTACAGAACGCTGAATGTTGTCTAATAGTTATTCTAAAACTTGGCTTGGGCACACAGTTGAGTTCAAAAGCTGTTGGGAGCACAGGCTAAAGATGTTGCAGGGCAGCGAGTGCCGTGCCAGTCTCTGGCAGAGCCTGGGGTTGGGGTGATGCTGCCCAGAGCCATGGCCTGGGCCTTGCACATCGGGCACCCTGTGTGTCTGTGCAGAAACAGCAGAGATACACCAGCTCTGTGTGTTTGTGTGTTGGTTTTTCCCGTTTCTAGAGCACAGCTCGTAGTCCTGTGTAGGAATCTCTCTTTTCACCTAAAAGCTGCCACCATGTGGCAAAGGACTATCAATACATTGTCTGTTCATAAACTCAATGTGGGACCCAAAGTAAGAACCCAGATCTGCCGGTTTACGTTTCACAGCCAAACTCCTCTTGCTCTGAAGAGAAACAGGTTTACGTCGGGGGGGTCTGGTGCTGTGTGAAGGTGCTGGTGGGATGGCTCAGCACAGAGAACTCTCTTGATAAGAGGCTGTACATTTTCCTGTAAACAATACTGCTCTGGTTTTGTCATACTCCATTATTTAAATGTCTGAGTTGTAGTCTGATTTGTTTGTTTTTTTGGTTTTTTTCTTTTCTTTCTGTGAAGTTAAGATACTGTGAAATAAAACCTGTTTTCTTACATGTTTTGTAACCAAATGTCTCGTTTTGGAATCACAGAATGGGTTGGGGTTGGAAGGGACTTCTGGAGACCACCCAGTCCAGCCCCCCCGCCAAGGCAGGGTCACCTGGAGCAGGTGCCACAGGAACGTGTCCAGGTGGGTTGGGGATGTCTGCTGACAGACCCCTCAGGTAAGTGTCGCTGTGACCCCTGGGGCAGGACAAAGACCCCAGTTCCATGATCCCCAAACTGGGGGGCACAGCCTGGGCAGTGCTGGGGGTGATGGTGGGACCCCTCTGAGCCCTGAGGGGTGGGATCCCTATTCCATGATCCCTGCTCCATGATCCAGTAGTGTGGCCAGCAGGACCAGGGCAGTGATTCTGCCCCTGGACTGGGCACTGCTGAGGCCACACCTGTAGTGCATGTGCAGTGCTGGGCCCTCAGTTCAGGAAGGACACTGAGGTGCTGCAGTGTGTCCAGAGAAGGGCAGCGAGGCCGGTGAAGGGTCTGGAGCACAAGTGCTGTGAGAGAGGCTGAGGGAGCTGGGGGGCTCAGGCCCTGTACAACCCCTGACAGGAGCGGGGAGCCAGGGGAGTCAGTCCCTTCTCCAGGGAACCAGCAGGACAAGAGGGCACAGCCTCCAGCTGTTTGGGTTTAGGTTGGACATCAGGAAGCAGCTTTTTACGGAGGGAGTGATCAGGAATTGGACTGGGCAGCACAGGGAGGTGGCGGATTCACCGTCCCGGGAGGTTTTTGAGAGGACACTGGATGTGACACTCAGTGCCGTGGCTGGACCCAAGGCTGCTCTCGGGGCTTGGTGCCAAAAAACCCCGGTATGAAAGGAACTGCTAAGGGAGTTTGTTCTTTCAGCAGCAAAGGTATTTATTTGAGCAGCACTGCAAAGCCAGCCAGCTCATGCTGGACAAACTAGCTTCCAACCAACAGCGCAAGATGAGCCATTTGATACATTTCACTACGTGATTACAACATGCAATTTTGAATAGTACTAAGATTACAACATCTGATTATGCATATTAATGATTAGGCAGACTCTGGGCAGAGCTTTCCAAAATCTTTTGGCATCAGGATTAGCTGGTCGTTTACAGTCTTCAGCCTCACTCCGGGGGTCTTTTACTCCTCTTCCTCACCTTGACCTCTTCAGCCTTCATTGTTCATGACCCAGTCACTGAATCTTACAAAAACTACTCGCTTAAGGCCATTTTGCTCTATTCAAATGTCTACGTTGTCACGATTAACGGCGCTAGGCTGTTTGTGTATAGCTCTCTAAGATCAGCTCCAGTGCTTTGAACAGAACACATCTCCGTGTTCTCCGGTAACCTCAAGCACGGCGGGTGCTGAACAGTTACACCGATCCGGGTGACCATTTCGGGGCCTTCTCCTCCTTCCCCGGCCCGCCGAAGTCTGCCCCTCTGTGGCCGCCATGACGTCACGCTCCGCGCCGGAAGTGCGCCGCCCGCTCCTCGTGTTTCCGCTTCCGGCCCAGCCAGGCCCTTTTCCCGCCCGGCCGCGCGTGAGGTGGGAGCGATGGCGGCGGCGCTCGGGGACACCCAGATACACACATATAAATACACATATAAACACACATAAACACAGACACACAGAGACAGCGGCACCGCCGGGCAAGGGGCCCTGCGCTGGGGCAGCCCGGCCGGGCTCCGTCAGCGCCGTCTCTGGGAGCGGCAGCGCCGCGCTGGAACCTGAGGGAGCGGCCTTGTCTTGGGATAGGGTGGATCTCGGGAAAAGGCGCTTCCCCAGCGCGGTGGGCACTGAACAGGCTGCCCAGGGCCCGCGGAGCGCTCGGGCACGGGGCGGTGGCTGGGCAGGGCCGGGAGCCGGACGGTGCGGCCCTTCCAGCTCACGGTGTTCCGCGGTTCTTCCAGGTGTTGCTGCTTGGTGCCGCAGCGGGGACCCGGGCGAGATGCAGAACGACGCCGGGGAGTTCGTGGACCTTTATGTGCCTCGGAAATGGTGAGCGGGGACCCCGAGGGCCTCTGCGGAGAGGCTTCGTGGAGCAGCGAATATCTGGGGCGGGGGGCAAAGTTTTCTGTCAGTATCAGTTTCCGCATTTCTGAGTACCGTACGTAAAGTAAGTGCAGCAAAGACTAAAGCTGAGAACGCTCTGCATCTTCTGTTCCAAAGCCACCAGTTGTAGAGTGGCAGGAATCACAGACTGGTTTGAGTTGGAAAGGACCTTTAAGATCATCTCGTTCCACCCCCTGCCATGGGCAGGGACACCTTCCAGTAGCCCAGGTTGCTCCAAGCCCCGTCCAGCCTGGCCTTGGACACTTCCAGGGATGGGGCAGCCACAGCTTCTCTGGGCAACCTGTGCCAGGGCCTCAATGCCCTCACAGGGAAGGATTCCTTCCTAAAATGGTTCCCATCAGAAGTAAACATGGGTGTTTGTAGCACACAGGTGTTCCTGTGACTCTGCTGCAAGCTGTGCTGGCGAACCTGTTAAATAATCATGTCGTGATAGCACATCATAAGGATAATTTTGGTATTGTAATAAGTGGACAGTGAGAAGCTTTTTCAAAGTGTGTGTATGTTAAAAAATACTACAAATAAACCATTTATATGTGCTTTATTACATTTGAGTCAAATATTACTTAACCACCTGTGATTTCTGAGGGTTTGCAACCTGAGGGTCTTTGGCAGCTGTAATGCCTCCCAATGAAAAAGGCATAGAAACTGCAATATTCTGGATTACCTTGATTGCTGTATTTTTTGCATTTTAGAAAAGAAACTAACATTCTGTGTTTTGAAGGCTCATGCTGCTCTGTGAAACCGGGCATATAAAAAACAAAGTGAAGGGATAATTGGTAACTTAACATGATGCCACCAAGTGAAAGTTTCCTTTAAATGTACTTAAAACTGCATTTTGAGTTCTTAAGTACTGAAAGCTTAAACTATTTCTGTCTAAATTTCTTGTGCAGTTTTAATTTGCCTGGAGACATGGCTTTAGTAGCTTTTTCTGTCTCTTTCCCTTTGTTTAAATATTCCTTGTTTTATTCCTTAGCTCTGCTAGCAACCGAATTATTGGTGCCAAGGATCATGCTTCCATTCAGATAAATATTTCAGAGGTAAGATTCTTAACAGAGGTGTGTGATGAGAGAGCTTCATCTTGAAACTTCTGATAGAATTTAAGCAATAAAACAGCTCCAGTGTCTCCAGTACTTCACTAAAGAAAGGCACAGTAGACCTTGACTTCTGCAGGATCCCAGTTAATGCCTCTGGGCTCCAGTTAATTTAAGCTCCTTTTAGCATGGTTTGGGGTTGGATTTTTTCCCATTTGTTCATTGCTTTTCACCTTTCAGGAATTCTGTAGACACAATGTTCCTGTGTCTTATGAGCTATAGAGCTTGATTTAGTTCTTGAATGGGAGACCACAAGGTCACACTCTCGTCATTTTTAAACATCTCAGGCTCTTGTTATTCTGTGTGATCCACTAAATTTTGTAGCTGCATTGTGTAGTTAACTATAAATTTGCTGTGCAAAGATCATCTGTAGTTGTCTTTCTGACTTCAGTATTTCCCTTGGGGTTTTGTAGTTTACTTGTTCAACACTGCAAGTGTTTTTCTGCAGTTCCTAAGTTTGGGTGCTTGGCAAGCGTGATGTAAGAGCATAAAACTTTGTAAGAATCCGTGCAGCAACGTGGCTGTAATTACAGGTTGACAAGGTGACAGGCAGAGTGAACGGCCAGTTCAAGACTTACGCCATTTGCGGCCCAATCCGGAGGATGGTGAGTGCTTTCCTCACCTGTGCAACTATTGTGCTTCCTTACATGTTGATTAGTAATTAATGAGGTGTAGATTTGACCCTGAAAACAACGTGCTTTCAGATCAGTCACGAGCAAGAACTTTTGTGGGGATAATGGAAGACAAGAGTAAAATGTGAACGAATTCATAGAATCCCAGAATGGTTGGGAATTGGAAGGGACCTTAAAGACTATGTAGTTTCCACCCCTTCCACTAGACCAGGATGCTCAGGGCTCCATCCAGACTTGCAGGGATGGGGCAGCCTGTGCCAGGGCCTCAAAGGAATAATCAGTTTCTTCTGGGTTCTTGTTTGTTTGTTTTCTTAATACTCTGATCTGTAGACTTAGGTAAGTTTATTTTTTTTAAATCACTGAAGGATGCAAGTGATTTTTTGAAGAATGTACCAAGACACTTAATACCTGGTTTTTATCTGTTTACAATTATTTGAGAGGATACTGCAATGACTTCCAACTGTTAAACATTGTGTGAAGCTTCTTAGAGTTCATCAAAGTCCACTTACTCAGAAGTGTATTTTATTAATGCAAATGTGTATTTTTATCAAGTTAAAACTCTCTTACCCCAAAGGATGGCAAAGAATTAACAGTTTATTTTGAAAATAGTAATCTGTGTATAAAATACAGGGATCTGTGGAAGGTGTTGTGCATTTCCCTCCCAGCATTAACTGCCGCAGCTGCCTCTCTTTTCCACGTGTGTCAGCAATTGTTTGGACACATTTTTATTTTATTTTTTAAAGGGTGAATCAGATGACTCCATTCTGCGCCTGGCAAAAAATGATGGAATTGTTTCCAAGTAAGTATGTTTATCTTATCCTCTAATTCTAGCAGGGGTAGCTTCCATACCCAAATCCAGCTTTTAGCATGACAATGTGTAAGTTGTATTTATAGGATGATTACACAGTTGTTTAAAAATATTTACTTGAGCTTTTGAAGCAAATTGGTTTGTAACAATGTTTATTTCATTTTCTTCTAGGAACTTCTAACTGAAGAAACTTCGGTATGGAACATGTGATGTGAAATAAACAGTCCAAACCTATATTGTGCTGTGTCTTCTGTTCAAGCCATAAACATCAGTGGATTTGTTGTAGTTAGTCTTACAAGACTTAGAAATGTCTTTAAAAATACACAGATTCCGATCGTGAATTCTTAAAATAAATCAGCTTATAAAGTAATGCCAGAGTTGAAATTCAAGAATTTCCACTTCACTCTTTAGTTCACTATCATCTTTCTTTTCCAGATTTAATGTGGTCTGCAGTTGTAGCACAAGTGGTTTTTTGACCTGTATTAGAACATTTCAGCTTGCTGCTTTTTCAGTGGAAAAACAAAGGGTATTCTTCTCATTTTGTTATCAAGGTTTAGTGGGTTTTCTGCTGATACAGGCTCACTATGTTTATTCTCCCATTTACACATTCTTTTAAGTGAATTTTTAAAACTGGAATTCGTGGGAAACTGAGCAGGAATACTTCTTGATATGCTAATAGATTGCTTGCTGTGTGAGAGAGACTTAAGTGTTTTACCTTTTTACTCTTAAATAGGACCTCAGTGTTGAAAAGTGGGGAATAATTTAAGAAGAAATAGATCTGAATATTTCCTTATATTTTACTAAATTCCTTTAAAGCCCTTTAATACTTGATAGACTTTCTACCTGCTGTTGTGGGAAGGTTTTTTGCTATCTTCCCAGCACAAGCAAGGGAGGAAACAAGCAGATTGAATGGTTCTACATCTGCTGACATTGCCTCTCTTCTCTGTTGGTTCCCAGTCTCTGCTTCATTTCCATCACTTTGTGCTTTTGAGCTAACACAGAAGTTTTTATGATGTAGTTTGACAGAGCTGCTTCAAGATTTTACCTGTTGTACTTGAGGTGTTTTAATTTGAGCTGGTTGGTTTTATGACAGTGAAAAGCTTCTGCAGTAGTTGGTGTGAAAGAATGATATTGTTTGTTGGCTCAGAGTGCACTGATACTCAAACCACAAGCTTTGGAGAGCTGCTGACAGGCATAAACTGCAGCTCCGTCCAGTATCTTAGACATGAGGCTGGTTATCCTGCAGGGATAAATCACAGATGGACTGTCCAACTGGAGTCTAAGATTTACAATCACCCTGACCTTGTGGTACCATGTACCAACACCTCTGAACTTGCTCCTGCTTTGTGGGCCAAAATGTGCCAGAAATACAGAAATATGTTGTTTCATGGCCTTTTTTTAATTATTTGTTCTGCTCTTTACATTGAGCTTTAGTGAACTTTATACTTCTGTGTTTTAAAGCGTGAAGTCAAAAAAATTAGTACCTCTCCTAGGGAAAGAGATTTCTGATTTATTTTGGCTGTAATTCCACAAAGACTTGGAAGCATGATGTCTTTTCTATGATATGCCTCTCAGATTTTTGTTTTGTGGGAGGGATATGAGAAAGCTCAGTCCTTTTCTTCCAGATGCTGCTTTTTGGTAGATTTTGTTTGCACGCAGCAGGTTTATTTGTCAGTTTGTTCTTATCACTTAAAGAAAATGTCATATGTGCGTTTGGTTTTAAAATAAGGCATAGGCTCTTTCAAAAGTTTTCCCAAGTGATAGGGGCTGTTGGGTGACACTTTCCTGTTTATGCTGTAAGCTGTCACCATGTAGAGCTGGTTACCATGTGGCTTACTTCTGACTTATTTGCATGTGGCTGTGGGAAACAAGGCTCAGGCCTCCCTCAGGAGAGCCTGGAACAGGGATGCTATTGCTTCTGAGGACTGAGGAGAATGACTGAACTATCCGAGTGTGGCATCTTTCTCCTTACCTGTATTTTTTATTACTTCTCAGACCTGTCAAAGTGCAGCGTATTTCTTTGGAAGATCCTGTTTTGGCACCATGGGTATCTTGAATGTAAGCACAGCAAATCAGGCCATGTCAATGTGTACAGTGTGGTGTGATTATTTTTTTTTTTAAATTTGAATCAGTTTTTTCTTAAATGCAAATTTAGAGTGTGAGCCACTGTATAGGTACAATGAAGTACCTAACTAAACCTTTATTTCAGGAGCAATTTCGGCAGTCAGATCTCAGTCCTTTCTAGCATAGTCATAACCTAAAACATCTTCGGCTGCACATTTTCTCTTCCCACTGATAACACTTGAATTCACTAGTACTCCTCTGAGATAGTACTTTTAAAAGATAAACTCCTGGATGTTTTGAGTAGCGGAAACTCAGCTAAAAAGACCAAAAAAAGGCTTTATGTTGAATTCCCATTGAACTTAATACAGAAAGCACATGAGAGAAATGTTTTAAATACTAAAATCAGGGGGAAAATGAACACACGTGGTTTTTGAGCTATGTTCTTCTGACATCTAAGTTAACCATGAAAAAATGCATTTAAAAAAAAAGGTGGGGGGTGGAGGATGACACTGTTGGTTGTGATTCTGCTAGAAATAATTCATTTTTCCAGCAGATAAATCTATGAAAACAATTTCTGGAAAGACAAATACAGTTTCCAAACTGGAGAGATTTCAGCTTGGCATATGTCCAGTCCTTATTACTCTCCTTTGTACACAGTAAGAGGAGATAAGTTTTAATTGAACTTGATTTTTTTTTTCTGACATAAATTAACTGTTTCTGCCTTGGCATTAGGGTAGAACTTTAAATAAAGCCACTAACTGATAAATGCCTGGTTTACCAAAGAGTTTAAATATTGTTGACTTGCTTCTAATCCCCTGAGACTGTGTTCATCCATGTGGATTTCTGTGGAATTCCTCCATAAGGCACAGTGAACTGACAGCTTAAAAGTTCAAGACGAACTTGAGGTCTCTCAGATGACTTTTTGTGCAGTACAACCCCATTAGCATACAGCTGTACCAAATTTACACTTCTCTTTTAAGAATAATGTAAAATGCTCTGTGCTTTGTAATACTGACTATTGCCATTTGGGTTTTGGAATTTTAAAAAATTTGAAACAAATTACTCTTTCATTAATTTCTTGTCAAAATAAGAAATGTTATGGTGCCATATCCTGAAACAGTTTGGTTGGGAATGGATTGGTGCTAAAGGCTTCCCAAAGCTCGCGCCGTCGTCACCAGCAAGACTGCACATGAGTCTTAAGAATTTCTGCAGAATCCTAACAAGGAAGGACACGTGTCCCTTTAAAAATGCAATTTTCAGTTGCATTTTCAAGTATTGTGATGTAAAATGTTCTTTGTTTTCCTGGAACAGGAATAGTTCAGATGTTCGAGAGCCATGAAAGGGAATGAACTGTACTAGTACTGTACAAGATGGACAGAGTTGCCCTTACATGGTTACATTGCACCAAGTCATGAAATTCTTTGCTGTTACTTACAAGGACTTGGCAGTGGCATCCTAAAGACATCTGATTTAACTGGGGCTATTTTAGTGTCTTTGGCCAAAATTTTGCAGCTCAGACAAGAGCCTATCCAGTTTTGAAAACACCTGGGTTTTTTGTAGCTTGTAGATGTCTCATAATACTGATTTTTCTTTTAAGCTTTGACATTCTGCTAATGAACTACATGGTGTTGAAAAGCTGCTTTAGTCCGTCTCAGCTGTGAGCCTGTTGTGATCAGAGAGCCGGGGTTAGGAGGTCGCTGCTTCTTCTGTTGCCGTGGGCACAGAATCAGCAGCTTTGATAACATCACCCCTCTGCAAGGTGCCAGGCAGGCACAACGCTGCCAGGCTGGGAGAAGGCAAGAGGCAGCGTGCTTCCCTGGCATCATTCCTGCTTCGCTGCACAGAGGAGCGCTGTGACTCAGGAGAGGGATAAAAAAGGCCAAGAGTGTCCTTTGCCTTCATGTGTGTCCACCCATTGCTGCTGCCCTTCTGCCTGGCTCAGGCTCCTGAGGAGTTTTTCTCACTAGTGCTCCCTGCAGAAGGGAACCTGGGACAGCTGTGTGGGATATAATTTATTTTCCTTAAGCATGTGGCGATGCTGGAGGTTGCTGAAAGCCTACCTAGAGACCTGAGCTAATCTAGTTCCATTAGACTTGGCAGCAGTTTTGTTTTTCAGTTGGATGTTGTGGAAAGCTGTCTGTTCCCACCTCCTGTTTTGTTCAATTGCTGTCACTCTTAGTGATGCACCAAGATAAATACACCTCTGCTGCAAACACAACTTTGAACAGGTAAAGGGAGGCTTTGATTTTAGTTAATTCATTTATAGCTGTTTGCATCTCAGGGGAGGCAGCTTCCCTGGATGTATGTTGGACTAATCAGCCATGATAAAAACAGAGAAAATTAATTAGATATTTATTTTCCTGCTGGGAAACACTATTGTTTAATATCAGGAGTTCTGCTTGGCTGAATCCTCAATAGGGACAGCAGGTACCGAGATTTGAAGAATTAAGAACAATTAATAAGGTCAATGTGGGATTATTTTTTCCCATGTATTATGATGGGAAAAGGTGTTATTTTAACCTCTATTCTCAGATAGCTGATAGTAAAACCAATGTGGCCGGGCTGAACCAAGCATGTTTTGCAGTGTAGACGCCTGAGCGTTAGTTCATTAACAAATCTTGTTCTTTGGTTTCGTTCTCCAGGACCGGGGCGGTGGAGAAGAGCAGGTGCGTGCCTGCTCTGCCAAGGTTGGAACCCCCCTGCCCCCTTTTCCCAGGCTCTGTTTCAGGGGGCGCACGCAGTTTATACCTCCACAATTCAGTTTTTATTCTCCTCACCCGTTTTCCCCCCGTGCCCCGGCACTGCTGAGGGGCCGATGGAACCATCCAGAACTGGCCGTGCTCCCCTCGCAGAGACCCTCCTGCCGCCGCCGGGCACCCGGCACAGCTCTGCCCCACACCTACGGGTATTTCAACCAAAAATCTTCGGTGCTACAGCTGCCAGGGGGCTTCAGCAACGCCTCGGGTTTGTTGTGCTCCTCCTGCGGCGGATTTATAAGGATATGTGTGTGTTTATCCGTGGTATTCGCCTGGGAAAAGCGATGGCGCTCTGAGGGGGAGGCACGGCCGTCCATCAGACACCTGACAGCGCCAGGATTAAACTGCAGATCTTGAAGCCCCGGGGCCGTATACTTATATTATCTGTTAATTCAGATGCTCTTTCAAGAAGATAGAGAACAATCCTTGTGCTGGGAAACCAGGCTTGTGGGGGATTGATTGGGGGTTTCTGCCGGGAGGGAAGTAGAAGTCACACGCTGCATTTCGGTGAGCTGATTGTAAGCTGTGCACTGGGACACGCCACGTACATCAAAGTTAAGGTGTTACTTTACCTGGCAGTAAATGCAGTAATCTTTTCACTGTTTTCCCAGGGCACCAGAGTCCTGAGAAGCACCTTGATCCACCCATTGATGTGTACCAAAATGCAATGTACTGGTGTGCTGATGTGAAGCTACTCAGGCTGTCACCCTCTCATGAGCTGCAGTGCCTCACAGGTAAGAAGGTTAAACAAAAATATTAAGATACCGTGTGTTGTATTTCACAAAACAGCATTTCCATGAAGTGTTTAGCACAACTCTGTACAGGTTGTTTAGCACAATTCTATACATGTTGTCTATACAGGTTGCTCAGTGAGCTGGGAAATGTGATAGTTCATGCTCCAGGCAAAGTGTTTCAAATGTCTGAGGCTAAACAAAAATAGCACTTCAAAATAAATTGGGTAGTGCACTGGGAGGTGGCAGAGATCATTACTTGCTGCTTGTCCCTGCTTCATTCCGTTCTTTCCCCTACAAGGGCTAGAAAGGCTGGGGATTTAATTCTCCCTTTAACCAGTTTGAGGCTAAAAGAAAGGGATTTACATGCCTGATTTCTGTCCTGACCAATGGAGCCGTGCTCACAGCAAACTCCCTCTGCATTCCTGGGAAAATGGGGTCATTTGTGCTGGATCACTCAGCCAAGCATGGCTCTGTGACTGTACAGCCCACAAACCAGCTGTGCCAAGGAAACAACAACCTTAAAAAGTTGACTCTGCAGTTAAGTTCCGTGTCTGCTGATAGGACACTTTTGCTGCTTGTGTCTTGTGTCTGCTCTCAAGTGCCTGGAACCATCATCCCAGAGTTCAGTGCATTAGCTGGTAATCTCAAACCTGGAAAAGCTTCCAGGCAGGCTGACCAAAATCCGAGGATCTAAGACTGCCCTGTACCCAAAAATAAGTAAATAAAAGGAAGCTAATCCCAGATGGTGCTGATTAAAACATGAATTACAAAGGGAGATTTAAGGAAGCAGCTTTCAGGCTGCAAAGTATATTACCTGAGAGGGAGCTTGATCATTGTGCACAGAGCTCATATTTCTGGAAACCCAGCACATCTTGACATAGCACTGCCTTTGGAGAGCCTGAATCCTCCTTCAGAAGATAACAGAGCAAGTTTATGTCTTCTGATTACAGAGGGAATTAACATCTCTCGGCAGTCGCCTTCTTGACGAGTGATCCAAGCGTGACCACACTGGGGAGAAACCCCATTCAGGTTAAAGGGAGGCAATTTTATAAGATTTTTCTGACCTTCCCCCAGATGCTGCACTTGTCTAGGGAACAGAAGGCTTTCCAGGTGTGGGACAGGTGGCAATGAACCTGCCTGGCAGTGACACTGTGGCCAGCATTCACTCTGATTGTGGTTGAATGGTTGATATCAGACCTGCTTTGTTCTTAAGCCTTAGATGCAGATTTTTTGTTTTCCAAAATACATTATTTGTCACATATCTCTGTGGGGTTTCTTTTTCAAGCTTGTTTGAGACTATTCTGAAAGGAAGGTTGAGCCTTGCTGTAGCTGGAACAGTGCTGAGTCACTGCTGTAAGTCATAATTCCCTAAAAACTTCTTCAAATGCCCAGGAAAGTCGCATGCACATATATGTATAACAGCTTTCCATATGGTTATGTAAAAATCTCAAACTATCACTTCACCAGATACCTTGTGGCTCATGTCTGCTCTGTTACTCAGCCCTCATTGTTTTCAGTGCCTTTAAAAAGAAAGAGGGGGGGAAAAAAAAGTGCTGTTTGTTTCTGCAGAGCACAGAGCTGCTCCTGGCATGCTTCCCATGAAGTGTGCATCCCAGGCATTCCAAAAAATTAGAGCACTGGGACCAAGGCTCAGGAGACCCAGTTTCTACTTCTGACAGTGGTGTTTGTTTTGAGCAAGACCTGTTGACTGCTATGTCCTATACTAGAATTTACCCATTTGCCAAATGAATGTGATTAAAAAAGTAGGAATGTTTGAATCAATTTAAGGAGTGTTCAGAAAATGCAGTACAAGGTGGTACAGTTTTTTAAATAACTTCTACCAGAAGTATAAACTTTAAAGAAGATCCACAGTGAAATCAGTACACTTGAGCCAGAGGCAGGTGTCCTAATTTACTATTTTAACCCTTGGTTTTATCTACTATTCAGCAGGGTAATTTTACACCCCCAATTTTCTGAACATTCAAATATAATAGTGTCATTTTTCCCTTTTTGAATCCAGTACCATTTATGGGGGTAGGACCCTTTGAGTGTTTTTTCTTCCTTTAGGGAGTGGGTAAAGAGAGGGAGGGTCATATCAAAGGGATTACTCTGATTTACAGTGCTCTGCAGCTTGAGATAATGCCTCTGGTATTTGGAGACTCTGAAATGCAAAAAGCAATGCTCATGGGGAGCCTGCTCTTCATGTCACCCCTTTCTTATATCAGTAGCTGGGATCCAGGAGTTACGAATAGCAAGGACTGGTCCTTGTCAACCCACTCCAAGCTGCAGCTGCCATGTCTGCTCCTACTGCTCTGGCCCAGTCTAAAGACTTCTTGGATCTCTGAGGTCAGTGGAGCCTTTAATGCAAATTCACAGGATAGCATTAGCCTTAGATTCCCATCTTCATGAATTTGCAAGAGACACCGGACACTCTCCAGAAGTGCTGAGGACTGGGAACAGAACAAACCAAGATAAATTCCAGCAAAGGGGGCGGTGACTGATTCCAGCTCCAGATAACAGTTGTTATCAGAGAAGCTCATAAATCCACCCAATTTAAACAGAGTGTCAGGCAGCATCCCGTGCTGTATTGTGTGTCGCCTCAAGGGATCTGCAGCTGCTTGTTCTAATCAACGACTTCCATTCTATCTTTCAGGTTCCCAAAAGTCACTACTTACTGGAAAATGTTTGTGGGAGTGCTAGCTCTGAATATCTGTATGGCCTTAGGGAGAAGGAGCAGAACATGTTGTTGTTCTAATAAACAGCCCCAGATTACTGTTTGGCTGTCACTTGGGTGGCTGGGAAATGCACTAGTGATTAAAACAACATATATTGGCAAAAACAACATGCCAGAAGTATGGAGGTTGTTTAAATGCTGGGACATCCTCTGTCGGGATCTGCTTTTCAAGTGTCTGGTGGAATACAAAGTCTTTGTTAAGACGCAGTGTCAGTATCTCTTCTCAGAATTTTAAGTAGACACCTAATAGCCCCGTGCTTTGAGAAGAACAAACACACGGATAACATCACCTTTTGTGCACCACTGTCACCCTTCTGGTGTCATCACTGCCATTGCAGAGTGTCCCTGCATCTTGGCAGATGATGATTACTTGAGGAGAAGACATGACATGGTAATCTATGTATCTTAACGCTAGTTTTGCCTCAAGCATTTGTTTTGAGGTACTATGGCCTAAAAATGAGGCAGACCTTTGGGGGAAAATATACATTCACTGTGGGGGGGGGGACAGGGACAAACAAAATGCTTTGTAATGGAAAACTATGGATTTGCTGTTAAAGAACTATGTAGATGTGAGGAGATGAGCATCCCTGAAAAGGAGTTGGTCCCAAGTACCAACTCAGGCTGACACTCACGTGCTCCAAGTGATTTCTCAACAACTCCATCCTGCTACATGAAAAAAAATATTTGTATTGTGGTCAGCCATCCTTTTTAGGGATGTGCTGCAGCAATTATGAGGAGTGAGGAGTCATGACCTTGCTATTATTCTAGCAACTCAGTTAGGGGAGAATCTGTGGGTTTATTATGTTAAAGAGCCATGTTTTGTCTCTTCCAGCAAACAGTTCAGTTTCCATTACACCAAAAAGAGCTTAAGGGGATTCTGCCTCCACTGTCCTCACTTTTGAATGACCTTGCAGAACAAAGGCTAGATGATGAAGTGACCTCATAATATACTCTTTTAGGAAAACTGCTGGGATGAATTGTCCAGAACAGGATACTGGGAGCAACCTACAAAACAAGACTCTGGACTCACCCCACAAAGTGGAGAGGGAAAGATACGAATCTGTGGGACTTGGTGTCAGTCAAGCAGATGGAAGAAACCTCCATGGCAGCCTGCAGTGTAAGTTGGGGTATGAAGGGGGGAAGATTGTTTCTTCTGCCAAATGACAATGTTCAGCACTTTGGCTACCTTCATAAGAGTGTAATAGCCCTTCCCTGACTTCTGTGGTGAGGAAACTTGGGTCACAAAAGCTGTGTTCTACTATATAAGTGGGTAATTTCTAAATGGGCTAAGCACATGTGTACCTAAGCACAACAGTAGCTGGACACTGAGACCCAGTGCTGTGACAGCTCTGGCACCAGGGGTGATGCAGTGTAACATGGGATTCCCAAGGAACATCTCTGGGGAGCAGCGTTTAGGGGAAGAAATTGATAAAATGAGACAGTAGTGACGCGATCACCTTTTTTATCCCTTTACTATTGTAAGAAGTAACTGAAAGAAAGGAGTAGATGAAAATGTTTGGTGTTTAGTGGAAGGTGACTGCATGTTGGGCAGCCAGCTCTTCTCACTGCCCTGAAAGGAGCTGCTCACCTAAATGCTGAGCCTGTGATCCTGTGTGTGTCTTCCTGCACTGTTTAGAAACGTGTTGCACAAGGTGCACGAGATGTTTCACAGCTGGGTCCAACCTTCTTTTATGGCCAAGCAGACAGGGCAGATGGACCCCAGCAGAAAACAGTAGGTGAGGTGTGAAGAGAGACAGAGTGGCTTGATAGTTAAACAGAGAACCATGGAACTGGAGCTGATGCCACTAGAATAGGAGATGTCTGGGCATCTGGAGTGGGTCTGCTTGTAAGGAGGGATAAAACAGGATAACCGCAGGAGCAATGGACACTTTCAGGCAGGAGGAGTGGATGAGGAGGAGTGAGCTGCTGGCAAGACTGAGAGGGTACTCAGTGGTCATGGCTTGGGAGAGATTTCAAGGAAAGCCACACTGAGATCTGGAGGGAGGCACTGCTGCTTGCTGGGAGAGATAGGGAAGGGAGAGGGTTTGTGTGCTTATATGCTCTGAGGGGCCCAGACATTCAGATCACTGTGCAAGCACTGCACTGCCATGTGGTCTTTGTAAATGCATGGGCAGCTGGATGTGTGCTTTCTAACCAGCAGCACTGTGTTCATCTGCACTGTCTGGTACTGGCTAATCTTGAAAATGAGTAGTACTTCCCTGTCTATGACCTGAGCAGCAACAGCGTAATCACTTGCACTGAACACATGGTTGGAATCCTTTTGATGAAGTCCAAGACACGGGACAGTTTCCTACGTGCTGCCTCGAGGGCAGACCTGACTGTCTGACTCCCATTGTAGTGACATTTCAGAAGCAATTTTATTTGTTCCGGTTGGCTTTAACTGAACATCTGGGTTAATGACAGGGAGATTCCCAAGGTTGGCATAAAAGTCGGGAAGGAAAAGGAGTCATTTTGGAGTTCTTCCTTAATCCTAGCTCCTTTGTTAGAAATGTTGGTGTTATTTAATTGACTGTTAAATCCCAGTCACATGAGCACCCTCGAGTGTAATCTCCTGTGATAAATTGCCCAGTACTCGTGTCAGGGACACATTCTGATCTCCAGCCTGTGCAAGACTGAGTGCCCTGTGATTACTGCTGACTTTTGGAAAGGGAATGGATCTTATTTCAGGTTAAATTGATTAAAAAAGACAATTGACTCCAGATTTGGATAAAGACACTGTTCTCTAATCTGCTTGAGGTCTTTGTAGATGTAGTTATTTTTTC
This sequence comes from Sclerurus mexicanus, assembly GCA_013396755.1. Taxonomy (NCBI): domain Eukaryota; kingdom Metazoa; phylum Chordata; class Aves; order Passeriformes; family Furnariidae; genus Sclerurus; species Sclerurus mexicanus. The sequence continues at coordinate 23,150 of VWZF01002290.1, read as the reverse complement.
CATTCTTTTCAGAAAATGCTTACAGGCTACAGGTCTTATCAGACAAAGGCAGACAGCCCTTAGGGGGGAACAGACTATTGTACAAGGTCTCATCTCATCTCACAGGTGGGATGGAAGGAAGGGAAAGGGCTTGGTTAGGGTTAGGTGGGAGTTTGTTATCTGTTAGAAGCAGACTGCACACAGTCAGATCTCTAGGATCAGGAAAGAGAACTTGAAGGTGGAAAAGGAAACTAGATATGAAGAAGGAACTGAGCAGATAAGAGGAGGATGGGAAGGAAAACCTCTAAGTCTTCAAGAAAACCTTTCTTGTCCTACAATTCTCTAATATTTCTGCATTTTATTCTGGTCATTCTCCCCCATCAGAGATTTCACCCTGTGTTTTGGCAAACAGAGCCAGAAAGATAGGCCAGAGGCAGAGCAAGGTTCTGGCATCCCTGGGGGACACAGATGCTTGCGGTGAGCATGCAGGCGACAGTAAGTGGCTTCTGGGATGCTCCTGACTCCACTGACACTGCATTCCCCAAGCCTAGGGAATTAGGAAGGTGGCAGCATCTTTGAGCTGTGCGCCAGAAAGGTCTCTGCTTTCAGACCTCCACACCTGGATGAGGGGCAGAATTCATTGAACTCAGATGAAGGTTTTCCTCCCCCTGTGAAGCCACTTACATTTATACCCAGCTGAGGGGGCAGGTTTAGCTTTGCACCAGCCTAGAAGTTCACTGGGAGCAAAGCCAAGAAACCAAATATCTGCAGCAGGAGAGGAGCAGCCCTGTGAGAAGCAGATGGAGCATGGACACATCCAGGTAGGACAAGAGGTCTGGCCCAAACTAGCTCCATCTGTGTGCCTGATTCAGGCAGCTACATCTGGCAGAGGCATGGTCTGGAGTGATTGCTCCTGGTGTCAGGCATCTGTCTCCCTTCTGGAATGCAAGGCTTGTGCTGAGACCAGCTCACTGGGGGCTGCTTTCCCTGTAATGTTAAAGCCATGGCACTGGGGGAAATGGCAGTGTGTGTTGTGGTGGGCTCAGGATACACATCCTGGCTGAGTCCCTGGGCTGCGATGCCTCCTCTCTGTTCCAGGCATGCCGCCTGCCTCCAGCCCAGCAGCAGCTGTGACAGGACCCCTTGTCCCACCACACACACAGCACGTCCTCTGGCATGGCCCTGCTGATAACAGCCTGTTCCCTCAGCCCATCACAGGCACATCACAGCCGTCTCATTTTATCCAAACACCGCTTCCCTCCCCAGTCCTGAATCATCACCAGGCTGGTATCAGTGCCTGTGTGTCAGTACCAGAGGAATGCCTGATAATATCCCTTTTTCTCCTCAGTTTTTCCCAGCTCCCTTTAAATCCAAAATTATTTGTACTTCCTTATGACCCCAAAGGCACTACTAAACAAATGTATCGACATGAAAGTAAGCACTTTAATCAGTAAAATGCATGATTTAAAAAAAAAATAATAACAAGAAGACTCTGCAGGGAGAGAGACTGAGAAAAGAAGAGCAAATAAAAAGAAATGCTCTGTATGTTCTGGCTGGCAGCCAAAGGCCCTCTGGGCCAGGTTTGGATAAAATAGGGCTTAATTTCTGGTGTGAGAAACCGCTAGAGTGAATATGTAGCAAACAAAGGCTAATTCACAAAGGGACATAGGCCTGGGCTGGAGGAGGAGAGGGCAGTCTGCCAGTTCTGCCAGCTCCTGTGATTTTATCATGTCTTGCAATATCAGATGTTTTACTTGCAGCTTCCTTTTCCACTTGCATGTTTAAAAAAAAACACCTAAATTTCTGCTCATGAATCCTGTAGAGAAAAACATGTTACGCTCCAAAGATAGCCCAGAAAGCAAAATGAAGATAAAAAACACTCGAGTTCATTAACTTAATGAAAATTAAATTGAGATTCTTAAACAAGACTCAGGGAGAGGAGGGGTTTATTTCATGTTTGGGCTGGGCAGCGTGAAATGCTTTCTTGGACCATGAACAACTGTTTAGATCTGAAAAGAAATGCTGTGTCAGCAGTGCTAGTGGGCTCATCACTCAGTGACAGCATTATCTCCCTGGAGAGCTTCCAGTGCCAGTGTGAGATCCCGCAGATCTCACAGGCTCATCAGTGCCCTCTTCCAGAGCACCACAACCTCTCCTCTGCACATCACGGGGGTCAGAGAGATGATAAAGCCAACTATGGTAACAGGGTAGTACAAACCTACCAAGGGAATTCTCTTCATAGTGGGAATCTTGCCCAATTCCTAAAGGTCCACTTTTTCCCTTGGGAGCAAAGCAGAGAGCATGTACCCAGAACAGTGGCATTTCCATCACATCCCACAGTACGGGAATGAGTCGCGTTCCCGTTCCCTGATTCTTTCCAATAAACAGAACAGAGAGAATGGCTTGTTCTGAAAATCTAAAGCTTTTCTATTAGCTGCACGCTGTGCTTAATGCCCTTGATAATGAAACAGTTGGCTGGTAGAATATACTTTATTTTTTCGCTAATTGCACAGATCCAGGTGATGTGTTTGGAGGTTCACTCTCAAACAGCAGCTACAGAAACCAGTGGCACTACATGCAGCGATAACAGCTTTAGAGTCCCTCTCAAGAAGGCTGTTGGGGATGCAGAACTGCTTCCCCAGGGGTCATCCCTGTATTTTCCCATGATATTATCTGATTTTTGAGGCCAGTTGTGGATGCAGGAATTCTGCCCACGCACATTTCTTCTGGCTGCTGTAGGTCCTGGGATGACAGTAGGTCGGCCCACACAGGGCAGCCTGTGGCCATTTACCAGCCCACGCCAACGCAAGCTCAGTCCTAATTTTTGACTTTGAAAACGCCATTATGGGAGTGTAGGGAACACAACTTTTGTGTCATCATGTCCACTTTGGGTTTACCTCAGGCCACCATGGCTTGGGCTTTCCCCATACGATTTGTGATGGAACACAAACAGTGTGGGGTGCATCTGTGGAGTGGTCTTGGCTATTTTGAGGCTCAGTCTTGAAGGAGGCACTTCTACAAACTGTTGTTTGAGGTTGTTGCTACTTTAGCAGACCAAATAATTAAGTTTTCAAGAAGATATTGAGCCAAGGAGCTGAGGTGTCGTGATGTAGTTGGTTGGGAGGAGTATGGTGGACTTTACATCAAACCCTGCTGTTTGTTACTGAAGGATTTAAGCCCCATCCCAAAAGCAGGAGCACCATATATGCATTGGGAAGGTGAGGGATGAAACAACGCTGCAGTTTGCATGACAGCTGGTAGTAGAAATCCAAATTGCTCCATGCCTTCTGTGCTGGAGAGGTGCTGCCAGGCACACATGGATCCAGAGTTTTATACACCCAGGGCATCAGCTCCAGTGACAGCCAGTCTTGTAGGACTGGTGACAGATGTGTTACCTTTCAACACAAACGTACTGGGAGTGATGCAGGTTTTCCACTGTGGTACACAGGCTCAATGTGACTAATGGAAGGGAAACAAGGAGTGTTTAACCCTCGTTAGTGTCATAATTTCAAGTGATGCCCACCCTTTCCCCATTTTACAGCTGCGGGGCTCTGACAAAGGGGCCTGTGTTCTTGCTGTGTATGATTAACTAAATCCTCTGTTAGATGTAACAGGCTGAATGGGGAGCTGAGGACGCTGTTTGCAAAGATAAAGGATGTGCAACTGTACTGGCACAGGCAGTGCCTCTGCAGGAGTGGGTTTTGAGAGGAGAGAGAGGCTGGGTCTTGTTTTCATCTTGTTTGTAGCTGTGGTACTTACAGTACATGAAATCTGAAAAATCCCTTTGTTTGGCCACCCTCAGGCTTCCCACGTGGAAAAAGGGTGTGTGTGGGGATGGGAGTGCCCATGCTGTGAGCACAGTGTGCTCTCTGCTGCTCACACTGCCCAGGCTGATCCAGGCAATGGGGAGGGAAGGAGAAGTCATTCACCCACACAGTGGGAATTGCTCGGTTACCACCATCGTGGAGGGGAGCCTCTGCAGGTGACCCATCAGGGAAGGCCCCCAGGGATTGGGTTCTCCTCTACTAAACCTATTCCCTTCCCTACTTCTACCCCAGTGTTTCCCACTGTTTAGATACAGACGTGCTCAGACACTTTTCCTACTGTTTCCACTTGCCTCTGTTCTCCTGAACCAAGATCACATATATTAAAAGATTACAAGGGTCAGCTGCTTGCAGGATAAGGAGTTACAGAGAATTCCCTGAGATTTCACATGCTAATTCATTTCAGTATCACCTGTCTTCTTTGCTCATCATCTAACACTGGTTTTGTTACTCATAAATTTTCAGATGGAGTAAAGAAGTTTGGGCAGCTCAATTTGACTGCAAATGCTTTTGGAGATTGACAGGAACAACACTTATGTTGTCACATTCCAGCATAAGCATACCTTTCACTTCAGATACTGGGATAAAAATGATATATTGTGATGGTGTTCCAGGTTTAGTTTCACCTACAGCATCTGTACATTATATGGCAGCAGCCATTAGAAATGAATGATGCCAGAACCAGACAGAGCCTGTGCTCTTAATTGTGGGGGCCATTTGCTCTGCTGATGACAGACAGTGTCTGCCTGTGTACACTGACTTCACCTGCTCATGTGTTTCTGGTTTTGCTGCAGTATTTGGTATGGAGGCAAGTGAGAATATCCTTTTTGTACCATCTGTGGTGGGTTTTTTTCCCCTCAAATATTCTGAAAGATCAACTTGTACTCAGACAAGTGTGATGCCTTTGAACTGATTGGAGAGACACCCACAGGAATCCATGCCCACTTCAGGAGCTGGTATAAGGGACACGGTTCAGAAATATTACAGTCCAGAAACTTCTCCACCTCATCCTGGTGTAGCTGTGTCTTAGCTGACATTGCTGCCCATGGCACAGCCCCTTCCAAGCATGTTTGCTCAAGGGAGAAGCAAGTGTGGAGGCAAACATGGTACAACAGCCCTTGCACTTTATTGCCCAAATATGAGTCCTGTGCATGTAGGAGTAGCTCAGCACGTCCTAGTGTGATGCTGAACACACAGGGCATCACTTTTAATGGGTTTATGTTGGTGTAAATATTCAGCATGAGTTGGGGTAGCCAGTGGGGTTGGGGCAAGTGTGAGATCTGTACTAGACGCCTTCTGAAGGTGTCATTAGGGCAGTGTATTTTGCCTTTTTTTTTTCTGTTTGCAAATATCTGTGTGTCTATGTACGCACACGGTGAGTTTCTTTTGAAATGAGTCTTCACCTGTTTGCTAATTGCTGCAATGCAAAGCCCTGCTGCATTTGGCATCTGTTTTCCTATGAACACCTTCACTTCTGGATAGTGCTTTACTAATCCCAACAAAGCCATCCTGACAGCTCTGACTGATTGTCTCCATTCATAAAACTGCATCTTAATACCTAATCCTCACCACTGCTGCCAGCCAGGCAGTTTCATTGTTAAAAAGATTAAACTATTATCCCATTCAAACACCAACCTCTAATTTTTAAATGTTACGCTAGAGCCTTCCAATGATGGAAAATGCCAGGATGCATGGGATACTGTATTCTCTGGAGTTTCATGGCCCACATGTTTAAAACTCCCTGAAATATAAGTTACTGCCCCATTCATTACTTCTGTAGGTGACTTAGTGTCCCTTCCCCCAACCCAAAGTCTGCTGGTTTGTAACTCAGAAATGAAAGTGAAGCATCTTTTGTTTTGCTTTTAATTTTTTTTTAAATCCATTTGAGTCACAGGCTAAAATTATAGTTGATTTTGGACTATTTACAGCACAAGGATTTTAATAGCAGGCGCTCACTGAAAAACTCAAAGAACAGTCCCCAGACATGGACAAGTTAAACTCTTTGCTACTGCATCTTGTACTAATACCAGCTTTTTCCCATGGATTAGTATCAGACAGACATGATCTAACCAAGGTGCATTTTGAGTCAGATTCCTGCTGCCTCAGAAGAGCAGGCTGCTTGGCTGACATATTCAGGTGGCTTTCATGAAAAGTGATTTGTACCACACAGGGGTTTCAAGCACCTTTGGGTTTTATCGGGTCCGCTTTGAAAGGCGTGATTACACCCCAACATACGTTTTAAATTAAGCCATTTTGGCTGCTGAGAATCTAATGTAGAACAGATTTAAGTAGCTTGAGTTACAATCAAAGATCCCCATGAGATTGCGTTTGGCCAGCTAAACACTTGCTAAAGGATGACTCATTTAATCTTTGTCAGCATGGTAGATGGTGCATGTTAAACCGCACAAGCGGATGTATCGAACAGAAAACCTTTGTCCAGGCAGCCCCTGGCGTGGGACACTGCTGTGAGCCCTGATGAGGCTCACAGGGTGGGTGCAGATGCCTGTTCTGGCGTGTGAGCAAAGGCAGCAGAGGCTGAATACAAGGCGGGTGGTACATGGGGCAGCGTGTCCATTCACGTCACTTGCTGGAACTGCTGAGCTATTCCATCCAAGACCTGGAAAGTCAGCATGGTCTAGAGAAAGTGATTAAACAAAGATACAGGGCCTAAGGAAATGCCCTGGTTAGCTAAGATTTATGAGCCATGGTCGGATATGTCACTTGGAACTACCAAAACAGAGGGGGATGGGCCCTGGTCCTTCTGGATGTGGTGGAGAGCTGCAGGCTCTACTTCCCCATCCATTTCGTGTCTCTGCTACAATACAGCTGTCTCAGTGATGCCTGTAGCTTCAGGTGCTAGGCTTTCTCTTGGTGTTTCTTGCCTTGGCTTTTTTTCCATCAGTAGAAAGAATTCTGCAGTCTCGCTTGTTTCTCATCCTCAATTTAAAAAGATTAATATTTTCTATGTGGACCTGGCTTTTTTTGTTAATTTTTTACTGCGCAGGGGAGCTGAGTGTGATAGAGCAGCAGTATGGGCTGAAGGACAGATCCCTCGGTTTGATCCATAGCTGCTGATGTGGTTGGAGAGTCTCTTGCTGACAGTGTCCCTCAGTAGCAGAAGGGTCATGTTTTCATAAAGCAGCATCTCTCTGCTTTGCCTGAAGTAAGAGGGTGATGAGTTAATGACTTGTGCTTTGGTGATTTCTGCTCCCACCTGTTCTGGAAATGAAGGGTAATCCCCAGCCTGCAGCTCCTGAGTCTTCTTTTGAGAGCTAAAAAGACCCAGTGTCCCAGCTGGAAAGCAGATAAAGCAGATAAGCACTACTACAGTGCTCTGAAGAACCAGGAGAGTGGTGTCTTCCTCTCAAGGAGGGGATCCTCTGGTACATTTTGTCTTGGAAACAGTTTATTAGGGGGGAAAAAAGAGCTGCAGAGGCTAGAAATGGCAGTCAGGCAGCCAGGGGAATGATTTCAGAGGAGAAAAATGCTCATGAGCCTCTCTGCTCCTCCCAGGCAAAGGAACTGCCAGCCTTCATGTGGCATGTCATTTGTCAAGCTGTCACCCTGGGGCCCGTGGGTTCACCCAGGAGGGAGCGTGGGGCACACCTGTAACCTTTGCCTCCAGAGCTGTCTGCGGTTGTCCCCAAGGCTTGTTTCTGACTGCAAAGGCAGCAGTGGGCTGAGGGCGAGGTGGGGAGGGGCTGTGGGTGTTCATACCTGCAGGGGTGGGAGTGGGGACTGTGCTGGGTGCCCTGGAAAGCCTCAGCTCCTCCGCTGCAGGGGTCTGTTGTAGCTGAAGGCACACTCTTCCCTCGCAACAAGCAGCAGCACAGCTCATCTCTGCCCCTGTCACTGCAACCCAAACCCACAGAAGATCCATTTTTGGGGAGGGATCCCTACTTTTGGATTTGCTTATGCTGAGGGTGGTTAAGAGCTGCTTCAGAAGATTGCTGGTCACTTTTCTGGGATGCAGAGCAACTCCCAGACCTGCAAGCAGACAGCTCCTGCCGAAAGGTTGGGGCTGTTGGGTTCTGTTTTGAAGTAACTCTTCCTCTCCGCATCAAAGACCTGGGCGTGCATGTTCAGATTTTCTATTTAGTGCTAGTTCCCAGATGTTATAGTTGCTCAGTCCATGTGGTTTATCTTGCAGCAAAGCACAACAGAAGAGACAAATGCCCATTCCCAACTGTGCACAGACAGGACAGCTGCTATCCCACTCCAAAGGTGGGCTGGGCAGGCTGTGCCTGCTGAGGATGTGAGCTGCAATGTGCCAACAGAGACAACAGCTAGGCAGGAGATGCAAAACACACCTGGGAGGAAAAATGAGTGGGTGCTAGCTTTTTTTTTGAAGCAACATGCAAATATCTGTATAGAGGGAGTGGTTTTGAAACCAGGGTAAAGGCCTATCAGGCCACTGAGTCCCACTCTTCATGGCTATTGTATAATTTATATGGCACTTCAAAGGTGTCGGGGCACTATGCAAGAAAATACTGGGGGGAAATCCACTCCCCGGGAAGTCTGCACTGTGACCTTACAAGCTCTAAATCCCTGACTCTCCCTTTCTGCTGTAACCTGGAACCCCCTTCTACTCCAAAGAGTCTCCTGAGGTCCCTTTTCCTTCCCTTCATCAGTTGCTTTGTTCTTAATACATGTCAGTTTATGGATTATTTAAGAAGATGCCGTTGTGCATCAGGGAATCAATTTCATGTCTTAGCCACTGAATATTTACAGATACTTTGTTTTTTCAAGGTCTTGCTTCTCCTGTTGTTGTTGTGTTGTTTTGTTTTGTTTGTCAATGTTTGTTTTTTCAAATATTTTCCTTTTAACCTCTCAGATCCAAAGGGAAGTGGAATCTGGTTGGCTAAAGTATTTCTGGTATCAGGGCTGTAGTGTTTGCTGAAGATCAAAGGAACCTTTTCAAACATCATCATTATCATTAAGAGGTGGCAGCCGCGTTTTAAATAACCAACCTTTTCATCCAAGGAATTGTTGATTGAGAGACACTAAATCCAGCAGCATGGGCTGGACTTCAGCTACTTTCTGGTCAATTTGGACAGCCCAGCTCTTCTCTTGTAGCTGAGCTTTGACTTCAGTGAGCCCCCAGGGGATGATCTGACCTTTAGTATGAATTTAGATCGGCGCTGTGACTTTTCTAAATTATGACTGCCAGAGGTCTTGGGGTCACAGCGCTCTATCGTCAGAGCACTCCCAGCTCCCAGCACACTCCTGGCAGTGTGGGAGAAGGGATGAAATCATTCGTAGTGATTTAAAAAAAACCCCTGGATGTAAGCTGGGCATAAAATTGACAATCTGCTGGGGTGTGTGCTTGTTGTGACTGCTGTGTATTTAGAGATGCTTCTGCTGATATAAACAGCACCACCTAAATTACTGGGGTAGGACAGGAAATTAGCTCTGCACATGTGCCAGATGATGTTTCTGCCACCTTATAAATGGTTAAAGCAGAAGAGCTGCTCTCTTTCCTTAGATAAACAGGGTCTCTGTGTGAATAGCTTGCAGCGCCCAGTCATAATCCCCTTCTGATCTCTTGTTATAAAAATGATAGATGGAATGTAAACTCCATAAAGATTAGTAATCACCAAAAAGGGAGGAAAAAATATTGGGAAGAGTTGTAAGGTTTTTCTGCATTCCTGAGGAATTCTGCAGGGATTCCTTTTCCTTGGTGAAGCTTGTGCTTGGAGGAGCATCTCTCCTTTCAAACTTGTTGTCTGGAGACAGTGGAGATGTTTGTGGAGGATTTTCAAGTAGTTCTAAAGAAATCTGGCATGGATTCATTGTAAGATCATGTCTTAATTTCTGCAATTGTGAAGCAGGGTAACAGGATGTATGTACTTGTCAAAGAATTTGGGAATTTACGGCCGGCTCAGATGGTGCTGTGGTGTTCTCCGGGAAGGAGTTCTGACTGTGAAGCATCATTGCTATATGGCAGAACAGCAACATTTCAGCTTATTCATGTGGGATCCCTTTTTCCCAATCTTTTGCATGTAGGGTAGCACTTCTGAGCACAGCTATTGATCTCGAGTGTCTGGTGTAGCATGTTTAATTTTCAGAAGTTCATAGTTTACCTTAAAATGTAAGTGTACACATTTTTACAGTGTACAAATGTGGATTGCAAGTCACATCTCTCTCAAAAAAACCCCTCAAACTTGGTCCTTCAGTACACTTTGTGAAATATTCTGGAGTTAAAAAGACTGAAGGTGGATGTTCCCAAAACCTGAATACTTTGGGAACTGGGTTATGACAGATGCAGGCTTTCCAGCCCACTGCAAAAATCCAGCCCACTGTCCATATGGGGAATTTGCTGGGTTTGAAATAAGTTTTTGCTAATTCATGACAATAAGGTAATTTGGAGGAGGGGGAAATGCATTCAGGTTAGTCTTTACCCACACTTGTGAGTTAGGATACTGTTAGTCTTGAGATCCATCTGTAATAGTGTATTCAGAGGTTCATGGTAGATTGGAGGAGGTTAATAATTGATTGCTACTGAACAGGAGTGGTGAAACAGAAGAGCTGAGCCTCTGCTGGCTCCTGCTTCCTGCTCCCTGGGTGTAAAACCAGTGAGCACCAGGGAGGTCCTGGATGGATCATCAGCATCAGGTCACCAAGCTTGTCATTTCACAGAGCTCTGCTTTGGGGAGGCTCTGGATGCACTCAACAAGAGATATGCCCCCATCCTTTGGGATGGAGTGGGGGAGATCAACGGGTCAAGGAAGGTCTGCTAGAAACAAACCCATCAAGCACCTGTGCTGTGGTTATACCACCAGTGCAGAAGCCACACCTGGGCTGTAAGCTGAGGGATTTGGGGGATATGAGGAGGTTTTTTTCACTTATGCTTCTTCAGGGTTTTCCCACGTACCTCCCACCCTCTGCAGGGTCCTTGGACTGTGTTCAGAGCAGCTGTGTCAGGTTGAACAGCTCCAGGGACAAAAGTTGGGCTTTCATTTAGTAGGAAGGTGTTTGTGGTATGTTGCCAAGGTGGTGTTTTATTGCAAATTATCAGTAAGCTGCACCAGAGACCACCCAGATCTTTCCCTGAGAACATGGCTGGGGTTCGAAACCCCTGTCAGGAGATCCTGTTGCCATCTTGTCCCTGCAGAAGTACAAGCTGCCTGTCCTCTGCTGATGCCATGTGTTATTAGGTGAGTGTTTTTTTCTGTTATCCTGTGACAGTTTTTTAGTTCAGTGTATGGAATCTCATCTGCTGTGTCTGCAGTGCTATTGTATTTGTCTTACAGCTGGAAAACTGGGGTGCAGGTGAGCAATTCTGCCAAGACCATGTAGGAAACTCATGCAAATCAGGGGCTCAATCCAGCACCCAGATAAGCACTTAAAATATTTTGGGGTTTTTGTCTTTTGCCGTTGATTACTGCAGCTCATTTATTTTTCCTGACTAACTGAGCTATCCCCATTGCAAATCTGAATTTGTCTGGAAACTACTTGAGCAAAACATTTGGGATTTTGCCCTGACAAGATCTGTAAGGCTGGCTGAAACAGCACAATGTAGGCATGTTCCAAGAATTAAAAATCTAAGTGCATTGACCTGTCTTTCTGTCCCACCAAATGGATGGATCACTTTCAGTTCTGGCCTAATGACACTCCACTTTGCTATACATCATTGCTGTTAATATTAGGAACTGCTGTCTTAAATCAGATGTCACTTTCACCAACTTCTAGTGTTTACCTGTGTTAACAGCCTCACACAGAAATAGTTGTGCTTCTCTGTGCAGTCTCACGGAGAGGGCTATTCCTTAAATGGGTTAAGAAAGCTAAAAAAATAAACTGTAAAAAAATTGTTTACAGCCCCTTTTATAGCTGGGTCAGTTCACAGCCTGGTTGTACAAATGGTTCTGTTGGCACAACCAGAAGGGGAAGAAGGGCAGAAACTGATTAGGCCAAAGCTGGTGCCAAAGACAACATGTTGTCAAGCCACGGCCTCGGTCCCTCCTGTGTGGGGAGCAGGTCTCCTCCTTTCCCTCCAGCCCTAAACACCATCAACAAACAGCAAAAAAGAATTTGATGTGTCCTCTCCCAAAGCCAGTGAGTGCCTGTAATAATGAGGATTTGATAAACATCCCAAAGTGTTTAATCTGCTTTTTCAGTGAGCGGCAAGCCAGGGAACAGCCAGAGAGACATTAAAGAGCAAAAGCAGAATAGATTGTAATTAACTTTAAAACGCTGTGAAATTCGTGCTGCTGTGTGTGGCAGGCTCACTTTGGAACAAAGTTGGGTTTAGTGTAAGTTCTAATCTTGGTATCAAGTCAAGACTTGTCCAGAGAAAGTGTATGTGCCTTTATTAGCATGCAAATCACATACCCTCTTTTTTACACTGGCTCTGCATCCCTCCCTCTAGAGTTGTTTAATAGAAGCAGGCAAGAACTAATTAAATTCCTTTATTCTTACCTCATCCTTGAAGTGCAGAGCTCAAGGCAAGAATGCCAATGGGCACACGCCCATACCCACTGTGCTTCCAGAAAGAGCGTGGCATGCCTGACCTTCACCTCATTAGGGAAGGAATAAATCCTCTAGCATGAAGATGAGGGTGTCAGGCACTATATGCATAAATCACATAAGGATTTTCCAAATGGCTTTCATCTTGGGAGTCCTTAAAAGTTCAGAGCTGTGGATCAGTCCATACTGGATACCTTTCAGCAGTAATTCCACATCTGAAGCACTTTAATAATGTGGCTCCTTTAAATAAGATTCTAAAAGCCCAATCCAGCTGAAATGGTAGCACGCAATCAAGTTAATTACTTTAATTACTATAAAATTATCAGACAGTGTATTTGTAATTTTAATCTCCTAATCCGCAAAGTACCTTTTTCCCTTTAGTGTTCCTAAACAAAGTAAAATAGCTTTTGGTTTCCTTGCCAGCTTTTCAGGGATCTTTGAAAACTGAGGAGAAACCTCCCACAAATAGCCCAGCTGCGGTTAGGAGGTTTCAGGTTTTTTATTTAAAAATATTATGCCTTATATGAATTCAAAGCATTTAAAAGCAGTAACAGGATCTATCCCAGCAAACCCACCACTGGAGTTCAAGATTTCTTTGGTTACCTCAACTGTACAAAGGTAATGCACAATATAAACCTTCCTTAAAGTGCTGAGGTTATGGCAAGGAAGGAAAATCCCATGCTGAAAACCAGTAGTCAAAGAATGAACCCAGGGCCACTCTCTGTTATGCTTCCAGCTACCTCATTTGAAGTGTTATGGCTGGAAAACTGCACTCAAAATTTTGCACTGAAGGATCCCAAAGTGCTTCCCCGTGGTATAAACAAGGGTTCCTGACCTCCAGGGCTGCAGACAGTCTACATACCAGCCCATCTTCTGGGATGACCCAAGATTCTCCAGCATAGCAGGGATGTTTGTAGAGAGGCTGCTCCAGCATCCCACCGCAACCTCTGGAGCTCCCAGCTTGGAGAATCCCTTGGGCTGCCCAGTGATGAGAGCTGGTGATGGCTTTACCATTCACCAGCCCTTGGAGTTGAGTTTGGGGCCCATGGTATTTCTGATCTGTGTGAATCCTGACACACTCTCAGTTTTTGTGCTTGTTGTTTGATCTCCTGGAAGGTGAGCTGGAAAGACTGGCCAGAATGTGTGGGATTTTACTGAAGTTTATTGGATCTACAGGGTCCAAGCAGGGCTTAGCTGTTAAATTCATTTTTTACAGACTTAAAAAAGCACCTACATTGGATGGTTGAGCATCTCACAGCTTTTATTATCATACCCCATGACTGCTACTTCTTTTCATTTTGAGTTGATGAAGGGAGACAATGAGAATGCCAAGTGATATGTCCAAGGTCATGCAGGAAACCAATAATGAAACGATCTGAGCCTCAGCCATAGTCTGAGTTCTTGGCTGTGGTACCATCTCTCTCTGTGTGATGTCTAAAATAGGCTCATTGCTCTTCTGTTTTGGAGAAAGCACCTATTTTCCTATTTGCTACCTCTTCTTACTGAAGGGAATTATTTTTAAGCACAAAACAGCAGAGCTGTTGCTATTAAGCTACTGTAGGAATAATCTTCATGGAAAAAAACTCAGATGCTTTCCCAAATAGGAAGTAATTTAGATTGCAGATTAATGGCTGTGACAATGGAAATATATAAACCCTTTTCCTGATGTGGAGCCCAAACCATGGATAGTTCTTATCTATGGTGGACACAGGTGTGAAAATTCACTTGTGCTGCACATGAGGAACACGCACTAATGAAAGGCACAAATATCTCTGTTACACAGAGCTCCCAACCTGCAGTTTGCATTTAAAGCGTGAATCAGCTGGTGCTTGTGAATTGCTCAGGAGTGGGCAATAATATGTTTCCCCATATGCCCCATAAACTGACTCTTAAAACCTGGTTCACATACAACTTAGTGCAGCACAAAACCAAAACATGAGTCCTTAGTGCTGGCAGAGATTGTGCTGCTATATTTATTCTTTCCTTGCTGTTAAAGAAGCCAGTTTTCAGGAAATGCTGATCAGAGTCCAGCGCAGGCACCAGGAGCTTCGAGCACCCCATGCAGCACAGCTGCCCTAGTCTTTACCATCCATTCAGGCAAATATTGCAGCCTGAAAGGAGCTGCTCTGTCAGTGATCTGCTGCTGCTTCTTTCAGAGCTTCTGCAGGAACCACAGCTGTGGACTTGCAGCAGCCTTTTGTTGTGCACCTTGAGCTGTAGGAAGGAGATCCAAAACTTCTGTGACCTTTTGCTTTCACCAGGAAAGCGAGGCCTTATGTGGCTGACGTTAATGTGTGGAAGATGTGGGTCATGTCCCCCTTGGAGATGAAGGCCCATGGGCAGGTGTGGAGAACCAAATGATCTTGTAAATACAATAAGAAGTAGGTCAGTGGTTACCTTGTAGGAGCTACGTGGTGCTCGCTCAGCTGTGCTCAGTCTGTCAGCTCAGATGCTTGGACAGCTACTGGCATCCCCCCTTGTTTGTCTGAAGAGAAAACACATCATCACCTCTGTCTCTGATACTGCAATTGCCCCCTCTCACTTCTAAAGCAGTCTGTGTGCTGGACAGAAATACAGGGATCTCGGAAGATTATCTCATAAAGGAAATTATTTTGCGCATTTCCAAAAAGTTTTAAATAGCTGAGAACTCTTTGTCTTGCAAGTCTTCCCCTCTTGCAGGCACTCTGCCCTGATCCCACTCAGGGAAATGAATCGTACTTCTAGAAATACGAGCAAGAGTGAGAAGTAGGGAGGATCAGGGCATTGAGTCATTCTCTCTGGGACCTATAAATCCTGAGTCCTGACAGTGAAAGGAGCTTCACAAAAGGAAAATTAAGGGTTGGAGTGGACAGCTGGGATGGAGGGAGCCAGCACAAGGAGCAAGCCCAAGTCTGGAGCAATGATAGTACTCTGGGTTGTCAGCTGCAGTTTACAAAGGAACTGTTTAAGTTTCCCCCACTGTCACTGTCCTGTGGGTGGGATAGTGGCAGCCTTTCTAGGGACAACAGGACTGCAGTCCAGGGCTTTCTTTGTGGGCACTTGTTCAAACAGAAGAAAATTTCTCTTTTGTGCAAGCCTTAAGCTGTACGTGGTCAACAGCACATACCTCAGCAATTCAGATTCCATACAACAGACAGGGACCTGTGTGCAGGCAGAGCCAGGGAGCTTGGGAGAGAAGTGAGGGGAGAGAAGGTTCAGATCTGGATTTTATGGCAGAAGGGCTGGTGAGGTCTGTACATGCAGTGCTTCTTGCTTTGCAAAGCATGAAGGCCCTCCGCATTCCCCACGTGTTCCGCTCACTGATAAGGTTAATAGGATAAAGAAAATGTTACCAAATGCATTTTAACAGATGACTACAATTTGCACTCAGTTCTTAGGCTGCTGGTTTTTGTGTCTCAGGAAGTGCAGAATGGGAAACCCCAGCCTGAGTTATCAAGAGGGGCAAGATGAAAGTGAGTAGCTAATAATGATTGCAGAGTGAATCTCTGCAAATTTCTTTTGCACTTGGTCAAACTACAAATAATCAGATTAAGCCATAACTGTATAAATGGGGCTTGAGTGTGTTTGCTCTGCTGACTTGGTCATGCATTCAGGACGTTCAGAGTGGTGTAACTACAGCCCAGGAGGTATTAGTCACGCTGGGAGAACTTCAGTGAATATAAGAGGGCTTCATTTGGGCAGTTACCAAGGCAACTCTTGCTAATATTTCATTACAATGCTTCTGCCCTCTGCAAGTCCCATGGATTAGGACTGAGAATCTCAGAAAGAAAAGTTGATTGTCAATATTGTGCTTGGATTGAATGTATCCCAGAGGGGAAAAAAAAAAGAAAGGTAAAGCATTTCCCATAGGCAGAGCCCACAATGCACAGCTGGAGCTAAACTCTGTCATCCAGCACTGCCTTGCACCCTGAGGAGAATCTTGGGTAGTAACTAATCTCTCTCTTTCCAGCTCTGAAATAAGTGGAAAATGCAGGTATGGGCTCATCCTCAGCTGTGTTGAGATGATGTTAAAACACTCTGCAGCAGTGCTGTGGCAGGTTCCATTGAGAGTGGCTGCAGCACAATTTGCACCAGCACAGGGGGAACAGTGTGCTCCAGATGGGCCACCTCCACACTGCACTGCTGTGGCTGTGACCAGTGTGTTTGCTGGAATCGTGTCCCCAGTGCCAGCGTGTAGGGGTATGGCAAGCAGAGGCTGTTTGACCTTCCCAATTTGTGGGGACTGAGACACTGCACATGAAAGTCTGTTGACTTTTTTTTCTTTGCATTGCAGCTTCTGCCCTGCTAAAAGAAGGGGACTGCTGGGCAGAGTTAATGGTATCACACTGATGTCTCCTCGTGTGCTTAAATCAAACACTGCAAACACGAGGGTGTTTGATATTGATGGTGTGTGCCCAGAATACCAGCTCCTTCCATGTGTCCACACTGATCTTTGTTACTCCAGAGGAGTTATCTCTTCCCTCACCTTTTGTTGCCCTTGCCCCATCTGAAGCGAGAAGAAAACACAAAACTTGTGTGTCGAGACTGGTTTTTATTTTTTATGGCTGGAATGTGTCTCCACTGCTTCATTCAGTTTTGTCCATTTCTAAATACCAAAGTAAACTGCAGATTGGAGGTAACAGGGGAATTCCAAATGCAAATGTTTGTTCTGCTAAATCCTACAGGTCTGTGGGGTTGCTGGCTTTGTGCACCTTCCTCTAAGTGTATTCCTGGTGACTGACAGAAGAGCTGTTGCTGACTCCTTTGGGAGCCACAGCCGCTGTGTGTTGGACTGGGCAACCCCTTCATCTGGAAAAACACATGAAAACAGAAGGGCATTTGCTTGTGTGGGATACTGGTTTAGATGCTTCTTTCTCTGGGGCTAGCTTGGCCTTTGTAATGTTGCTCTTCCTAATTACACTTTTTATTAACTATGCATTATTTCTCATTAATGAAACAGGACTTGGGAAAATGGTAATACTACTATCCTGTATGGCAGAGAAGATTAGAAGTACTATGGGTTTTCTGCCACCAATAATTTCCACCTAGATTTTGAAAAACTGGATATGATGTGATCTTAGTGGAAGCCAGAAGGGTCTGTCATGACCAGTGCCTGAAGGATATTTTTGCACATAGCCACAGGGTACAGAAACAAACCCGGGTGAAGTAATCTGTGGGAGGATGAACTTCCCGGTATTCCAAGAAGCTACAGTGACATAGTAGGAAAAGTCCTATTCTCTGAGTCAGGCTTGAGTCAGTTTCCCATTTGCAGTGCTGCATGTGTCCCACCTTTCAGACAAGAAGCAAAAGCATGTTCTGTCTCTGTGTCTCCAGCTTGACCCCACTGCTCTTTCACACTCCAACGGGTGCGTTTACTCCCTTCATTGCACTGGTTTTCATCCCAAGCACATTCACTCATCCCCCTGCTTCCTCCATGGATTCAACTTGACACGGCTGTCTTCGTTCTCCTGCAGTGCTAAACAGCTACCAAGGCTCACCCCAGGAGTAGCTGCACTTTTCTGCTGGGTGAACTGATCTCTGTTGACATGTCAGCTCGTTAAATCTGCAGGGCCCTTCTGGCTGAAGGCAGAGCTGTATGGCAGACATTTAAAGCATGATTTAGTTCTTAACATAAAAGCAGCTGTGTTCCTGTTTGAGTTGTGCAAAGAAAAACATGTAGCTAATGATGGCCGAGCCTGAAGCGTGCCTGGGAGACAGCAGTTGTGCATGTTTTCTGTGCACCCCAGAATAATACGGAGTTTAGGCTTTAAAAGAAAGTATTTGGGTCCTTGCCAGTTAGACAGACAGTATGAATGAAACACCTGTTCGGGCTTTGGGAGGGTTTTGGAACCATTTGATTACAGGGAAGGTACAGGCTGACCTTAAAGTGAATTGAATTCTCTGGTGTAGAGTAACGTGTCCTGCTGCATTATGAAACTTCTTGATCTTTTCGTGAAAATGTCCACAGCAGACAAAACACAGATGTGTGCTGCCTTTTGGTTTTAACTAAAAGGCACTGCCCAAGCATGGCAAATTGACCAGCTCTGTCACAAACCAGTCTTTTTCAATTTTGAATATATGTTAAAGGAGCAACAACACTATAAAGGAAACAAAGATAAAACACATTAAAGTAATTTTACCAGGAGAGGAAGAATAACTGCCCATTCCAGACGTGTCCTAATTCAGCTCTTGCTAATGCTCATTGGCACTTGGCAGTTTTTTGGGGTTGCATTTTCCCATAGTGTAATTCCATTCCAAGAAGATATACAGGATCCTGTCTTTCCTAGAGCTGCTTCCTGATGCATCGCCTTATCAGTCTGGTCTGTATAGCTTTAACTATTTCTGTTAATGTGGCAAAACCAGCACCAGGAATACTTTCATAAGAGCAGAGCTGTGTTGGGTATAACACCATGGGGTAGAAATTTATGGCCTGTGGCAAACAGCAGATGAGGTAGTGAGATGAGTGTGATCGTCCCCTCTGGCTTTATGCACTTGCAAAAGCCAGTCTGAGAAACGAAGGCAGATCCTGGTCAAATTCCTCACGCCTTCAACAAAACTCTTTCAGTCCTTTCCCACTGTAGATTCAAGCTGCTCCCTAGTTCCCCCAATGCAGAAGGGTTTAAAAAGCTGTAACTGAGCTGTCAGTTTGAAGAACAAATGGAGGAAATGTACTTTGGGTCTCTGTGGGCTGTTTGCAGAACTGTCTGTGTGTGCAAGTGTGAAGGGGTCTGTATGTACAGGAGGGGAACTCCTTTCTGTGCCTCTGTGAACTCAGCAAACTCAATGCAAACTCACATGGAACCTGCTTACGCCTTTTGTGGTTTTGTTTTACAGTCTTCTCAGGTAGAGCCTGGGAAGACTAAAATTCTAAAGCTGGAAATGTGCTTGAAGGATATTGATTGTACTTCTGGCTTGTGTTGGTTCAACTCCAGCTCATGTGGAATTAGTTCTTAGCTTCTAGTAGCTGTTCTTGACACACTTGTGTCAAGACACGACATGCTTATGAAAACGGTGAGCTTGGTATAATGTTCTTGCATCACCACAGAGCACAGCTCAGGAAATGCGTTCCTTCACACGGCTTGCAGCAGGGTAGCATAAAAGTAATTAAATCTTCCGTAAGATAACGTGTTCCTGACCCTCTACCATACAAGAACCATATGCTCACTTATTTTTCTTGGCTCAGGCCCTGCTGTTACTGACAGCTCTGACTATGGTGGTACCTTGGTAGGAAATACTGCATGTGAAGGCAATGGGTCTTGTTCCATTGCCCATATGTTGGTTTTCCTGCAGTGAGAAGTCCTTTCATTTCTCTATGTAATAGACAACACAAACACAGAGAATTTATTCACAGTGAGCAGAATGTGTCTGTATCACCATTGAATTACTAAACAGGCCTCACTTCTGACTGTGGGATGCTTTCCTGTGCTTCTGCTGTATGTTAAAAGGGTCTTTGCAGACAGAAAAACTCTCATTTGTAAGTTTCAGAATCTTTGTTCAGATTTAGGAAGTGGGTTCCCTCATCGAGGTAAGTTGTTGGGAGCCCATACACTGAATTTGTTCTCTGATCTTATTTAAGCTCTTCCTGTCCCTCACCATTCCCAAACACCTCGTCACTCCCCAGCTTGCTTGAAGAAAGAGCTTGTGGTTTCTGGTGGCAGCTTCTGGCAAGCTCCTCACGGTCCTGTAGTCTTCAGGGAGGCAACAGTGAAAACTTGAGTGGAACTCGGCTGCCTTTAATGGATAGAGAGGGATAGCAGCATGGTTGAAATCGTGTTGCTATACGCAGGCTCAGAGAAGACAGGAATGCTACAGGCTGGATTTTTTTTTTTTCATTTTTTTCAGCATTCACTGGCAGTGGATTGGATTTAAATGGAAAAGTCTTGTTTTGCTTCAACACCTCCTATTTGAGAGCATGTCTCTGTGATCAGTAGCTTTGTGAAGCTGAGCCAAGAAGCACCATTGCTAGGCTCAGGAAACTAGTAAAATTCAAAGAGGGATCAGAGCAGGTAGTAACAGGAATGGCAAATATCCAGGGATGTTGAAATTAATGCTTAGAAAAACTTCTTAAATGGAAGAAAGGCTTCACTACTCAAGTTCTAGCTGTATAGATCTGGAGACTTCTTTTTTGGTAGCAAGGTGTTCCTTGCCCATCCATGGGGGATTTCACCTGAAATGTTTGCTGCTAGTGACTCTCAGATGAGACATTGGACTAGATGGGACTCATGTCCAGTCTAGATTACCAAACTGGACTTGTTTTCCTCAGTGTGCTAAACAGAGGTCAGAATAGCCATCAGGATAAGAGTTCGAGTTGTTAACCTCAACTTTTTGGTTAACCTCTAAATGACATGTTTAGCAATGTTATAAACCCTCTATCCCTTTCTTTCTGTCCAGGAAAAAGACCTGCAGAATGCTCTTTCTTTAAACTATTTCCATTGATTCTCAGAAGGCTTCAGATCCGATCAGATACAGGTGTCCTGAGTACAACTTCAGTCTTCAAACTCTTTGAAAGTAGCTCTGTGGTTGACTAGAGGCTGGTTCACACTGCAGAAGGGTCATTTTTCAGCCTGGTGCTCCTGAGTCTGTGCCACAAAACCCACGTGCTCACTGTGATTTCACTTTCCTTAATTGCAGTTTGGAGGGGAGATTAATTACGTGCCACCACGTTACCGCTAGAGGGATTATGGATAGTATCTTGGCCCAAGTCTTTTGCCTTGAAACTCTTGTGGGGGTGGGAGAAAGTTATTTTCTTAATTTGTGCCCTGCTTTCCTTGTTAACTCTTTTTACATATTCACAGGTGCTATGGGGCCCAAGTAGCTAATTAAATACGGCATTTGATAAAGTCTGAGGAAGTTTTAATTCCTGTCCTGTGGAGTATTGGTCTCCTGTACATAAACATGTTAGTTAACCATTACTGCATAGCACAAGTATTTTCAAAGGTGGCTGTTCCACCTTCCCCAGAGGAACTTACCCATTTTCAAGCACAGTTTAAAGGGCAAAGACTGCCTGTTCTCTTGATAAGAATTTGTTTTTAAAGGTTCTCTTTCGCTTTTAAAGGATACATTCACCCGCGGGGCGATAAGATCTTGCATTAAGTGGGGAAACCAGGGGAAAGGTCTTCAAAGAGACGGGCAAGCAGGAAGGGGTTAAACGATGCCTGAAAGCGCTTTAGGAAGTCTTTCTAACTGAATGGGCTTGGCGGCTGTGCTTCAGTGCTCCCTCGACATGTGGAACCAGGCACCTCTCACCGCCCCGCGTTCACAAGTCCTGATGTCATGCTAATGCCTCCCGGAGAAACAGCTGGCACTGGATGGCTCCCCGGCTCCTGATGGCATGTGGGCTTGCACTCCTCCACCTCCCGATGCTGAGACCCGCCAGCATTCCCAGGCAACACCTGGCAGGAGGGCTGCGAGAGTCGGGCTGCCTGGGGCACAGGTAACCAGGGCTGCATCCTATGGTATCTTACAGTATGGCAGTAGATGTTATCCCACGTACAGTGCTTCAGATACGGTGAAGGGGATCTTTCCAAGGTCCCTGAAAACGCTGAAATGAGCGTAATTGCACAGCCTGCCAGATACACGCCACGTGCAAATGTAGTCTGTGGAAACTACATATTGGACTGCACAGATCACAATGCTTTTTTCCCCCTTTTTTAATTATTTTAAAGAGCTTTTCATAATTAAGACTAACTTTTCCAAGAGGGCTGATTCCTGCTAGGCTGTCCACAGAAAAAAGAAACAAAGAGGATGATGTTTAGCAAGGACCAAATGCCCAGCAGCAGCCTGTGAAGACCTGGACACGCTTAAGAGTTTGTTTTGCTTCCCGTGGGGTTCAAATAGTGCAGCAATCCAACTGTATGGAGCCTAGACCTGCTCTCTTGATATCTCCCAGTTTAAAGAAACAGTCTTGTCCAGTTCAGGCACAACATTTTGTGCATATCACTTAATTCTTGGATTTAAAAAAAGTCTGTGTGTGCTAGAAAATCAAAGCAGTGATTTGATGGATTAATGTGTTGAGCTATATATATGTATGTGTGTATATATATATATATATGTTCAGTTTCTTATCTCTAAAGTGTCTTCCCCCAAGCAGTATACAAAGACCAGGCAGTGCGTGTGTCCTTGCAAGTCACACCACGGAGGGACTGTCCGTGGGCAGCAGAGGGATGGGAGAAAGCTGGGTTATCGCTGAGCTGCTTCCTTCCCCCTTAGGTGAGAAGGTAAAGTCATTTCCCGAAAGCCATCCTTCCTGGGGAAAGTGGAAGTAAAGTTTTCGCTGTCCGGATTTAATGAGAACCCACATCATACCTCGAGGACAGCGAACTGGATTTGGTGGAGCCTTCCGCCGTTTTGTTAATTAGTAATAGAGTTTTTCCTGTAGATAACCCATCTATCAGTTAATGGAGTCTCACATACCCAAACACCCGCGGAGCCTCCGGGCAGCGCAGCCCCGCAGACACAATGGGCACATTGTTCCCCGGGGCATCCCGACCCCTTTATTCGGGGAGGGGGAGAGGGGCAATCCCTTCACCCCATCACCCTGCCCCGTGCCCTGCGGGTTGCCGGGGCAGGCAGAGCCGTGGGTTTGCCCCGTTCGGGGCGGTGAAAGGGTTAAGGCGGTGTCGGCGGGGCCGGGCGGCCCCTCCCCGCGGCCGGCGCTGAAGTACCGGGGCGGCGCGGCCGCGGAGCCGGCAGGCTGTGCCACCGCCGGGGCTGTGCCACCGCCGGGGCTGTGCCACCGCCCAGGTACCCCTCTGAGGATGGCGAGAGCGGCGGAGCGGGGCGCTGCGCGGCCGGGGCTGCTCCTGCTCATGGTGGTGCTCATGGTGGTGCCCGGCGCCGCCCGGCCGCCCGCCTCCTTCCCCGGCGATGTGAACGGGCACAGCCTCCACCCGCCCTACTTCA
>VWZF01002289.1:18124-156785 GCA_013396755.1 Sclerurus mexicanus | reverse complement strand
CGCCGCTGGTTCGTGCTCAGCAATGGGCTGCTCAGCTACTACAGGTACCGGGGCCGGGCGGGGGCCGCGCTGCTGCACAGTGGCGATCTCGGCGGGCGGCTCGCTGTGCGCTGCCTTCCCCTCTGCCAAAGCCAAAGCCAAAGGAGGGGGTGGATCTCCCAGAGCCGTGGTACAGTGCGGGTCCCCCATCCATCCCTCCTCTCGTCCCGCAGCAGCTCCGGCTGCTGCAACAGCCCAGGCAGCCCAAGCCTCAGCCTGCTGGCCAAACAACCCCAAAGCACCGTCCCTCTGCTGTGCAGCCCGCTCCGGCTGTGGTTCCCTGCAGGGCAGGATGCCAGAGCCTGGGGATCCTTCCCCCAGCCGTGCCTGTGGCTTCGAGCACTGCAGGAAGGATGGCCTGGGATGGGTTGTTTTGCCTGGGATGTTGTGCCTGGGAAGGCAGCCCAGGCTCGGGCTGCATTCCTGGAGGAAGGAGGGAAGCTCCAGCGCTCGGCAGAGATTCCAGCCTGGCTCTCTGTGCTGTCTCACGCCGTGCTTTGTGCAGACGGGCTGTGGGCTCAGCGAGGAGCGTGTCAGACACCCCGAGGCTGTGAGCTTGGATCCAAAGTGATGTCATCCCCGGGGGATCTCTTGTGCTTTGTGTCTCAGCTGAGTGCTGAAAATACAAACGTGGATGTTGGTGTTTTTAGCCTTTGGGAAGATGTCCCTGCCTGTGGCAGAGGATGGAATGAGGTGAGCTTTAAAGTCCCTTCCAACCCAAACCATCCTGTGATGTGGATCCTGTTATTCTTGTTACTTGGAACACAAATGCTCTATCCCCTCTGGTGTTGTGGAGCAGATGTTAGCTGTGCTTCAGGACACAGAAACAATCCCAAATATTGAAGATGGTTGAGCTTTATAAAACATTGAGTCTTTAAAATGGCAAAGCCCCTGAGAGAGGACTTCTTCATAAAGGCTATGCCAGAGCTGCTTTTCCTCCCGACACAAAGTTCATCAGCTGATTTCCACTCTACTCCACCTGCTGACACGTAGCTTGAAGCTGATTCCAGAGCTTCAGCTTCCTGTCAGGTGGGAATATAAACTCTTCCAGCTCTAAGAGGGATCTGGAATGTGGATCCTGGGGTCAGACCATGGCAGGTAACAGGGCAGAAGCTCAGTGATGTGTTTTATCTTGGAATTGTTTGAACCCCCCCAAAGAACTTAAGTCAAACAAAAACACTCCCACAAAAATGAAATTACCTCTCAGTAATTCAGCTAATTTACTTGTAATCCTTTTGGAATGTTTTAAATCTGCCCCAGATCCGCCCCCCAGAGCTGTGGCTCGAAAAGGCTGTTGGAGTTAATGCTCCACTTATAACCATGTCAGAATATTTTTTTTCTGTTTTGATGCCAAGTCTGTCATGAGCAAACGAGTGGTTTTCTTCAACAATTATTTTAGATGGGAACAACCGGGTTTATTTTAAGACAATTTGATCTGTTTTAGGCTGAAACAACAAACAGAAACACCCAAGGAAGTTATTCTGAGCAGCATGTGAAGGAGTTGAAACTTTGTGGAGCTTTCAGGCAGGGCAGACCTGCAGCAGCTGCTCCGGGGATGCTGGAGGGTTTTGTGCTTTTTTCATCACTGGGCTTGATGACAACTGAATTAATTTGGTTGTGAGTCAGGAGTACTAAAATACAGTGCAGAACACGTGGTAAAATCTTTCTTAAATGGAGAAAAGCCTCCGTGATACTCTTCAAAACCAGCGCTCTGAAACAGTGACTGTGTCAGCTGGAATTACTCATCTCAGAGCACTCCTGGGAGATAGCTTGGGGTAAAAACTGGCAGTTTTGTTCTGATATGACTTCCAGGTCACTGACAGGACTGAGGCAGCTCCAGGTATTGGGCTGTGTGTTTTCACTGCCCTCTTGCCTGTGAGCAGACAGCCCGGGGCAGTGCCAGGACTGGTCCTGTTTCACTGACACAGAGGATATATCTCTATTCTATAAAGGTATCTGGCATTCTGTGAGCCACAGGTCTTTGTTTCTGCTGGCTCTTTGTGTCCATCCCAGCTCAGCAGGTCAATGCCAGAAGTGTCCTTTTCTGCCCTTGTAGTTGAACTGCTGCTCTCTCCTTGGTTTGTCACCTTTGTAGCTGGAGTTTGGCTACACAACCCACCTGATTTATCTGTTGGCCGCCCAGGAGTGGCTTCACAGAAACTTCATTTTGCTTATGTTCTAAAATCATCAAACCTGAGGAAGCTGCCTCTTTGTCTGGATTGATTTCCTTCTAGATTGAAGCTTTTTGTTCCATTTGGATTTCCTGCTGTTCCCTCTTTAGCTTTAAACCCCAGCCTGTCATGTTGCCAGGTGATGATTCCTGGTAGGATTTCTGTCTGTAGACTTGAGCTCTTGAAATCCTGGGTGTCCCCTTGGGATCTCTGGTGGTGCCTGTGTGTGGGTGGGCTCTGTGCCGTCTGTCGGGAGCTGCTCTGTGGGGTTTGCTCCAGCAGCCAGGGGTGATGTCTCTTAGCTGCCAGGTTGGTTTCTCAGGGACAGTTTGCTGAATTAAAGCTTTTAATTAGAGTATTTTCCCCAAATGGAGTGTTTAAAGACTCCTGTATCTTTGCTAATGTGATGAAGAGATCAAGTCTTGTTGCCAGCAATGCTTCCTGTGCTTTTGCTTTGTATTCCCTAGTCTGAACCTGTGGAAAATAATAACTGAGGAATTCTTGCAGATTTCGTGTGCAGTACCCTCCTCTGGAGCAAGGTGTATGGATTTAGGAAGCTCCTAAATCCACAGCAAGATAGTTGGACCGTTTTAGTTGCCCTTGGTTGTCCCTCTTAGGTTGGTTTTTGACCAAGTTTTCTGGCTGATTTGGAAATCTGCAGTGATGCCCCTGTGGGAGGGCAGTTTGGGGATGGCAGGACTTGTCAGCTTGACTTGCTAATGATCCAAACTCCCTCTCTGAACTCCTCTGCCACTCAGATTTATCATTATCTATAATTAGCGGCTCTATACTGGAGAATCTAATCACCTTGAACAGATAAGAGTTTTCAAGGAGATTAGAGAGGATCTTCAGGTGAGTATTAATTCATCAAGGATTGGCTGATGTGATCATCGATCCGATGAGTGTCCTGTTCTCCCAGCAGGTTTCTCACCTTTCCAGAGCTCAGGTTTCATGTTGGCTCCTTGCTGGGTTGCTCTGGAGCTGGTTACCTGTGGGCTGGGTGTCTGAAGGGCCTTCAGCAGTGCTTGGTGTGGGCTCAGGATGTAACAACAAAAGCAGTGACAGATAGGGGAAAACCATGTCTGTGCTGTGTGTGATGTGGTCATTGTTGTGAAGTGAAAGGCTTCTCCACCCAGCAGCATTAACTCCCCTGTGGCTCTGCTCTTAGAACAGTGATAGGTGCCTGGGGCAGTTTAGCTGTCTTGTCTGGGTTATCCTGCAGCTCATTTCCCTGGAAAAGCTGTTTCCCAGAGCAACATTCTTCGCCAGCTCTGTTTATCCAGCAATTAACTCTTGGCTGGCATTGTGAGGTTTTAAGCACAAATCTGGAGTGGTTTTTCCTGCTTCTGGTGTTGAAACTCCACTGAAAGTGGAGGTGAGGAGTTCAGCTTGAAAACTGCTACTGCTGGAAGAGGCATGGCAGAACTGGGGGCTTCCAGAACAGACTTTGGAGCCTCTGACTCGGAACCTGTACCATGTGGGGCCTCCCAGCAAGGTTGCTCAGGACCTTGAGCTGCTGAGGTTTGGATATCACAGAATTACAGTGTCATTTACGTTGGCAGAGTCCTCTGAGATCATCGAATTCAACCATCCCCCAGCACTGCCAAGGCCACCACTAATCCATGTTCCCAGGTGCCACGTCCACATGGCTTTGAAATCCCTCCAAGGATGGAGACTCCTCCACTCCCTTGGACAGTCTGTGACAGGGCTGGACAACTTTTGCCATGAAGAATTTTTCCCAATATCCAATCTGAACCTCCCCTGGCACAGCCTGAGGCCGTTCCCTCTCCCCTTGTCCCTTTCCCCTGGGAGCAGAGCCCGACCCCCACCCTGGCTCCCCCTCACCCCCTCCTGTCAGGGAGTTGCAGAGCCAGAAGGTCCCCCCTGAGCCTCCTTTTCTCCAGGCTGAGCCCCCCCAGCTCCCTCAGCTACTCCTGCTGCTCCAGATCTTGAAATCTCCCGAAGTATAGAATTGCAGAGCCTCTCTATGCCCCTCTTCCAGTGCTGGACCATCCCTGGGGAGGGGGGAAATATTTCCTTATATTTGGCTTGTACATAATCAAATGAGGCAATACACTCTCCTAGAATGACTTTTGTTACACTTTGTCGCTCTGTAGACAAGTCCTGGAGTGTTTGTCACCCTTGGGTGCTGGAGCATTCAGGTTTCCAGGAGAGCCCTGGAGCTCCTGGTAACTTGGAACACTTGTTTTTAAACAGTGATTAGTAATTGGTGTTCCCAGTCAGCTTGTTTCCCCGTGGCACTTGCTGCATCCATATGGTGCTTTGCTGCTGCTCCTTGTTCATTATTTGCCCATGTTGGAGGCAGCTCCTCCCTGTGCTGTGTCCCTGGGGACATGGTGCTGGCACAGCTCTGGGAATGTGGCATGTCCACCTGGCATTCAGGGGGTGCTGTGGGGCGGGGGGAGGGCTGCTCTTTGTGCCGTTGGTTCCAGCCTGGATTGCTGTGCTCCCAGGATGGTGCTGTGGAGGGAGTCAGGCTCAATTGATTCCAAACAGCAACTGCTGCTGACACTGCAAGAGGGATCTTATCCTTAAGGGTGTTTCCATCATGGCCTGGTTATTCGTGCTGTGTGAGGGGTTTTAGAGCTGCTGCCTGGTTCTGTTTGCTGGCTGCAAACAGCAGCGAGAGCTGTCAACTGTGTTGGTGCTTTTTTTCTACCTGTATCATCTTCTGTCAGAGATGTCATCATCATCATCATCAATATGTGATATCATCCCTGACCTCATCCCTGGAAGTGTTCAAGACCAGGTTGGATGGGACTTGGAGCAACCTGAGATAGTGGAAGATGTCCATGCCCACGCCTCGGAACGAGATTGGCTTTGAGGTCCCTTCCCACCAAAGCAGTCTGGGATTCTGTACTGGCCAAAATACTTCGTTTGACAAAATTGTAGCAGAAGTAACTGGCTTGTCTTTTGCAGAACTCAACTTGGAGAAGGGCAGAGCACTCTGGATTGCTGTGGAACAGCAGCAGCCTGTGTTGCTGTCTCAAGGTGGATTGCGTGGGGAGCCCTCAGGTAGCATCGCTCACACTGCCGTTTCCCCTCCTGGAGCAGTTTGCAGGCATGAAGTGTGTTTATGGGCTCAGCTGCTCGGGCCCTCACCAGGGTGACGTGCCTGACACACATTTCTGGTCTCAGTTGTCCCAGCTTCCATTGCTGGAGCACACATGGGGGTAGGTGCACCTTTGCTCTCCCTGCCAGGGGCAGGGGGGTCACTGCCCAGCCCCGTATCTCTCCCACAGGGTGCTGGAACTGCCTCAGCTCTGCCTTTTTCAGCAGAGGTTGGTGTGGGCTGGCCCCTGCTCTGGGACATTGAGGGCCATGGTGACCTTTAGGAGCAGAGGCTGGAGTGGGCTGGCTCCTGCTCCGGGGCATCCAGGGCCATGGTGACCTTTAGGAGCAGAGGCTGGAGTGGGCTGGCTCCTGCTCCGGGGCATCCAGGGCCATGGTGACCTTTAGGAGCAGAGGCTGGAGGGGGCTGGCCGTGCTCCAGGACATCCCAGGCTGTGCTCACCCCTGGGATACCCTCTCCTGTCCTCAGTCCATGTGCTGCCAGCAGTGCTGCTGGCTGCTTCAGGAGCTCTCTTTGGCTCCAGAGGTGACTGACATCACCTGCCTCTTGCCTGTAGCTCTTCTGCCTGTGTTTTTCCAGGGAAATATGTATTCAGCTCTGACTTGACCTGCTCCAATTACAGGTTTAAGTTGGTGCTTGCTGGGCCTGTCATCCTCTGTGCCCACAATGAGTCACCGGGTAAGGAACTGGTCTTTCTTATCAGGAGTAATGTGGGGAACCTGCTGTGCTTTTCCCTGCATTATCTCTTGTGTCCTGCCTGGTTTCCTCCCAGAAAGGAGTTTTCAATCAGTGCAATGAACTCTGTAACTCATCTCTGAACAACATGGACATTCATTACCTGTAGGTTGATTTTTTGCTCCAGCAGGTCAGGCTGTTGAGCTTCTCTGTATTGTTTGGTGCTTGTGTATCAATTGTTGTAGCTGGGTAACTCACCCTGGTAATTTTAGGTAACTGGAGTGTTATCAGTGATATCAGAGCCCTTTCTCCCTGTAGGTCTGTTCAGCTTTTGTGCTGATGGCCTACAGCTCACCCTGAAATGTGAGTTGTCCCAGCCTGCTGGCAGGAGAGCAGGCAGCATCCTGGAGTTTTATCCCTGAATAGGATAGTGCTTCCAAACCTGAGCTAACTTGAGGTGTTAAATATCCCTTCAGACCCTCTTTATGCTGTTCAATTGTTGTAATCATTCCTATGTCATGTTGGCAGGAATCTTTCCTACGCTTTACATCAGCCTTTGTTTGGTTTCTATGAAAAAGCTTGTTTAATAATTAATGACATAATATTCCTGTGTGGCTGGGCAGGCAGAGCTGGAGCTGGAGAAGAATGTGTGGTGCTGGGGGAGTGATTTCTGACTCACAGGGCCAGTGCTGAGCCCTTGGGCTGCCAACAGATCAACGGTGGAATCAAACATGCAGATGGGAAGCGTGGGACTGCGTGGCAGTGACAGCACCACGATGAAAGCAGAACAAATCAGAACAAATCTTCTCCTTGGTCCCATTCCAGACACTTGGCATTCGCTTCCCGGGGCTCCTGGCAGTGCTGGTTTGTACCTGGCTTGTGCTGTGATGCGGCCTGGCCTCCTGCTGTCCCCAGGTGATGCTGCTCCCTGTGTGACATCGCTGGGGGGTTGTAGCTGCTTGCAGGTTACGTGCTCATGCAGCCCTTGGTGCTGACACAGGCACTGATGGAGCTGCTGCTGTGTCAGCACCATTGACTGTGTCACAACCCTGTGTTGCAAACCCCCTGTCACCTGTGTTTTCCCTGCACCCAGCTGCCCTTCCTTTCACACCCTGCTGGATCAAACTGTGTTTCTATCCACTTTCCTGGTTTTTTTTAACCTTTATCTAACTCTTCAAGGCTATTTCTGTTTTGAATCACGACCAGATAGATGTATGTCCCTGCAGTGACTCAGGGGGAGGTCCTTCATTCCCTAAAAATAGTCTTAATTCTCCCAATCTTTCTGGATGAGAGTGCTGTCTGGGCACACGGGGCTGGTTAAAGCAGCTTCTGCAGTGCATGTGGGGGTAAATATGGTGGAGTCTGTGCCTCTTTCTTTTCCTGCTTTAACACAAAGCAGTGATTCTTAAGGTGTTATTAATAGCTAGAGCAGGTCTCTGCTACAAACTTTGTAAGAAACAGAGCAGGAGAATGTTGTCTTTAGGACCTGCTGGTGTGTGTAAGATCCTCTCACTTCAGGCTCGGTGCTTGGCACAGACACCTAAACCCTGTGGCTGGGTGGGCTCCTGAAGGACAGCAAACTCCTTCCCGTGGCACAGCCACAGATGGGACACGGGGGCTGACACTGGTGACCTGGATGCGAGCAGAGCTCCTCTGGAAGGTCACCTGGTGCTGGTGATGTGTTCAGGTCCATAGCTTTGTTTCCTCAGGGATGCTCCCAGTGACATGGGGTTGTGAGTGCCTATTCTGTGTTGGTGTTCCCAGCTGACTTGGAGCTTTGTGCCTGTCACTCACCTGAACACAGAATTAGAGTATTTGTCACTGCAGCAAATATCCATGGCAACGAATTCCCCAGTTCTGGGAATCTTCATGATTTTTGAAGTTTCTCTTTTCCTGTGAAATGCGCAGGGGTGGTTCCACAAACTTTTTTTTTCAGGTCTTCTGCAACTGTCAGGAGTGGTGGCTCTTCTTGGAAGCATGTGAAAAATACACCAGTTCCAGTTTGGAAGATGGGGTGAGTTTGGGTGGATTTGGACATGGGTGACTGGGACATGCCTCTCCTTTCCAGGGCTGTGCAGGAGTGGAGACCACAAGATTAAAGAAGCACCTTTTTGCCATAGAAATATGAAGTTGCTGTGCAGCAGGTAGGGGTGTCACCAGTGCCCTCAGCTCATGAGGAGTTGGTGATGTTGTGCCAGGGGAAGGTTAGGTTGGATCTCAGGAAAAGGTTCTTCCCCCAGAGGGTGGTCGGGCACTGAACAGGCTTCCCAGGGCAATGGGCACAGCCCCAAGGCTGCCAGAGCTCCAGGACAACACTCTGAGGGGGACAGGGTGGGATTGTTGGAGTGTCTGTGCATGGCCAGCAGTTGGACTGGATGGTCCTTGTGGGTCTCTCCCAACTCAGGAGATTCTGTGGCTCCATGTTAAGTTTCAGCCTGTGGTTTGAAACCCTTTTCAGAGGCTCTGGCTGGTGTGCCTAGTGCCAGGGCTGTGTTGTTCAGCAGCCCCATTCTGTTTTTTTGGAAGACTGAGACCTCCCAGCTTTGCTGTTTTCAAACGTGCGGGTTACTGTGACTGACGCTGAATGCTGTTTATTATCCCCAAATTATCACTGAAGTGCTTCCCAGCAGAGCCTGTGGAGCAAAAGGCCCTGCAGGTTTATAGTGCGTGGTGAGGTGAGGCTAATCCTTGGATTTATTTTACCCCGGCAGGGTTTTCCATGCCTTGTCTGCTGGCTGTCTGTGATCTGTCTTGGGGAGAGGCTGCTGTGGGCTCCCTGGCTTTGCATCTCCCCTGGGAATGAAATTTTTATAAACAGGAGGAAGAAGGTGCTCAAAGCAAAAGTCATTATGTGAGGGTATAAAGGTGACAATCTTCGTAGTACTGTGTAACTTGTATTGATCACTTAAGGCACTGTGAGCTTCTACTCAGAACTGGACTTTGATTGTCTTGCCATATGCTGTGAGACTCCCTTTGGAAGCCGGTGTGGTGGTGGTGCTCCCAGTAGCCATTTCCTCTCCGGGATTGATTAGGAGGACGTATAACTTGATTGGTTTTGGTAGCCGTGGTGAGATTACACTCCATTAGTCACAGTATTTGCTGTATAATGTTGTTACTGATGGGTGAGTGCCCTCCCAGCCGGGCTGCAGGAGTTGTCAAGTGGAGCAGAGAGGTCACAAGTCTGGATTCCAGAGGCACCATGGCAGATTGGAGAAACAGGATGGTGGGAACTCTGTGTTATTCAGCAGAGGCAAACACCTGCCCTGCCCTGGGGTGTCTGGCTCAAAGCAGCTTTGCAAGAGAGCCGCTAGGGACAACAAGGTGACCGGGAGTCACCAGAGGTCAGTGGTGTCTTTGGCTGCATTGGCAGAAGTGCAGTGTGTTGAGGGAAGGGGCTGTCCCCTCTGCTCAGCCCCATCTGGGCCGTGTGTCTGGTTTGGGGCTTCCAGGATGAGGCTGGAGTTGTGGAGGGATGTGGGAGCGCTCAGCCTGGAGCACAGGAAGAGAGGGGAGACCCACAGCAATGTGATGGAGGCTGTGAGAGCACAGAACATGGCTCTGCTCTCTCAGGGTGAGGCAGTAGGCTGGGAAATCCTGCATGGACACACACAAACATACTGAACTGGGAGTGAGGGCTGAACACTGATATGATAGGGATCTGGGGGTGGAGGGACCTCTTGACTATTCCAGCTGTGGATACACAGGATCCTGAGCAACCTGATTGGGATGCAGATGCTCAAAGCAGGAGGCCGGACCTGAGGTCTCTTGAGGTGCCTTCCAGACTTGTTTCTTGTACTATTCTATGATAATTTGGTTTCTGACATTTCAAACTTAGTTAGCTTGCCTTCAGCCTTCCCAGATGCTGATGGGGGTGAAGAAAAGCCATGTCATGTCTATGGCTTGTCCTGCAGCCTCATGGTTTCTGTGTGTGTTCACAGACTCCCCCACTTCCATGGCACACTGAACTGAGGGAAGGACTTCTGCCTGACACTGGGACAGCCTGAGGATTGGCAAGCCAAACGTGGGATGGGATTCAGCTGTGCTTTGCTGTTTTATCGTGGGTTTATCTGTTAGAGCTTATAATAAATACAGTGTTTTGCTGGAACACTTGAGGAGGCAAAGACCCAGTTGGGTTTCTGATCCCTTTAGGAGTGGGATTGGCTTAGGAGCTAAAGGATAGGAATTTTCCTATTTTTTTGCCTGTGCAGTCTCTAGGATCTCCCAGTTGAGTGCTGCCCTGGAGCTGTGTTCACAGGAACCTGCATTTTTATGTAAGTAAACATAGACTATGCAATGGGTGAGGCGTCTGCCTCTTCCTCCCTGTTTCTTTCCTTTACACCACTAGGAAAGCAGTAAAGACATCTGCTTCAACATGGAAAAACCTACGGATGCAAGCTCCTTGGAAGTTTACTTTTAAATTTGCAGTTGACTTGCAGAGGACTAGAAATTCATCCTTTTTGCCCTGTAACAAGCACATTTTTCCCTCCTTCCAGCCTGCAAACATCCAGCCAGGAATTGTCACTCTGTAAGTACCTGCAGAGGCTGCAGCTGTCTATCTCAGCAGAGATAAGGTCTGGAATTACTGGATTGCGTTGAACTCTGCTGCACATCTGCAGCCCTGAGCTCTCTTTGCAGTGCAGGAGTGAAACTTCTGGCTGCCCATAGCTGATATTCTCAATTTTGGGGATGTTACAGGTTCATTTATTACCTGCCATTCCCTGCTTTAAGCATGAAGCACATGAGGATTCCATGAGGATTTGTACATTTGATTTCCAAGTGCACAATACCTGACCATGCTGAATGGTTGTGAGAGTCAAATTCTGCTGGCAGTGGAGGCCAAGATTCTTAGGGAGAAATCTGTCATATGGCTGCTGTGCCTGGAGTTTCACAGGGTCAGGAATGATTTGTGTTGGAAGGGACCTTAAAGCCCATCCGGTTCCACCCCCTGCCATGGGCAGGGACACCTTCCACTAGCCCAGGTTGCTCCAAGCCCCGTCCAGCCTGGCCTTGGACACTTTCAGGGATCCAGGGGCAGCCACAGCTTCTCTGGGCAACCTGTGCCAGGGCCTGCCCACCTTCACAGGGAAGAATTCCTTCCCACTATCCCATCTATCCCTGCCCTCTGGCAGCGGGAAGCCATTCCCCCTTGTTCTGTCCCTCCATGCCTTGTCCCCAGTCCCTCTCCAGCTTTCCTGGAGCCCCTTTAGGCACTGGAAGGGGCTCTCAGGTGTCCCTGGAGCCTTCTCTTCCCCAGTTAGAACAATCCCAATTCTCTCAGCCTTAATGTAGTGTGATTTTAATCACCAAGTTGGGAACTTGGTCCGTGGTGTTCCCATGAAGATTTAAAATTTCTGTAATTTTAGGAAGGAAGAATTTGTAAAGTAGCTGAAACACCTCTAATCCTACAGGCACTGTCCTGAAGCGAAGCATCAGGATAATGGATATGGAGGGAATTAGAGTTGGCTTCACATTCAACACACCATTCTTTAAATATTCCGGCTGTTTTCCAATTGCCTCGTAAAGGGAGTAAGTTAAATCCAGCGAGCCTTTGTCCCATATGGCTTGTATGTAAACTCCACTGTTACTGTGAAGTGCATTTTTAGTTTACAAATTCAAAGTATACCATTACTTTTACATCATATAATATCCCATTATACCGATAGTCGTATTTTTCATTTACAAATTATGGTCTATTTATGGAACTGCTGGTTTGATGCAAAGCCAATGCTTAAAATCCCTGTCTGGGTTCAGTGGTGGTACTTCGTGAGGGCATATTCTACTGCCTGGTGCGATGGGCA
This sequence comes from Sclerurus mexicanus, assembly GCA_013396755.1. Lineage (NCBI taxonomy): Eukaryota > Metazoa > Chordata > Aves > Passeriformes > Furnariidae > Sclerurus > Sclerurus mexicanus. The sequence goes on along the minus strand of VWZF01002289.1, from coordinate 145,008 downwards.
CCTTTTCCCTTAAATCCAATGTCACGAGAAGCGTTTGTGCTGCCCCGGGTCTCTATAAAAAGAATCTGCTCCCATGTGTGAGTGTTGTAGTCGGAACAGCTTAGTGCAAGTGAGCGTGGATACGATGTGATCCTGCTTGCTTACTTGGGAGAAGGGCACTCTGCTGCTTTTCACTGCTGTGTGCTCCTTAAATCATAGAATCACAGAATATCCTGAGTTGGAAGGGACCCACAAGGATCATCGAAGACCATCGAAGACAAGGATCATCATTGGCTCCTGGAATATGTTGATATGGGACCATCTGATTCCCTGCAGTGGCCTGGCATCTGTCCCCTCTTACAGCATTGCCTTTTACCTCTGGTAAAATAAAAATATATAAAACATTGTTTAAATTCGCTTTTCTTCCTACAGAAGATTAAAGAAATAAAAATGGGTAGAGAATGTAAGAAAAATGAGTTTGTGCTTCAAAGCAGTTTGGCGGATCCTGGGAAGAAAGGAGGATGAAGACAGTGTTGTCACTTCGAAAACTAGCTGAGCACTGGGCTGTGTTCCTCTGCAGCCCAGCTGGGCTCTTCCTCCTCCCCTGGGAACACTTTCCCGTGTCCATCCTGCTGCTCCTTTGATGACATCCTTCCCATTGCTGAATCTGCTGGGGTGAGACCCCCAGGGCTCGAGGTCCTTCCTGGAGGCTGCTGGAGAGGGGGAACATGAGCCACTTCTTGGAGTCACTTGGAGGAGCACATGCATGCAGAGAGTGGTTTCTAGGCCCAGCCTGGCCTTTTTTGCCTGTAGAAATGTTTGAACAGTGTTTACTCTATAATATAGAAGAGTTTAAAGCTGGGGACCAGCGCTCATCTCCCTTCTCTTGGCTGGAGAAAACACAAAGCCGTGGAAAAGGTCTGGAGAGCTGTTTTCCTTCTGGTGCTGACTGTACTTGTGGTGTTTGTTGTGTCAGGTGGATCTGTCCCTGTCTGGGGATCCACTGGGAATGTGGATCCCTGCAGGGAGAGCTGCTGAGGCATATGGCCAATATCTGCTGCTCTTGTTCTCCCTGTTATTTTCTGCACTGGCAAAGCACCCAGTGTGTGTGTGTTTACTCTCTTGTTACCTCTCTGCTTCTTTCCTCCCCTGGAATTTGTCCTGAGGAGCAACCAGAACCCTGTATTCTCTCCAGCACTCTGGTTTTGCAGTTGTTAGGGAGGTAGAGGAGGAGGCATTTGGAGAAGGGGAGCATTGGATGCGGCTCCTATGGAAATCGGTTCTGCTGAAGGCTAAAAATAAACCATTCCCAGCCCTGTCCCTGTGGCAGGAATTGCTGGACATGAGCCCTTGGGCACTCAGGGTTTTCATATCCTTTGTGAAGCACCAGGGCCTGGACCTGCAGGGGGGCTTTGGGACCTGCTGGCAAATCCTTGTGCTTCCTGGGAGCCCCAGCAGGGTGGGCTGGGGAGGGTTGTCTGGACAAGCAATGTCCAGAATGGGGATTTGCTTCTGAAAAAACCTAAAACTAAAGGGGGCTTACAGGAAGTCTGGAGGACTTTGGGCAGGGGCCTGGAGTGGCAGGGCAAAGGGGAATGATAGAAGGCAAGGATAGGTTGGATATTGGGAAGAAATTGTTCCCTTTGAGGGTGGGGAGGCCCTGGCACAGGTTGGGTAGAGGAGCTGTGGCTGCTCCATCCCTGGAAGTGTCCAAGGCCAGATTGGAGCAGCCCAGTCTGATGGAAGGTGTCCCTACCCATGGCAGGAAGTGGAACAAGATGGGCTTTAATGTCCCTCCCAACCCAAACTATTCCATGGTTCTATGACCTCCTTGATTGCCTTTGTGGTACGTGTACATCAGGCTGCTTTGGAAGCCCCTTGGCTTCTCAGAGTGGCTGCTGGAAGGCAGTGACTTCGGATAAAGTGCTGATGCTGCTTTTGTGGATGTGAACCTTTCCTGTGTGGAGGAGAGAGGTGGGATGGCAGCTGGTTGATCTTGAGCAGGTTTGGCTGATCTTGAGCAGATTTGGTGGTGTCCTGTAAAGACCTGCCTGGGAGGACAAGGGCTTGGCTTGGCTGCAGCCAGGAGAGCACAGACGGGTGAGAGCAGAGGGCAGGATTTGAACTGTGCTGGAACAGCTGGAATGCTTCTGCTCTAAAACCCCTGAGCATCTTATTGCACCACACACGTTGTCTTGCAACACAATGCTCTGAAATAACACCCCGAGTCCAGTCTGAGCACTTGGGAAATTTTGTTAAAGCTGTAACTGCTCCTTGTCTGTGTGTGAGAACCGACCCTGGTGAAGGTTACTGACCTTGCCTTCCCTCTTGCCGTGGGAACTCACAGTCTGTAGGATTTTTGCAGAAAACCTACAGGCCCTGAGCACTGGTCCCAGTGCAGAGTATTGGCATGATTTGAATTATAGAATCCCAGAATAGTTTAGGTTGGAAGGGACATTAAAGCTCATGTTATTCCACCCCCTGCCATGGGCAGGGACACCTTCCACGAGCCCAGGTTGCTCCAAGCCCCGTCCAGCCTGGCCTTGGGCACTTCCAGGGATGGGTCAGCCACAGCTTCTCTGGGCAACCTGTGCCAGGGCCTCCCCACTCTCACAGGGAAGAATTCCTTCCCAATATCCCATCTAACCCTGCCCTCTGGCAGTGGGAAGCTGTTCCCCTTGTCCTGTCACTGGGATTTAATACTGAAAGACACTCAATCTCACAGTGAAGGAGCCAAGATGTGCCAGGTCTGTCCCAAAGTTGTTGGCCAAAGTCACTTGGGCATCTGCAGGATTTGATCCAGGAGCACCATCAGTCCAATCATAGCCCAGTAAGCGCTTAACTCCTGATTTCTAGTTTAAATAAAACTCTTGGCATCCTCCAGTAGCTGGAATGTCAGCTGCCAGCACTTTTTTGTTTGTTGTGTTGTGTCGTAAGGAACGGGAAAGGTCTTCCACTGTGCCACACTGCCCCTTGCATTCACAGTGCCGACGTAACTTGCTGTGCTGCTTTCATTTCTCCTCTGGGAAAAACCTGCTGTTCCAGGATTGCTGACCTCCTCACTCCTCAGGAGCACATCCTCTGAGGATCAACTCATCATTCCCAGGGTAATGGAGGTCACAGAGGCACCTTGGATGTGTACATCTCTCTTGCAGTATTCAAGTTTGTGCTCCCTTCTGCTCACACTTGAGTGGCAAATTCCTGCCCCCTGGAATCTGCTCTGCAAGGCAGGCAGCTGGTAACTGCTCCCAAACCTGGGATATGCTGTTTGAAGAGGTGAGCACGGGTCTGTCGTGGTAAAAAGTTTTGGGTCTTCTCAGGAGGCCACAGAAGTGGCTGATCTTGGCTGAGGTTGGGTGTTTGCCTTGAGCAGAGGCAGCTGCGTGTCCTGCTCAGGGAGAAGATGGATCTGAAGGAACCTCTCTCCAGATCCACACTGGGCACACACCTGGGACCAGCCTCCACACCCTGCAGCACTTGAACCTGTAGTAAAGTGATTGTTGAGGATTTCAAAGTCAAGGTCTGAGAAGCAACAGTCCCGATTTTAAATGTGAAATTTTGTCTTTCTTCTTGTGCCTTAAAATAGAGGAAAAAAAATATGTAATCGTGTGGGCTTTGCATCCGGATATCAATCCTTAAGGAATATTTCACACAGCAAGAGATTCTGCATCTGGGTATCTATCTCTAAGGAATATTTCATCCAGAGAGAGATCCTGTGCTATAATTGAGTCTTGTTTGAAAGCTGGCAAGAAGTCAGGAGTATGATGACTTTAGAGTGATGTTTGAGGTCACAGGCCATGGTGTCTGTGAGGGAAATTTATTTGGTACTGAAAGCATTAACATTGATGGTGACTTGCATAAAGAGAGAGCTGCTTGAAGCATGGAAAAATTCTTGGAAGTGAGCTCTATATCCACACTTGATCTTGGAAAGATGGCCTAAGTCTTGTGCTCAAAGCAAGTACATCCCTAAACTCTGTAGTCTGGAAAAGCAAGGTTTCTTTTTGACCAATCTGAATATTGTAAGTGGGATAGGAATTGATGGGATAGAAGTCAAAATAGTACTTAATGTTGGCTGTGCTGTGCTCTGTGTGCTCATGTCGTTGGCCACGGTGGTGAGAAGATATAAGCATGAGCTGACTGTGGCTGATCTTTATTCTGATCATTTCATGCAATTGCCAAGGGCAGAAGGACCAGCAAAAACTTGAAGTCAGGGTCTGTAATGAGAAAAATGACTGCTTGAGGCTCTCCTCTGCTGCAGTGCATTTATTCCTTGTGCAGGAAGAACATTTGTCAAGTGAACCTTGTGTGTGGTCACTCATTGTTCGTTCTTGCTTAAAAATGAGCCACCGAGCACGTGAGTCAGACCTGGCCCAGATCCTGGATTGTCCTGATGGCTGTGGAGACAGTGGGATCAGACCTTCATAAACTGTTCATTGATGTGATTATTTTGGCAGCAGCACAGCCTATGAGCCTTGGTGGTTTTCTTCTGCTCCGGATCTTTGGCATTTTTGCTTGGAAAGTAATGAAAACAGCAAACTGGGATGACTGGGGGCTTTCTCTGGTGTTTGTGGAAGAGGTGAAGAGGTTTCTGGTGGCGTTCTCTGGAACTCTGAGTGTGCAGCAGCCTCCTGTGCAGCTGCCCCTGTTGGGCTGGCTATGAGCTCCGGGCTTAGGTGGCAGGTTGGCACTTGCTCAGATATGTTTGTGGCTGCCAGAACATCCCCCTGAACTGAGGATTTATCCTTGGGAGCAACATCTGGACAACAAGTCAGAGGGGAAGATGGGCAGGCCCTGGCACAGGGTGCCCAGAAAAGCTGTGGCTGCTCCAGCTCTGGAAGTGTCCAAGGCCAGGCTGGACAGGGCTTGGAGCAACCTGGGCTAGTGGAAGGTGTCTCTGCCCAAGACAGGGGTGAGACTGGATGAGCTTTAGGTCCCTTCCAACCCAAACCATTCTGGGATTCTGTGAAGAGCCTAAAGGGGAGGAAATCCAGTGCATTCACTGTACAGGTGAGGGAGTGCAGGTGCTACAGACAGCTCTGTCCTCCCCAGGAGCTTGTTGTCTTGGTGCCCAGTGATGTTACAGCCACCAGCAGTGGCATTGCAGGAGATGCAGAACCGGTGCAGAGCCCATTCCCCAATTCCAGAGCAGATCCCAGCTCCCCACAGCCATTCCCAGCTCCATATGCAGATCCCAACTCCCCACAGGCATTCCCAGCTCCATATGCAGATCCCAACTCCCCACAACCATTCCCAGCTCCATGTACAGATCTTGGCTCCCCACAGCTATTCCCAGCTCCATGTGCAGATCCCAGCTCCCCACAGCCATCCCAGCTCCCTGTGCAGATCCCAGCTCTCCACAACCATTTGCCACTTCATGTGCAGATTCCAGCTCCCTACAGCCATCCCAGCTCCCTGTGCAGATCCCAGCTCCCCAGGGCCATTCTCAGCTCCCTACAGCCATCCCAGCTCCGTGTGCAGATCCCAGCTCCCCACAGCCCTTCCTGTCCTGCACAGCAGTGGATTTGTGGAAGCTGCTGATCTTGTGGTTCAGTTTCTCTGCAGGGATGGACAGCAGTGTCCCTGTGCTGTGTCAGAGGACACTTGGTACTCAGGACACTCCTACTGGTGTTTCCTTCTGGCCACGTACTAAAATTTTCCCAACCCTTTCCCAGTTCTGCTCTTGCTGGAAGGGAAGGAACAAAAGCCCTTTCTTGGGGTGCAGGCAGCAGTGTTGGGTTGGAGCGAGGCCAGGACTGTGCCCAGTCCCACCAGCACAGGGAGCTGCTCCTGCCCTGCAGACCAGGGTGATGGGTCACCCCAGGAGTGTCACCCAAAGCACTGCCTCAGGATGCTCTTTGGGTGCCCATGCTTGCAGGGCTGATATCTTTATCAGCCAGGGCCACCCTGGCCTCTGCAGAAGTGGAGAGGAGATAGCACGGCGTGGTGGGAGGAGCGGCAGTAATTTTTAAAAATTTTTTTCACTTATTTTTTCATAGAAAACCCAACACAGAGTCCCTTTGCCAGGCCATGTATGCACTTGCTGATGCTGCACTATGGCTTAGTTTATCTCCTGCCCACTGCTGAGGTTTCCTGGCAGAAAACCTGCACTGTGCATATGAGAGAGGCAGAAATGTGGTATAAAGGCTAATCCTGAAGGTGTTGCAAGTGGATGGGTTGCTTTTAGGGAATCCTTGTATTTGGGGCAGGAGTCTTGTCCGTAGGAGCACTGCAGAAACAGAACATCCCTCTTTGGGGAATGAAGAGAAGGGAACTGGAGTTTATCTGTGCCTTTTGCTGTGATTCTGATTTTGGCAGGAAGAGCATTGATAGGTCCGTGCATTTGTACTGGCTTTACGCACTACAGGCTTGGGAAACAAGGCCCTATACTTGGCACCCTGGTTGGGTGTGTTATATATTGGGAGGAGATTGCCCAGTGGCACAACCTGTGCTGCTCAGCCACTCACCCAGCAGCTCTGCCACTCTTTTATTTAGGAAAAGAAGGGAGAGAAAGCCAGGGTGTTGTTTCAGAGCCCTTTCAGCTTGTCAGTGTTGGTTTTCATGCCCTGACCATCTCTTACACCCATATGCTTTCCCAGCAGTGAGTGTTCTGATGTAACTCACTCCCATCCAAGATGACTGACCATGGAGTGCTGATGCTGGCACAGCGTGCTCCCGGGATGTTCCTGCCAGGGCTGAGCATGGTGCTGTGTCCTGCACTGCCACAGGGGAGGAATTTGTCTGGCAAATCACCTGCCCTGAGCTCCCCTGGAGGTTTTTCTTTCTCTCTCAAGCATGGAGAGACAAGGGCTGCATGTAAATGGTGTGGAGCAGAAGGTGTCTTCCGTGTTTTTCCTTGTGAAAAGCTTGCCCTTCACTGGGGCGGCTGTTGCAGCCAAACTGAAGTGGAAAAGCACTGGAGAAAGGAGGGTGAAATCCAAATGGCTGTGCTTGTTGCTCACTGGCAGGAGAGGTGTATGGCCAAGTCTCCCCTCAATCCGTGCTTGGGTGGTGTTGCTGGGGCTCATCTGTGTTGGGTCCTAGGAGCTGGCATGGGAAGCTGCTGGGTGGGTCGGAGAGGAATATTCCCATGATTTGTGGAGGTGGTGAGCACCGGAGCTGCAGAACATCCCTCTGGCTGGCAAGGATTGCAGCCTGGATTGCATCCCTCTGGCTCGCAGGAATTGCAGCCTGGATTGCATCCCTCTGGCTCGCAGGAATTGCAGCCTGGTTTGCATCCCTCTGACTGGCAAGGATTGCAGCCTGGTTTACATCCCTCTGACTGGCAAGAATTGCAGCCTGGATTGCATCCCTCTGGCTGTCAGGAATTGCAGCCTGGATTGCAGGCTTTCCCTTAAACCTGATCCTTCCTAATCTGTGCCCATCCTGACCGTGGCCAGTTGCAGATTAATCGGCCTTTAAATAGAACTAAATTGTGTATTTTCACTGCAGTCTCAGTCCAGCACTTGCCATGTGCTTGTTTGGGGGTGGTTTGTGCTTCACTGTGTTTGGGGAAGGCAAAAAGAGGAAGGAAGGAGAAAATCTGAGCTGTTTGTCATGCGGATCTTGTGGTTTGTGAGAGCCCTGCTGAGCTAGCTGTGCTGAACATGGATAATGCTCTCTGGGAAACACCTCTGGAGCCACACGCCTCCTTCCTCTTGGGCATTTCAGTTCTGGGCTTGAGTCATCATGAAAACCCTTTTCCCTTGAACCCAGGGAGAATAATAACCCCAAGAGGTTTGGTGTCTGTGGTTCATCCCCTGTGAGCTCTTGGCCTCAAACAAAACCAGTTTCAAAGTGCTTTTTGGGATTTCTCACGCCTAAAAGGGACTGCTGAGATTTCACTGGATTTATATCCCAAATTGCTCCCAAGAAAGGACGTGCAAAATCTCAGTTTATTGGGAAATGTGCCTTGAAGCACTTTGCAGTGGGTTCCTGCAACAAGCCAAGGGGCTGTGCTGGATCCAGTGGTTCAAATGTTGAGGATGGGGTGAGGGTGACAGCGAATTCAAGCACCAGATGTGAGCATGGATGCACTGGGAGCTGGTGCCAAGGCAGGAGGGAGGTGCTGGGGAGGAGGTGGTGGCACAACAGCCTTTTGTTGGCAGTGAGAAACGGGGAGTGTGGCTCCTGTCCCTGCTCCCTGTGAGAATGCTGGCGGGTGCTGGCCCTGCCGCCGGGGTCACTGAAGGATGGCAGAGTTTAGCCTAATCCAGATAGCCTTGGTAGACTATGGATTCTGCATGGAAATCCTTGTGCCTTTTTGTGGGACAGCATCCCATGGGAAGAGCGAAATGGGCACAAATGGCCTTCCTGGCGCTGTGGGGTCTTGGGGCTGAGTTGTCTTTTGTGCTGCCCCCCACTCCTTTTGGCAAGGAAACAAAATGCCCTGAGAGGAATTTCCATCTCTGTTAATTAAGAAGGGGCTCAGCCTGATTGCCCTGAGGGTCGTGGTGATTGTTCAGATTGATCATCCTCAATGTAAAAAAGGTGCTGAAAGTCTTCCAGTGCTTTGCTGTTATTGTCGGCAGGCAGAGCGTGAATCCAGCCGGTGTCTCCTGTCCGTCCCCAGCTACTGCATTGCCCAGTTCTGCCTGGTTTGTTCCTTGTCCTTGATTCTTGCTCCTCCCTCTGCCTGCAGCAGTCCCTGCACCTGATTCCAAAGGGCATTTCCCAGTTATGGCATGGATATAAATATTTCTCTATGGCTACAGAGCCCTTAATGTTATGATATTTTCCAGTGTGATGGAAAAATGAAATGAATAAACTGGTTTCAACTTAATCTATGAAAGAAACAGTCAGAAAAATAGGTCTTAATCTCTAAGTCAGGAGAGGTCAGTGGTGTAAGAAGCAGCAAAGCTGCTACAGAATCATGGAATGGTTTGGGTGGGAAGGGACATAAAAGGTCATCTCATTCCACCCCATCCCTGGGCAGGGACACCTCCCACGAGACCCGGTTGTTCTAAGCCCCTTGAACACTGGCCCAGGAAAGGGGAAGATCTATAGGATGGGAGCATTCTTCTGGATATAACTTAGACTGTTTTGATTTCTCTGTGGAGCTGCCTTAGCAATGTGGGTGATGCTGGAAAGTGGCTTTCCCAGCTTTGGAGCAGAGCTGCATGTCAGTGTTTGTGGAGCTCCCTGCTGAGCTTTAGTTTTGGAGCTGTGCACTCACCACTCCGGGCATTTCTGGCTCCCTCAGGAAGCTGGATGCTCCCAGCCAGGACAGAACCTTCCAGGGTGTGTTATACTTTCTCTGCTTGGCTGAACTGAGGTGGATGTTGAGCTGCCAGGGTTGCAGGTGCATGCTCTGGTTCCAAAGTTCGCTGCTGGAAACTCCCTGACTCCTCATCAGTGCTCAGGCTGGAAGTCTGCTGTGCCTGGAACATGGGTGCTGTGCAGAGTAGGCTTGGTTCCCTGCTGGGATTCTCTGCCTCAAATTTTAGGAGTGGCAAGACTCCCCAGAATGGTGTTGAGCTTTTCTAGGAAGTCAGAGAAATTCCGTTGGCATCCCTCATGCTTCCCTAAGTGTTGGGAGCAGAGTGTGAGCTGGGACTGTTCATTTCTTGCCGTGTCGGGTTAACTTCCATCAAAGCCACACAGTTACAATTACAAATTCTGTGTAAGCAGCATCCAACCAGCATCCAAAACTCAGTCTTTGGCTGTTGGGATATCACCAAACCACGGCTGTGGGGCTGGTAGATTTGACTGTGTGGATAAATCTGTCTCATGAGCTCCTGTAAGGGAGTTTTACTATTTGTTAAAACTGAGCAGTCTCCTGGAGCTCAAGTGTCCCTTCAGAAGCGGGAAGCAGGTCTTTAAATCAGGATTTGCTGCTCTTTCATGGCCCTGCAGTGTGTAGATGCTCTGCCAGGCTGTGGAATACGAGTCACTGAAATTTAGACTCCAGGAGTTTTTTACTGAAGCCTTTTTAAGGAACTGATGCTATAAATTATCTTGTCAAGCTCAGTGTGTTTAGATTTGTGGTGTTAAGGAGCTGAAGCAGCTTTTCCAGTCAAAAAAAAAAAAAAGGAGAAATGCTGGAAATAATACTTTCACAAGAAGATACTTGAAGTTTTTTGCAAAATCCATCATTGTGAGTGCCTGGGATACGAGAGCTGTGCTGGGCTGGTGGGGTGAGAGGGTGGTGGTGATGCTGGTCTGAAATGTCTATTATTGTGTCAACCAAAAAAAAACAAATGTGGTTGTATTCAGAGCAGCAGCATCTGACAGCTTGGACTAAATCCCTGCAGGAGCTGTGACCTGTGCATCCAGAGGAGGCTTGACAGCTGGAATTGTGGTAAAGGATGTTCCTGCTTTTAGAGCAAGGAATCTCCCCTCTGGTGACCTTAATGCATCCATAAGCAGCACTGTTCTTGCCACAGGAATGGTTCTGGGGCTAAGCCATGCCATTGTGTCCGTACTTCCTGGCCCGGGCAGTGTTTCTGTGCCTTGGGTAATGGCTCAGGGCTTGCATGGAGCGTGACCTGGAGCTTTGGAGGTCTTGCTGCTGGGAAAAGGGGTTCTATTGAGCCCATGATATGAGCTCCCGCCCTGGCTGGGTGGGTGCTTTAGTCCTCCCTGTGATATTTTGGGATACTTCTTCCCTGTTGCTGTGTCCTGGCCAGGACTCTCTGCAAGGCTGCCAGTGCCCTTCCTGCCTCCCATGCACAGCTCTAATTTTATATCTCTGAAGGCGAATCCCATCAGTTGCTCCCTCGGAAAGCTAAAAAATCCTGGAGACTCATCTGCCTTCACCTCTGTGTGCTCCATGGCCATGTTTAACCTCGCTCAGCTCCCTGCAGCCTGCCCAAGTGCTCCACATGTGCCGGGCTGGGATTACAGCGGGAAGGGGGAGTCGGGAAATCTGCTGGGATCATGTTATGCAATAGGCGAGCTGCAAGCAGTGAATAAGCAGATCCCGTGGAGCACGAGGGCTCTGAAGGGCACCTCTGCTTTTTCCCTGTGTGCACAGGGAGGAGACTGTTGGCTGGGTCAGGTGCCTACCTCGTGTGTGGGTGCTGATTGATGGGAATTGATTTCCCATGCAGATTGGCATGGGAAGGGAGCTCAGAGAGCAAAATTTCAGTTTCCTTGGGCGGGAGAGTGGGTCTGCTCGGCTGATTCAGTGCAGTCACCTTGGAGACTTTTGCTGTGTGTAGAAGAGAAAATCATTTTAGCATCTCTCTCAAGGTGGGAAGGGATCCCTCCTGGGAACTGCAGCAGCATGAAGGGATGACTTGGGAATAAAAATCAGGGTTCGTTTATTTGGGGCCGATTTACCCCCTGCGAACAAGTGTAACCACACTGTGCACTGGGCCCAAACTTAACCTGTGGTGCTGAGAGACATGAATCATAAATCTTTAGGAGGCTCCAGGAGGATTTTGTGTCTATATGTTGAGTTTGGATGTGGCCCTGGGATAAATCTGTCCTGCAGTGTCAGGGCTGAGCAGATCAGAAGTGTCACTGGGATGCTGTAGTTAGGCTTGGGGGTTTGGGGATTTTGGGAATTTGACTTCATGCTCAGTCAGAGTGTCTTCCTTCTGCTTACAGCCAACCCCAGGAATAAGGTTGGCAGAGTATCTCTAGATTGCTGCCTGTCCTTCCCTGGGAGGGACTGGATCTCCATCCCACAAAGGACTCAATGGCTGGTACTTTCTGAGAGGAGCTCTGTGCCGTGCCTGTAAAAAAAAGGTTGGAAAACCCTCAGAGATCATTGAGGTCAANCCTTTTCTCCAGGCTGAGCCCCCCCAGCTCCCTCAGCCGCTCCTGCTGCTCCAGCCCCTTCCCAGCTCTGTTCCCTTCCCTGCAAACGCTCCAGCCTCTCAATGTCTCTCCTGTCTGAGGGACCCAGAACCGCCCCCAGGGCTGGAGGTGCCTCAGCAGAGCCAGCACAGAGATGGGCACTGCCCTGGTCCTGTGACACACCATGGCTGGGACAGCCCAGGTATCATTTGCCTGTTGCCCACCTGGGCACACCTGTGCTCATGTCCAGACACTAGTGACCAACACCCCCAGGTTATTTTCCAGCTTTTCAGCCATTCTGCCCAGCATGGAGCATCCCATGCAGTTGTTGTGACCCAAAGGTGGGACCTGACACTTGGCCTGTTGACCCTCACACCACTGGCCTCGGTCCGTGGATCCAGTGTGGCCTCGGTCTGTGGATCCAGCCTGTCCCTGGCTGGGGCCAGCAGAGCTGTGGTGTGAGGCAGGGATGGTCTGTGCTGTCCTACAGGCTGGGGGGCTTTGGCCCCTGGACAGGGAGTCTTGCCTGCAGCTGGTGGCAGTGGGATGGTGGTGGGTTAAGGCTGCTGCTGAGTGGGCTCTCCCAGCTGTGCCAAGCTGGGTGGAAGGAGGGCTGCTTTTTGGGAAATGAGCCCCAGGAAATCCTGCTGCTCATCTGGGTGAGGCTGGGGAGGAACTAAGCAGTTGTGCCAGTGGCAGAGGTGCTCTGACTGCGTCGTGCTGCTTTCCTATGCCTCGCAGATGGAGAGCTTTGCGTGCAAGGTCTGAGCACAAACACCAGAAAGCAATGATGGGAGAGGATATAAAGAGCCACAAAATGCAGGATAGCAGGGAGAAGCAAGGAAAGCAGCAATGGAAATGAGACAGGGAAGGCCAGTGGTGTGCAGGTGGTAACTTTTTTTTTTAGGGCAGCCAAAAGGAGTGGGCACAATGGGATGTGAACCAGTTGCTGGAATGATGGGGTAAGGTTTCTGCAAGGGAACAAACTCTGTCTAAATGCTGCAGCCTGTCCTTGTTTCTCTGTCTGAGGAGCTTGTCCAGTTTTGGTGCCTTGAATGTGAGTGCTGCCTGTGGGATGTCTCCATGGGTCTCTGCTGGATGAGGGTGTATGGGTGATGTTTTGGGGACTGTCACTGAAAGCCAGGAAATACTCTCCAACCAGTTTGCTGAGTTAGAAAGCCAACATTTCTTTATTAGCAGTGCTGGATGCATGGGGATCATTCCTCAAACCATGCATGAGTAGTAACCCACGAGACCAGGTTATATTCATGAGACTAGTACATATTCATGACATTTATATTACATATTCATTACATTTCCTGAATACATGCGTATATGCTGATTATTTACATGAACTTATTTGGATATGAGTAGGGGTCTTTTGAGGGTCTTTGGTGGTCATTTGGAAACATCCTATTCCCCAAAATTTCCTTGTATGGTCGTGGATCTTCTGCTGAATCTTCTTTCTTTGAGAGTATCTCAGATAACTGGTCAAGTCATGATGCACTTTCCTAATCATTCTTTACTGTGACACTTTATCTGTGTTCTCAAAACTAAGACATCTACTAGTACATATTAATCACTGATACAAGTAAATAAGGAAGCATAGTACATATTAATCACTGATTTAAATAGATAAGGAAGCATCAGCTGACATAAGACTTACTAGTCACAGCCATAGGGAGCTAACACAAGGCCACACTAATCTCTGGTATTTGTCCTAAGCACTGTGTGGCACAAAACTGACTATGAACCACGAATAAAGGGACCATACACTGTTGGGCCAAAGTTAAAAGAATTCTCCCCCATCTTCCCCCACTGCTGCAAAGACTCCTTAAAGAAATACACCTAGTTTGGTGACAGGACCACTGACACTTCCGTGTCCCTCTGTTCCCATGCAGGACACAGGCAGAGATGGCCCACACGTGCCGTGGGACCATCAACCTGTCCACGGCGCACATTGACACGGAGGACTCGTGCAACATCGTACTGTCCAACGGAGGCAGGACCTACCACCTGAAGGCCAACTCGGAGGTGGAGCGGCAGCGCTGGGTCACGGCCCTGGAGCTGGCCAAGGCCAAGGCCATCCGCATGCGGAACAACCAGTCAGGTAGGGACTCCAGGGTGGGCTGGAGCCTTCTCAGTGCCCCCCTGGCCCCCTAGCTCCTCTATGCCTGCTAAATCGTGCAGAGCCCATGCACGACATGCAGTGAAGTGGAGCTGATGGTTTCACAGGGACACAAAGGGTTGGACAATCCTGTGAGCACCACTCGTCATCACAGCTGGGTGGACAGCTCTAGGAGCTTTTTGGAGCTGTGATAATGGCTGTATATTGTGGAGAGCCAGTAAAAATGAACTCATGGTGCTTGTTGTTGAAGGTAGGATGATGCGCCTTTCTCCTGGAGCCCCTGTGTGGACAGGGAGTGCTGTAAATGCAGAGGTCAGTGGTCTGAGCACCACGTGGGTGGTGTTCCCACAGCTCAGGATAGTTTGGTAGATGGCACATAGTTAGTTGAGCTGTCTCTGTGTGTATCTCTGCTCCTCCCCCTGACACATGCCGTGCTGTGCTATGGTGTTTATGGAGGTTTTTACTGGAGCAGCTTTGGCAGTGCTGCATTGTGTAGAACTGTCAGAGCCCTGCCTGTTTCACAGCCCCTCCCCAGAGGGACATTGTTACTGCTCTGCTGGGTAATGGGTATGTTAACAGAGTATTTTAGGAATATTTCAGTGTTTGTAAATCTTTCGTGATTAACCTCGGGGTTTCTTCTGAAAACCAGCAAGGCTTCAAGTTGCAGAAAACAAACCTCAGGAATGGAGAAGAGAAGCTTCAGGGAGAAGTTAAAGCCCCTTCCAGTGCCTAAAGGGGCTCCAGGAGAGCTAGATGAGAACTTTGGATAAGAGCCTGGAGGGACAGGACAAGAGGGAATGGCTTCCCCCCCCCGACAGAGGGCAGGGTTAGATGGGAAATTGAGATGGAATTCTTGGCTGTGAGAGTGAGGAGGCCCTGGCACAGGCTGGGCAGAGAAGCTGTGGCTGCTCTATCTCTGGAATGTTCAGTCTTGGACAGGTCTTGGAGCAACCTGGTCTGGAGGAAGATGTGCCTTCAAGGGGTATGCAGACAGGAGAGGTGGAATGAAATGGTCTTTAAGGTCCCTTTCAACCCAACCCATTCTTTGATTCCATGGTTCTGTGAATCTATTAAAGAGCTGTCTCCTGTCCTGAAATAAATCCACTTTCAGATCTTACACTGGATACTGGAAATCAGCATTTCCTTTTATTTCATCATTTTCTCTTCTACAAGAGAGAAGATGGAGAGATTTTATAATGCTTTGCTTAAAATGAAAATGTATCTTCATAAAATGCCCTGAATTTTCAGAGAAAGGGTGTGTGAAGGCAAGACTGGGGTGGTGATTTGTGGTGGACCCTGGGGTCACTTTGGTTCAGTGCCCATCCCACCTCACTGTCCTGGCTCAGGTTTGGGCTCTGGGACAGCTGCAGGTGGCTGCTTCGTGCCAAGGACTGTGGAGAACATTCATCCAGAGGTACAATGTGCAGCTCAGCTTTCAGAGTCACCCCGGAGGAAGGCTGGGGTTGGTTCAGTGCCCCAGGAAAAGCCTCAGCTTCCCTGTAGGAAGTGCTGCTGTGTGCACAGCACAGTCACAGTGCTGAGGGGGACCCAGGGCACAGCTCTGCTCCGACTGAGCAGGGCTGAGGGGAGGCTTGGGGAAACACATAGTCAAACCAGGGTCACCACGTTTTGGGAAGGCAGTGAGGAAGGATTTTGTCTGGGTAGCAGTGGGATGGTCCTTGGGGGGCAGCTGACCGTGGCACTGGTGTGATGGTTTGGAGGAGCAGCAGAAAGGGCCACTTGGAGGGGAACAAACCCCCAGCCCTGGGCTGAAGTGGTGTCTGTGTAATTAGTTGTCACAAAAGGTCAGGCAGGAGTTGATTCATGTGTGAGACACTTACCTGTTTGCCAGGATTGTCGAAGTATGATGTGTGCTGGGCCACTGGCATCCATGGATTTAATTACATGAAGCCTTGCAGTGCCTAAAGGGGCTCCAAGAATGTGGGAGAGAGGCTTTGGAAAGAGGCCTGGAGTGCCAGGACAAGGGGGAATGGCTTCCTAATGCCAGAGGGCAGGGTTAGATGGGATGTTGGGAAGAAATTCTTCCTTGGGAGCGTGGGCAGGCCCTGAGACAGGTTGGGCAGAGAAGCTATGGCTGCCCCATCCCTGGAAGCATCCAAAGCCAGGTTGGATGGGGCTTGGAGCAACCTGGGCTAGTGGAAGGTGTCCCTGCCCATGGCAGGGGTGGGACTGGATGGGCTTTAATGTCCTTTTCAATGCAAACCATTCCATGATTCTATGAGTCTATGTATTGTGAACACTCTGTCCCTAAGAATTCCAGCTCTGGAATATGCAAATACCAACAGAGAGCATATCTGACCAGGGAGAAGGAGGAAGTTTCTGGGCACACTTTTTTATCCAGGCAGAGCATGACACTTTGCTGCTCCTGGCTGCAGTGAGCTGGGTGGGAAGGCTATTGGTCCTTGAACATCCACAGTGGGATGTGAGCATGTGGAAAAGGATTTCATGGAGAGGTGGGTGTGTGGCTTCACCTTCCCGTTTCAGGCGATGCTGGGCCGACGTGGAGTGGCCGTGGAGCTGCAGCCCAGCCCAGGGCCGTGGGAGCCTGTCAGCCACGCTGCCCACAGTCAGGCACAGCTATTTTGGTTTGTCACTTCCCCATAAAAAGAGCCAATGCAGGGACTCGCTGTCCTGAGGCTCTGGCTGTGCTGAGTTCCTCACACAGGGCTGAGGGCAGTGCAGCAGCAGTGCTGGTATGGCTGTACTGCCTCCCAGCTGTGCTGACTCAGCTGTGATCAAGCCCAGGGAGCTCAGGGGAGATCACAATCACACTCCTGTTCCAAGCTTCTCTGATCTGGTCTGAAGGGATAAGACACCCTGTGCTGAACCCTTGTGCTGTGGAGTTAGAGCTGAGGACATCACCACATTACCTTATGCTTTAATGTTCACCTGGCTAATGGTGTTTTGTCCCAGTGAGAGATCTTTTAATTAAGGTAAAGGCGTGTTGGGTTTGACTGTTTTGTTTGTGTAAAAATTAAATTCCTAGTGTTGTGTCCCTGTGAGTGCGGCTGAGCCCTGGGGTGGGCATTTACAGGTGGAAGAAGGAGATTGGATTTTCTGTAGAAGTCCCCAGGTCTTTCAGGTCTGCTCATGTGAGGAATTATCTGAGTTGTCTCCTCTTATCCTGAGTGATCCCCAAAACTCATGTGTTTCCCAGGGCTACCCTGCAGAGCCCAGGGGGGCTCCAGTGGGCACAAAGGGTGGTGAGGAGCCGTATGGATTTGTGCGGACAAGGAGGAGCATTAATGGCTCTGGGAGCCAGGACTGGGAGAGGATTGCAGAGGGCAGGTGAGGAGGACAGGGGAGCAGATTTGTGTCTCATGGTGCCTGTCATTCTGGGAGAGGACACAAGGAGCATTCTTACGGCCATCTCTGCTCATGGGCACTGCCTGTTGCCTGTGGCCAGGGCCTCACCACCCACAGAGGGAAGAATTTCTTCCTGGTTTCTTCCCATCTCACCCTGCCCTCTGGCAGTGGGAAGCCATTCCCCCTTGCCCTGTCGTTCCACCCCTTGTCCCAAGTCCCTCTTCAGCTTTCCTGGAGCTCCTTTAGGCTCTGCAAGGGGCTCTCAGGTGTCCCTGGAGCCTTCCCTTCTCCAGGTGAACACTCCCAGCTCCCCCAGCCTGTCTCCAGAGCAGAGGGGCTCCAGCCCTTGGAGCATCTCTGTGGCCTCCTCTGGACTCTCTCCAGCAGCTCCACATCCTTCCTGTGCTGGGCCCCCAGGGCTGGAGGCAGCTCTGCAGGTGGGGTCACACCTGAGGGAGCAGAGGGGCAGGATCCCCCCCTTCCTGCTGCCCATGCTGTGGGACCAGCCCAGCACATGGGGGTTCTGGGGGCCAGGGCTTGTCCAGGCTCTCCCTCACCAGCACCCCAAAGTCCTTCTCCCCAGGAGGATGTTGCTCTCGGTCCATTCTCCACCCAGTTTGGATTTGTGCTTGGGATTGCCCTGACCCAGGTGCAGCACCTTGCACTTGGACTTTTTGAACCTCATGAGCTTCTCATGGGTCTCTCCTCCAGCTCGTCCATCCCCCAGGGTGTTGATATCCTGTTATGTCACTGCTCAGCTTCATGTCACCCATAGACCTGCTGGAGTGTAATCCAGGATTCTCCATGAATTTGTTTCTGCAGGAATCAGTGCTCCCTCACTGCCTTCAGGGTGTTTGAGATTTGATGGGTGTAGGACTGGCAAATTGGGATAACTCTGCATGTATCTTGGCTACTGGAAGACCATTTTGGGGTGGATGAAAAGGGTCTATGGAGGTGTGTTTAACTCGGTTGCTGGCTGGAGCTGTGCACCCACAGAGGCCATTTCACAGGTCTCATTTTCATGTCTGTATTTTAAGGAACAGCAAAGCCTGTCTCCAAAGCAGGTATGAGATGGGAGACTTTGCTGTTCCCTCTGCTGTGTGGAGCTCTTTCCTCTGCCCAGTGTGGAATTGGGGCTATTTTGGTATTGAGCTGTGCCCTGAGACATTGGTACTGAGACATGTGACCTGGGCTCACTGTCCTTGTCTTGCTTTCTGGGGAGAAAGCTGCCTGGGGATCCCGGGGGCATTAGTGGCAGAAAGTGAGAGTAGAGTTGAGCTGCTGGCTTAGCTCTCTGCTTAGTTACCACGTGTGCTTAATTCCTCTAAAATACATGAGGAGTGTCACAGGAGGGCAGGAGAACCCCAGGCCTGACTGGACAGCTCACCTTTAGCCTCTGCTCAGCCAAACCTGGCATTCCTGTTTCTACTAGGGGTTACAAACTCTGGGTAAAGTTGTAGTAAACTTGATCTGCCCATGTGGTTCCCAGCTCCATCACCTGCTTTCATCAGTGCTGGGTATGACCCTGTGCTGTTCTCTGTCCTGAAAATCAGATTTCTGTGCTCACCCTCTGTGTTTGCTGACTGTGGCTGGTAGGCTTTCTTTAAGGAAAAAATATAAAAATATATATAAATCTATCTTTTTAGTGCAGTGTCATGAGATACATGAATTATATGAGTGGTGAATATATGAGGATTGTTTTCTTGGCTCTGTGATGAGGGGGTCTTTGGCAAAGTATGCAAGAGGAGGGCAGGAATCTGTCCCTGCTATTTTAAACACTGGGAAAACTTCCCAAAATTGGCTTGGGCTGCTGAGTCAGGGAGTTGGTGACTCCTTTGACCTCCTGCTCGGGGGTTCCTGAGAGGAAGGAGGGGGAAAGCCACGCTGTGATTCAGCTGCTCCCCTGACCTGGAGTAGATTCCAGGCTGACTGAAGGTGGGTTTGATGTTTATGGAACTAAAATCCAGGAGTTTGCTGGAGAGACAGCTCAGTGCTGTTATCTGTGCCGGCACCAACTCACCTGCCAGCCATCTTCAGAGGCTTCTGGTTCCTTTGGCTGGAGCTGAAGTCAGTGCAGCAAAAAATCTGGGATTTGATAAGAAAAGTGTAAAAGACAGAACATTTGCTCCATGTACAGCTGTGATCTTGTCCCTGGAGGAGCTCTGGCTCTCCCCATGTTGGTTCAGAGGGTTTTCAGCAGAACTTAAAAAAATAAAATCAAACCAAAAAACCAAACAGACACAAATGAAACCTCCTCCACCAAGGGAAAGGGAACGATGGAAAATAAATTTTCCATCTGGAAGAACGACAGTGGAAGGTGGTCAGTGGTGCAGGAAATATGTTGGAGCACAAGTGTGATGAGAAGCAGCTGGGGGAGCTGGGAGGGCTCAGCCTGGAGAAAAGGAGGCTCAGGGGGGACCTTCTGGCTCTGCAACTCCCTGCCAGGAGGGGGGAGCCAGGGCGGGGGTCAGGCTCTGCTCCCAGGGAACAAGGTACAGGAGGAGAGGGAACGGCCTCAGGCTGGGCCAGGGCAGGGGCAGGTTGGATTTTAGGGAACATTTCTTCATGGAAAGGGTGGTCAGACACTGGCACAGGCTGCCCAGAGCAGTGATGGAGTCCCCATTCCTGGAAGTGTTCAGAAAACGTGTGGATGTGGCACTTGGGGGCTTGGGTTAGTGTGAACATGGTGGTAGTGATGGGTTGATGGTTGGACTTGATCTTAAAGGTCTCTTCCAACCTGAATGATTCCATGACTGAGTCTATGAAAAGTTGGGGACAAGTGCCTATAACAAGAAGAAGGAAAAAATTATCAGGTCGTAGGTTTAAATGGAGCAGGAATAATTAATTTTTTTACAGCACCCATGTTCCAGAGAGGAACCAAGGGGTTCGCCAGGCTGCTGAAATTGAAACTGGGACACTGCTGAAAGTTCAACTAAACAGGAACTTTATTATCAAAGAGAGTGGCCAAGTGAACAGGAAAACAAGCCCCCCTGCCAGAGGGAGAGAGAGAGAGAGAAAAAGGAAGACGCCTCCCTGGGTCTGGCACACCCCACTCCCCCAAGGTGTCTTTCCCACAGGGTTGTCTCACTGACCCCAGAATGTCCACCCGCCCCAGGGCACTGGCTGCATCCTCAAGGGTAGGCCGGCTCCTCGTGAAGGCAGGTGTCCCCGCCAAAAGGCAGCGTTGTCCTGTCATGTGAAGCGAGGCAAAAGCCCTGAGATATGAGCCATCTGCCTTTTATCTATTTGGCCAAATGACATTTCCCTGAGCGACGTGGCCAGAGCCGCCCAAGCAAAGGTATTTGGCACCGCCCCTCCTGTTATATAACTGATACTTCTCTGTGCTTGTATGGGTCTCTCCGCACCTGCGCAGTCCATTTCAGAAGGTCTTCCCTAATTGAGTCTGGGGGTTTAGTTCATCCTCCTCCTCCTCCTCCTCTCTTTCTCCTTCAAGTGCCCTTGGAGGGCCATCAGCCAACTGTGAGAGCCCAATTAATTTTAGTTTACACAGAAATCTCTCTCTCAAGGCTAGAGACTGTCTTTATCAGCCTGTTTTCCCATAACTTGGCAAGAGAAAACCCAGCTTCTCACAGGTGGCTGGGCCAAACATAGACCAAAAATACCCACATAGAATTCTACCTGAATACAACCCAATTAAATGGTGACACTCACTGTGGGGAGTCAGAAGATCCAGCGAGACTCCACAGGTTTGGGCCTAATTTCATCCCTTGGCATACAAGCTCTAACTCTGTGTACAGAATGTGGCCCAGGAGGTCCTTAGGCAGCACAACACTGGAAGTGAAGGAGCAGTGCCCTGAGGAAGCACTGCCTGTGCCCTGTCCCATTATCCTGTTCCCAGAATACTAGTTACGGTTTGCTTGCCAGGAAGAGATGGAATTGCTGGAGTGTCTGGGCTGACCTCATTCAACCATCCTGGGGAGGATTCAGTTTGAAACCAGCACCCTGTGGTGCAGGTCTGGGATTTGGGATGATGGGGCTTGACTGCTTGGGTTGTCTGGTTATTCTTCCTGCCTTAATCCGTTACTTTCTTCTTGGCAAACAGGGAATAATTCAGGCAGCTTTTTGGACTGCAGGAGAGCAGGAGGTCTGAGCAGTGCCAGGGAAAGGAGGAGGAGGGTGGGTTATGGTGATGATGCCTTCTGCCCTGGGGTGAGTTTCTGCTCCATCAGAGAGGGAAGGGAGAATCCAGCTCTGGAGAGGAGCATCGGAGCCATAGGGATCCCACCACAGGGTCGCTGTGAGACCCAAGGGGCAGCTCAAGCCAGCCAGTGGTTCTCCTTCAGCATCCTGGACCCAGCCTTTATAGTGGCATTAAAAAGTATTCATAATTAATTACTCCTCAGCTTCTCCTTTAGTTGCTCTAGTGATAATGTCACTTCTGTTGCTCAATTTATCTTTCCTGGTTTTTGTCCTTTTTCCAAGTCAGGGGTTTGTTTGCCAAAGCTGTTTTGACTTGGCCTGTGACACTGCAGAGCCTTCCCTGCCCCACTCGTGAATTATTCCCTTGTTGCTCCCCCCTGGCCTCTCAGAAGCTCCTGCCCAGGTGGCCTTGGCTTGTGCCTCTGCTTTGGGACAATCCCTGTCATTGTTGTCCTTGTGCCCTCAACTGCAGCTGATCTCTGGCTGTAACAGTCCTCCTATTTCCAGATCTTTGGACAAAAGCATTCCCTTTTCCCTCCTCCTGTGAGTTCCTCCAGCCCTGTGAGCTGCTGGAGAGCTCGTGTCTGGAGGCACCGGCTGCCAGCACTGTGGTCACCTTGGTCTTCTAATTGCCTCTTTATCCTTGGAGTCTTGATTTTCCCAGGATAGCTGGCTGCTGTTAACTATGCCAGGAGCTGCTGCCATGGGAAATCGAATTGACGGGGCTGATGAGATGGATCCATTTACTTGAATTTCCCATTCCTGATGATTCCTGTCTCCTCTCAGTGCCTTCTCTGGTCACTTGTGTTCCTTCCTGCAGTGAGCAGGATGCTCTGCCCCTCTGGATTCCCTGTTCTGTTGCATCAGGATGGGTTGCTCCATCTCAGCTACCACCAGTGAGCTGCAGCCAACACTTCAGCTCCTCCTGGCTGACTGAGGGCAGGAAGGCTCTGCAGAGGGATCTGGACAGGCTGGATCCGTGGGCTGAGAACAGTGGGGTGAGGGACAACAAGGCCAAATGTTGGGTCCTGCCCTTGGGTCAGTACAACCACATGGAATGCTCCAGGCTGGGGGAAGAGTGTCTGGAAAGCTGGAAAAGGCACTAGGGGTGCTGGTGACAATGGCTGGACACAAGCCCAGGTGTGCCCAGGTAGCCAGGAGGCCAGTGCCACCTGGGCTGTCCCAGCCAGGGTGTCACAGGACCAGGGCAGTGCCCATCCCTGTGCTGGCACTGCTGGGGCACCTCCAGCTCTGGGGACAGTTCTGGGTCCCTCAGACAAGGAGAGACATTGAGAGGCTGAAGCGTGTGCAGGGAATGGAACAGAGTTGGGGAAGGGGCTGGAGCAGCAGGAGCGGCTGAGGGAGCTGGGGGGGCTCAGCCTGGAGAAAAGGAGGCTCAGGGGGGACCTTCTCGCTCTCTGCAACTCCCTGCCAGGAGGAGGGAGCCAGAGAGGGGTTGGAATGGCCTCAAGCTGTGCCAGGGGAGTTTCAGGTTGGATATTGGGAAAATTTCTTCATGGAAAAAAGTGGCTGAGTGCTAGGGGAGTCGTGGGTGATGGAGTGTCCTAGTTCAGCAGGTGGGACCAGTTATCACTGTGTGGGGGTGATCAAAGCTATGTATTCTACCCCCCTCTATTCATTTCCCAAAAACAATGGACCATTTGCAGCAGCTGCCCAGGGAGTTGTTAGCACCTTCACACCCAGCCTGAGGGGGGTGGCTGCTAATGGGCCATCAACGGTTCAACAATACCCCATGACTCAGAGTTAATCACCCATTGTGTGAGTCCCTGTCCTGGGGGAGGGACTGGGTGCTCCCTGAAGGTACATAAGTGGGGGTAAGAACACCTCAGGGGCTTCTCGGATTTAAAGGAGCAGCAGGACCTCGACAGGAGGAAACCATCACTCTCGACCGGACCCCAGCCATCATCTGCACCGACAGGTTCTTTATTTCTTTTTGCTTTGGATTTGGGGGAACCACGTGGGTCTTAGCACAAGGGCTAACAAACCCCTTTGGGCTTGTGCCCCAGGACACTGGGTTATACTGCTGGGTTTTGGTGAGTTGAAAGCAGTTTTCTCTTTGTGTCAGTGTATTTATTGTAATACCTTTCATTAAATTGTAATTCTGATTTATAATCCCTCTTGTGGTGGGTCCATTTCTCCTGCCAGTTTACCCTTAAACCAGCACATGGAGCAATTGGCAAGAGTCCTAATCATGGGGGTTTTAGGTCCAGATGGTTAAAGTACGTGGTCTGAACATGTCTGGCATAAGAAATTCAAGTGGCACAAAGAAAAAAGGTGATTTCCTCTTCTTGTTGCTTTTAGAGTGTGTCTGTTCAGCCTGGGAATTTTTCCTTGACTTGGAAAGTTTGCAGGCCTAGAGCTGGGAAGGGCGGGGGGGCCAGTGCTTGATCAGGTTGTCTGAGTATCTGATCCCAATGGATGGACATCCAGCTGAAATGGGCTGTGAACATCTGGGACCCACAAGGTGTAGAGTGACAGAACAAGGGGAAATTACTTTAAACTGAGAGTAGGTTTAGATGGGATATTGGGAAAAAATTTCCGTGTGAGGGTTGGAGGCCCTGACACAGGTTGGGCAGAGAAGCTGTGGCTGCCCCATCCTTGGAAGTGTTCATGGCAAGGTTGGAGCGACCTGGACTAGTGGAAGGTGTCCCTGCTCATGGCAGGGGATGGAGCTGGCTGATGTTTGAGGTCCCTTCCAACCCAAACCAGTGTAGGGTTCTTTTGTCTACACTGTCTCCAACTGCTTCCTTCTCCTGGCTGCTGCCTGGCAGTGCAAACACACGGAGGATGAGAGGAATCTCGACGATTTTCTATTCCACAATGCAGAGACTGCTTCCCCCTCTCCCTCAGCTCCCCTCTTGCTTTTTTCCTAATCTGTTTTTACTTCTCCTGCTGCTTGTTTGCACTTCCCTTCCATGTCAGTGTGGAGTAACCCCCAGACTGTGCTTCCCTCCTGACTGTGTTGCTGATCCTCCCCCTGTTTCCCAGGTACAACATGATGTTCTGTGTTACTCTTTCACAGTTGTAATCCCTGATAATCATTCCTAGTGAAGGAACACAAAAAATGCTACTTATGTAACACGAAGGAATTACACATTCCAGCAGGAGCTCAGCAGAGCTGGCAGTATAGAGGCCATTCCGGCTGCTCCAGCCTCGTCCTCTGGAATGAGCAAAGGAACCACGTAGCTGCTCAGTCATCACTGGAGTGGTGTCCGTGCTCTGCTGGAAGGTGTCCCTGCCCAAGGCAGTGGGTAGAACTGGATGAGCTCTTAGGTTCCTTCCAACCCAAACTATTCTGGGATTCTGTGACAAGACAAGGGGGACGGCTTCCCATTGCCGGAGGAAAGAGTTAGATGGGATATTGGGAAGGGATTTCCCTGTGAGGGTGGTGAGGCTCTGGCACAGGTTGGGCAGAGAAGCTGTGGCTGCCCCATCCCTGGAAGTGTCCAAGGCGAGGTTGGACAGGACTTGGAGCAACCTGGGCTAGTGGATGATGTCCCTGCCCATGGGAGGGATTAAACAGGACAAGCTCTAAGGTCCCTTTCAACTCAAACCTTCCATGATTCTGTGATTCCAAAGCAGAGTGGGAAGTGATGTCACAGCTCCTGGAGCTCTCCACAGCTGCTGCAGGACATGCACTTCCACCTGCCCGACAGCACCAGTCCATCCCCACTGCCTGCCCTGCCTTGTGCCACTGCCCAGGGCACGGAAGGACAAGGGAATCCTGGTGCTCCACCCTCCAAGCTGTCACCCTGTGCCTTTACCCTCTTGGCACGTTCTGGGGCTCCTGAAATCCATGAGGAGGAGTTGGCATTCCACAGGCTGTGTGTGCTGAGCCAGGGCTGGCTGCCTGGCCTGGGCTGTTCCTCCTTGGAGCTCTTTGGGCTCCTGTGTACTCAGCATTCCTGGTGAGGCTGCTTTAATAACCCCCTGGAAATAAATACTGGAGAACGTGACGGAGCAGAGGAGTGCTGGGGGTGTGGGCTGGGAAGGGCTGGCAGCAGGAGCAGAGCAGGGTGGGCAGGAGGCTCCGCGCTCACGCTGGAGCTCGGGAAGATGCTCCTGCTGGAGGAGGAGGGTGGGATGTGCAACATGAGGATACTGGGGGAGGTTTAGGTCCGATATTAGGGAAAATTCTCTTACGGAAGGAGTTGTCCAGTCCTGACAGACTGCCCAGGGCAGTGGTGAAGTCCCTGTACTTGGAGCCGTGTGGATGTGGCACTTGGGAACATGGGTTAGTGATGGCTTTGTCAGTGCTGGGGGAATGGTTGGACTCGATGATCTCAGAGGACTTTTCCAGCCTTGGTGATTCCATGATTCTATGCAGTTTGCTGGTACAGCAGGCCCCTTCTTTCCTCAGCAGAGTGACCTGGGACAGCTGCAGTGAAGGAAAAGGGGTTTTTTTGGCTGAGCTGATGCAGAAGGAGTTTGGTGCAGGTACATAGGGAAGAGGAATCCTCAGTCCTTGCTCAGTCCTGCATCATGGCTGTGGGAGCTGGGAGGTTGGGGAATAATACAGGAGCTGAAGTAGCCTGTTGCGTCAGGTCAGTTCATCCCATGGCAAGGTGGAGAGCAAATGTTTCACCAGCAAAAACGGGAGAGGGATAAATTGCTATACTGAGGACTGTGCCATTCCTTGGGTTGCTAAGTACGAAGGTGAAATGGTGGCAGAATGCTCTTGCTGTGCCGTTTGTAGGTACAACAAATCTATTCTTGTTTTTAGAAGTGCTGGGGATTGTTATTGGTTTGTTTGTCTCCTGTGCCCATCCTCTGTGTTTTTTTAAAATCTGTTTTTTCCTCATTTCTTTATTTACAGCCCCCTGACCCCATGCTCTAGACAAACATTGTATGTGAATACATGGCTTGAGTAAGATTTCCATCATTCCATGTTTTCCAGCTGTTTGTAAGTCAATGTTTCCTTTCTCTTTGACAAAAGAATTTCCCAAGGTCACTTGACAAGGCTGCAAAGCCAAAATCAATGACACCTGGGCAGCTGTTCACATATGGTTATTTAACTCATTGTTAATTATTGCCCTTGGGGAATTACAAGTGGCACTTTGTGAATTGGCTAGGGATTGAAACAGCTTTTGCATGGTCATAGAATCATAGAATCATGGAATTCTATGATTTGGGTTGGAAGGGATAATAAGGCTCATCCAGTCCCACCCCCTGCCATGGGCAGGGACACCTTCCACTAGCTCGGGTTGCTCCACGCCCCATCTGACGTGGCCTTGGACACTTCCAGGGATGGAACAGCCACAGCTTCTCTGCCCAACTTGTGCCAGGGCCTCAGCAATCCCAGGGCCTAGCCTTGTGTCTGTGTGTCCCAAGGTGTGAGATTCCAGCCTCTGGATGAGCTGCTCTCTGATGTTCAGCCCAGCTCAGGGCTGCCCAGGACACCTGATGCAAGTAGCACCTGTGGCCCAAGGCAGCATCACCCACAGCGAGGGCAGGAGGAGGCCAAGCCCCTCCAACTGCCTGTTTCCCCCTGGGAACAGTTTGCCCTCCTTCCCCACCATTCCCTGGTGCCACCCAGCCATCACAGTGGCAGCTTCAGGAAATCCAAGCAGAGGCTTTATGGGGTGTGAGAAGGGTCAGGATGTGCCCTCTGTCCTCACTTGGGAGCAGCCTGCTCCTCATCACACAAGTGCCAGGAACTGAGGGGTCACCCCATCCATCCCTGTTGGCTTCTCCCAACCTTACAAGCTCCATGTCTACGTACAACAGCACGTTAATCCTGAGCAGGCAGAGCTTCGCAATTCCCAGTGCCTGGCTGGGGCTCAGCGAGAAGGGACCATCTGCACTGACTTTCATCTCAACTCCAGTTCTGAGTTACCAAAATGACAAACCGAGTTTAGTATTAGCAAGTGCAGCAGAGCAGTAGTGGCATGGATCATCCTTCCCACTTCTGCACCCATGCAGGAATGGGGATTTTTGAGATCCCAGGGAATACACACTGTACAACTGGCAAGGAGCCAGGAGAAAGTCGCCCTTGGTGACAAGGCTATGGGGTTTGAGCAAGAAAACACTTTCAGATACTACAGGGTTGTTATTTTTCACAACAGGCAAAGAATGTGGTTTCCTTAAGTACCAGTGACACACCAGGTTTGGTTCTGGAAGAATAAATTGCTTTCAAAATTATTTGTGCTAAAAATAACACCAAAGCTTTCAAACGCTCCTAGTGCTGTCTAAAATGGGAGCATGCATCATATTTACATGCTGGAGAAGGTTATTCCCAAACTAAAACCCCTGTGTTTCTGGAAAAATGGCACGTGAAAAGGGACTGGGCAAACAGATAAAGCAAAACTTTATCCACTGGAAGAACCAAAGGACAGGACTGCCTGAAGGGAGCCTACAAGGAACATGGAGAGGGACCTGGGACAAGGGCTTGGAATGACAGGACAAGGGGAAATGGCTTCTCACTGCCAAAGAGCAAGATTAGGTGGGATATTGGGAAGAAATTGTTCCCTGAGAGAGTGGGCAGGCCCTGGCACAGGTTGAGCAGAGAAGCTGTGACTGCCCCATCCCTGGAAGTGTCCAAAGCCAGGTTGGACGGGGCTCGGGGCAACTTGGGTTGGTGGAAGGTGTCCCTGCCCATGGCAGGAGGTGAAGTAAGATGAGCTTTAATGTCCCTTCCAACCGAAACTATTCCATGATTCTGTGATTGCATTCTGCTGTGCCCAGTTCCATCATGGTGCTGCCCAGAGTGGTTTGATGGCAAGGGGTTCCTCGTGGAGATGCCAGAACATGAAGCTGTGGGTGCAGGAAGGTGACAGAGCCCTCCAGCCACATCCTGGCTCTTGTGCCTTGAACTGTTCTCCCTTAGGCTGCAAATGGACTCTGGTTACTTACATTTTTAAGGCAAGTTTCACCTGCACATAGATTTTAATACCAAGTTTAGTAACACAACAGGGATTTCCACGCAGTTGGGAGCACCAAGGGGGAGGTTTCCTGCTCAAGTCATGATTTCAGTATATTTTGGTGTTATTTTTAGGCATTTGAAATTCCCACATGCTTTTTTTTCTTTACCTGGCACAGAAAAAGGCTGTTGGAGTTAAATCAGTTTTGAACTCTGAAAATAATAACAGTTCTTACTAATTAGAAATGAGTCACTGGTGAAAGCTCATCACTTCAACGAGTCTGAAGGCATCTCTTGGGGGTTGGGCTGGGGCAGGGGTGAGGTTGGACACTAAGGAGTGAATGACTGGCAGGAAACCTTCTGGTGTGGAGTTTGTGTCTAATGAAACCCAACAGCTTCTGCTCCTGGGCACAGAAAGGAGAATGGGATTTGAGTTTGCAGTGGGATACTACAGACCCGTGCAGCCCTCACAAGGCACAGTGAGACCCGTGGAAGTTCTCCCTGCAGTTAAAGGAATTTATCTGTCTTTGGGTTGGATGTGATGGGTTCAGTTGTTAGTCAGAGATCAGGGAATTGATGGGACTCACAGCTTGTGAGGAATGATGGCACCAGTGTACCTGTAGAACCATGTGTGGCTTCATCCCTATGGGATTTCTGGCATCCCTCCAGACAGGGTGGGTGGGATAACTGAGTATGCTGCAGTCATAGAATCCCAAAATCATTAAGGTGGGGAAAAGCCCTCTGAGATCATCAAGTCCAGCTGTTCCTTCAGCACTGCCAAGTGTCCCGTGCACTTGGCAAGCACTGATCTGTGTCCCCAGGTGCCACATGCACATGGCTTTTACATCCCTTCAGGGATGGGGACTCTACCATTGCCCTGGGCAGCTGTGCCAGGGCTGGACAACCCTTTCCATAAAATGTTCCCACTATCCCACCTGCCCCTCACCTGGCCCAGCCTGAGGCTGTTCCCTCTCCTCCTGTCCCTGTTCCCTGGGAGCAGAGCCCGACCCCACCCCAGCTCCCCCCTCCTGTCAGGGAGTTGCAGAGCCAGAAGGTCCCCCCTGAGCCTCCTTTTCTCCAGGCTGAGCCCCCCCCCCAGCTCCCTCAGCTGCTCCTGCTGCTCCAGCCCCTTCCCCAGTTCCGTTCCCTTCCTTGCACACGCTTAGCCCCTCAGTCTCTCTCCTGTCTGAGGAGCCCAGAACTGCCCCCAGGGCTGGAGGTGCCTCAGCAGATCCAGCACAGGGACGGGCACTGCCCTGGCCCTGTGACACACCCTGGCTGGCACAGTCCAGGTGGCACTGGCCTCTTGGCCACCTGGGCACGCCTGGACTGATGTCCGTCCTCTGTCACCAGCACTCCTAGGGCCTTTTCCACTGGGCACTTTGCAGCCACGTGCTGGTTTGCTCCCTGCTCCCATCCGAGATGATGCAGCAGAAGCAGGTTGCCCTCTCCTGGCGTGTTCCTTCCATGGAATCCTGACTGAGCTGTGACTCCCAGTGGCATAATTTGCCCTGAGCTCCCCAGCTCTTGCATCAGCGATGTCCCTGCAGAGATTCTGGGCTCACAGTCGCTGAGGATGTTTCAAAGAATCACTGAATCATTTGGGTTTGAAAAGATCTCCGAGGCCATCGAGTCCAGCCTTTGACTGATCACCTCCTTGTGAACCGGAATTTGCTTCCTATAATTGACTTTGTAACCAGCCTTTATAAAGGATGATGTAGGAGAGAGGGATTTATCAGCTGGACCCTGCTTGGGCACTCTCTGGTGGGGCTGGTGGGGAAGAGCTGCTGCTCCTCCCCCAGCATTCCAGGTCCTTCCCAGCTCCAGGCAGAGCCCTCAGGCTGCTCATGGCATATGGTGTCCTGTGGGGACCCCCAAACACTTCCCACCCACATGCCAGCTTGGAAGCAGCTCCTCCAGCTGGGCTGTGCTGGCATCTTTTGGTGCTTGTTCTCCTGCAGCAATTCAGCTCCTCCCGGCGCTGGAATTGGCCTCATAATCTTTTGAGGCATTTCCCTGGATCCAGCCTGGGAAATCTGTGATTCTGGTGGAATTTAGGAGTCTTTAAGTTAAAATTGTCACTCCAGAAAGCGAAGGTCATCTTCCAGAAGATGTAATGCCACTTTTATACTGCTCAGCTTTTAACTTTATTTACAGAAAATCTCTGTTGCATAATAACTTGTAGCCTCTTCCGTTGGCTCTGTTGGGATGCATGGAATGCTGCTTCTGCTGGGAGGCCCAGCTGCGCTGGGATGAGGACATTTGATCCCCCTCTCAGCAAGGGCACATGGTCTCCCCTACTGGAATGTTTATCCATCAGTATTTAAATATTTATGTCCATATTTATATAATGTTTGTCACCCTGGAGTTGAATAAAAGGAAAATAAGTTGTTGCCTCCTTTCAGCATCGTGGAATTAAATCACACAAAAAGAAGCGATTTATCAAAAACAAGTTTCTAGAAAGTCAAATATCTAATGTATTTAATAACTGTATATTCAAGAGGCTGTATATATTCTTTAGTCTTACTGCCAGAGATGTAGGAGGTGACAGCTGGCCCTGGGGCTGTCCCCTCCTCAGGCTCAGCATTGTCTGATCACAGACAGAACCTGACCCAGCTGGATGCTGGGAGGGGAGGTGGGAGCTTGAGCTGGTGTGCAGGGTGCACACCCCAGGGACACACAGGGACCCTGATGTGAAGCACATGGCAGGAGGTGGCTCCTGTGGGTGCTGGAGCTGCCTCCAGGTGAATCATGGAATCATTTACATTGGAAAACCCTCCAAGACCATTGAGTCCAACTGTTCCTCACTGAAGGGATGCTGCAGTGAAAGGAGGGGAGAACCTACAATGCCTGAAGTTCCTGCAAGTCCCTGCTCCCCTCTCCTGCTCACGGAGCTCTGCCCGATCCACCTGGGCCCTTGGGAGCACCTTCCCAGTGGCTCTCTGGCCTCTCCTGCAGGAGCCATGTCCTGGGATGAGTGTGAACCAGTTTGACTTGGATCCAGCTCCAGGTTTTTCCAGGAGGCCCTGCTGGGACACAAACCTAGTGTGAGGTGCAGAGACACTGCTGCAGGGATGGATACACACTGGAGCTTGCTTTTTTCCATATAAAATGACTTCTCATGGTACTGTAATAACATTATGTTGGCAGGGATGCTGTTCCTGAGATGGATAACTAGTGCGTTTTGACCTCAGGTATTAGATTTGTAGCTTCAACTAAAAATTCAGCTTTAAGTAGTGCTGCCAATTTAAAATGCGTCTCCTCAGGGAGCAGCTCTCCCTCTGGCAGTAAGTCATTCATGAGAAACTCAAATATACATTTACAGCTAAAGCTAGACAAGGGAAGGGAAAACAAGCAGGACTGAAAGCATGACAGGGTGATAAACACCCAATTTATGATTCTCTCCCCCAAATGTCCTGGTAGGAGCTGATATTGCTGACAGAGATGTTCAAAGGGGAGGGGTAGGTGTTATATTTAGGAGCATGGAAGCGCAGTGGTGGCACAGCACTCTGGATGATCCCTCAGCTCCTGACAGGAGGGAGGGTGGAAGGGCTGTGCAGAGCCCTTGAACACAGGCAGCAGCCACCAGGAGAAGGACCTGGGGGTGTGAGGTGCTGCCACAGACTTTGGAGGGGATGGAGGGAATAGAAAAGCTGTTCAGACTTTTAAACAGACTCCTGAATGCTGCAGGAGGAGTTTCCTGGTCATGGGAGTGGGTTTATTGTCTTTCTCTGTGAAGAGGAGGTGCAGGTTGGACATCAGGAGGAATTTTTTCCTGGAAAGGATTGTCAGGCATCAGAAGGGGCTGCCCAGGGGGAGGTGCTGGGCTCTTAGTGCTCTGGGCTGGGTGACAAGGTGGGGATGGGTCACAGGGTGGACTCGATGGTCTTGGAGATTTTTTCCAGCCTCAGTGATCCTGTGGTTTTGAGGAGGTTGGTTGATCTCTGGAGCCCAGCTGGTCCTGCTGCCAAAGTTCAGAGCTGTGACCTGCAGCCAGGCCATGTGCCAGCCAGGGCAGTGTTCCTCCTTCCTAGAGTGGTGCAGAGCATGCTCTGTTCCTGGCAGGATTTTCCTCCTGGAGCAGTACGGCTCATTCCTGTGGAGAGGGAGATGGAGTGGGGCAGTCCTGCCATCCCAGGGCACCCAGTCACCTGGATGCCGCTGCATGGGGAGGCTTGGAAGAAATCTTCTCCCTAAATCTAACTCTTAGAGGCTGCAGGGAATGGTGGGCTCTGTGGAGAGCAGCTGGATCAGCTTTTCTCCATGTGTCACTGGCTCTGGAGCCAGATGGTGTTGCTTGTAACACTTGTGACTCCACAGAACCAGAATTCCATTTTCAGTGGTTCTGCATCTCCCTGACTCAGGTCCCAGCTAAGCCACCTCTCTTTTCCTTCTCCTGTAGCTCTGCCATTTTCAGTCAGCTCAGCAAGTGGCCTCTCTCTTACCTGGGTGATCCTAGAGACCCTTGACTCAGAGGAGCATTTCCTGCTCTGTTTCCCACCTTGGCATCTAGTTAGTAACCAGTGCAAAGAAAATATGCTGGGGGTGAATGTCTGGCTTTAACAAAGGAAGGGAACTAAAAAAGCCAAGCTATTCCTGGATTTTGCCTCTGCTTTCCAGCAGAATGGACGAGCTCCTGAATGAACTTCCTGCAGTGGTTGATCTGTCCATGAGCAGAACTGTGGATGTGGAATGGAAATGTCACATGTGAGCTCTTCCACCTGCCTGTTTACACTAAACCAAGCTTATTTTGATTATTCCCCTTATTTCCACCTCAAGGATGAATTGCATACTGGAAGAACCATTAATCCAAGATTTCCATAGCACACAAACCCCCATGGGATTCAGTGTCACCAGGGTGGGGCCTGTGGGGGTTCCTCTCACTCAGCAGTATTTTTGAGAGGAATAAAATCAATGAAGGCAGGAGCAAACTGTAAAGAAAAAGCCAATTGTTGGGCAAAGCTGCCGAAGAGCCTTCAGGAAGTTGTTTCTCTGGACACGACCTTTCTGTCTGACCTCGGCCCAGAATGGTGTCTGGGTATCCCTGGGTTGAGATTTGCAGCCTGGAAAGGGTGAGACAGAGCTTGAACCACCCTGGACCTGCATGGGGTGTTTTCTGGTGATATCCACAGGGTGAAATTCTTCTCAGTCAGGAAAGAATATCATAGAATCACAGAATTGTGGAATGGCCTGGGTTCGAAGGGACCCTAAAGATCTTGTTCCAGCCCCCTGCCATGGGCAGAGACACCTTCCAGCAGCCCAGGTTGCTCCAAGCCCCTTCCAGCCTGGCCTTGGACACTTCCAGAAAGGGGGCAGCCACAGCTTCTCTGCCCAACCTGTGCCAGGACCTTCCCACCCTCACAGGGAACAATTTCTTCCCAGTGTGCCATCTAACCCTTTCCTCTCTTGTTGGGAAGCCATTCCCCCTTGTCCCGTCCCTCCAGGCCTTTGTAAATAGTCTCTCTTCATCTTTCTCATAAACTCCCTTCAGGTACTGGAAGGCCACAGTTATGTCATCCCAGAACCTTATCTTTTCCAGGCTGGACAATCCTGTCCTGGGGAGTATTTTCAGTGCCCACTTTACCTCTGGGGGATGAGGATGGGATGAAATGGGGCTGAAGGGATTTGCTTCACAGAGGCAGATGTCTGCTGGATCCAGCTATGGAAAACCAAACAGCAGGAGAGAACACAAGTAGAGCGTTGGAGATGTTGGTTATTGGTGTGTGATGCTTTGCCTGTGTTTAAGTGTTTTTAAAAATAAGCTTCTAGTGAAAGTAATTCCTTACAGGGAGAAGAGGAATGAGAAAGTCTATAACCCAAAGGAACAAAGGTGCCATTATGTTTTACATTTTTATTCTTCATTTTTCACCCTGTAGAGAAGTCTCCCTTTGATGCAGAGCAAGAGACAAGGTTCAGTTTTACCTGCTTGTCTGAGGAAGGTTTAAAATGCTGAATATGTTTTACTTTTGAAACTCTGGAGAGTTTTCTTGCAGTGTAAAGACAGGTAGAATGACTTCCTGGGAGGGAGGAGAGGACAGGAAAAGGTTTGGAGAAGAGTGAGGCCCTGGCACAGGTTGGGCAGAGAAGTTGTGGCTGCCCCATCCCTGGAAGTGCCCAAGGCCAGGCTGGACAGGGCTTGGAGCAACCTGGAAGGTTTCCCTGCCTTGGCAGAAGTGGAACAAGATGAGCTTTAAGGCCCTTCCAACCCAAACCATTCTGGGGTTGTGTGATAATTAAGACAAGTTCACTTCACACCTGTATAGGTGAATAGGTGTGTTTTTGGTGGCATCGTACTCTAAAAAGCAAGAATTTGGAGAGTTGAGGAACACCCACCCCTTTAGGAAAGACTTGAAAGAATAAAATTTTATTAAAAATAATTAAAAGGAGCAGAGAATGAAGATGTGTTGTGTGTTTTCCAAATACACGGAAGGCTTTTGCAGAAGGCCACTTCTCCCTTATGTCTGCAGGGGGCAGAGGCAATCTCTGCAGCCGGAGCAGAGAGATAATTTGGGAGTTGGGAATAACTCTCTGCCCATAAAACACACGAATCCTAAAGCAGGAACACCTGGAATCAGCATAGCTGTTTTATTATACTTTTTTTTTCTCTATTTGCAGCATTTGGGCATTTCTGAAAAGAATATTTCACAGCAGATATTATACAGTAAATTATGATAGTTATTATAATTAATGTCTTATGTTGTAGGATTAATTCAGTGCAGAAGTTCCCCAAATTAGGTAGTTTCATCCTCCTGCCTTTCACAAGTACTTGAAATTCATCAAGGAGCCCATGTGTGGTCACTCTCGATGTGCAGCTCTGCTCTCTCGTGCTCCAGAAGAGATCCCAAAAAAGGGGTCTGGCTTAATGCTTTTCCATTGGAAACTTTTAAAAGGTGACATTTCCAAAGTCTCAGTTTTTCTGAGCCCTTTCCGTGCCTCCCCTGGGCTGGGCAGGCAGGGGTGAGTGCTGGGTGCAGGGACAGGAGGAGCAGGAGAGGGAGGAGGAGGAAGAGGAGGAGGCGGCATCTCCCATCCCCGGGCAGCAGAGCTATGGAGCAGACAGGGGAGCGATGAGGATATGGAGCTTGCGGAGAACCTCCCGGGGGAAGGCTGTGCTGGGCTCGGAGCCCTCGGACCCTGATCCAGCCCCCCCTGCTCCCCGGGGCTCTGCCCCTCCGGAGCACTGGATGAGGNTGGGATAGTGGAAGGTGTCCCTGCCCATGGAACAGGATGAGCCTTAAGGTCCCTTCCAAGTCAAAGCTTCCATGATTCTACACACTGGAGGGGACCTCTGAATTGGACAGAAATTATTTCAGCTGCTCCAAATAAAATAATGTGTTTCTGACTGGTTTTTAATGGCTTAGCTGGAAATGGAGTTGGTTTGGTACCTCTAATTCTGTCAGAGCACTGGATTTTTATGTCATTTTTATCAGTTGGGTTTGGATGTGGCAAAGGTGTGAAGATCCTAGAAAATTAGGGACTATGGATGCTTTCAGCATCAGTTGGATAATGAGCAGAAAAAGAGATGTCAGGCTGAGGTGTGCAGCCCTCATGGGGGTGCTGATGGGCACACTTGGGAATGGGAAAACAGGGAATACTTGAAGTGTCTCTGCTTTGTTTTGGAATGTCATGAAACTTGGGAGAGAAGTCAGACTAAACCCAGATTACAGCCATCCTCCAACCTACTCACCTTGTTTTCTTCCAGGCAAAGTATTTGGAAGGCAGAAATTGCATTTTCTCACATGTCTTTTTAAAATTTGATGCAGTTTTCTGGGAGGGGAATGGCCAGTATTGGTGGTGGAGCCGATGGTCTGGGAGTGTGTTCGTGGGATGCTGTGCCTTGGGGAGGTGGATTGTCTCCTGCTTCCCCTTGTGTTTATCCCAGCCTTTCCCTGGCCCCTTGACCAGCCCTGGGTGTCCCAACTCCCATTCCGTTCCCACCTGAGTTTCAGTTGCTCAGCAAGAGGTACCATTAGGATTCCAGTATTTCCCATGGAAAGCAAGGAAGGAGAATCTTATCCTAACAGAGCAACAGGGCAGGTAGCACTTCCCAGGCACCTTCTGCTGATCCTGAGACCCAGGAACTCTTTGTTTTGAGCAGAATGAGCTAAATTCAGGGATAAACCCCCAATGTGTTGTTAAACAGGGTACGTCAGGACTAATACCCAAGCGTTGAGATGAGTAACTGCTGGTGTGACAAATATTGGCAGAGGAGGTTGGGTCAGCTGGCAGAGGAGATGCAGAGCTGTCACAGTTTGGGAATGTTATCCTGATGCAGAGGATGTGAGTTTTGCTTTCCATGATCATGCCTTGAGTTACTGCAACAGGAGTGCAGACCAATTATGTTCAGCCACCACTGCAATGAGAAGTTGCTTAGAAGAGCAAAGCAAAGACTATGTTGGTGGAAAAGCTCTTCCCTAGGGATTTAGGCAGTCATCTAAGCATTTTCCTTCAGTAATCTGGGGGTGATCACTGACCAGGGCAGTGCCTATCCCTGTGCTGGCACCTCCAGCCCTGGGGGCAGTTCTGGGCCCTCAGACAGGAGAGACACTGAGGGGCTGGAGCGTGTGCAGGGAAGGGAACAGAGCTGGGGAAGGGGCTGGAGCAGCAGGAGCGGCTGAGGGAGCTGGGGGGGCTCAGCCTGGAGAAAAGGAGGCTCAGGGGGGACCTTCTGGCTCTGCAACTCCCTGCCAGGAGGGGGGAACTGGGGGGGGTCAGGCTCTGCTCCCAGGGAACAGGGACAGGAGGAGAGGGAATGGCCTCAGGCTGGGCCAGGGGAGGGGCAGGTAGAATATTGGGGAACATTTCTTTATGGAAAGGGTGGCCAAGCCCTGGCACAGGTGCCCAGGGCAGTGGTGGAGTCCCCATCCCTGGAGGGATTTAAAAACTATGTGGATGTGGCACTTGGGGACATGGTCAGTGGTGGCCTTGGCAGTGCTGGGGGAATGATTAGGTTGGATGATCTGAGCGGGTTTTTCCAACCTTAATGACTCTAGAATTCCTTGATTTTCAGGGAAAACAAGTGGCTGTAGGAAATCACAGCTGTGCTGATCATAGGGGTTGACACTGAGGATGTGTATGATGTGTGTGTGGTGTGCGTATGTACACACACACCGATGTACAGCCCTGTTTGTGCACTGGCTCTTGGTCACAAGACAGATCCTGCTTCCACATCTTGGATCTGACATCAGAGCTGGAAATGCTCATTGTGAGTTCAGTCCCATCAAGGCCCCTCCCTACAACTGAAAAACACATTTCTTGTAGTGTTTGTTTTCCCCTTAAAAGCTGCTGGTTCTTACCCAAACCACCAGGATATGCCAATAATTTAATAAAACCTTTGCATGCACACTCATTGCCAGCATTAGTTTCCCTGCCTTGAATGTGCAGTGTGGTATTAGCCTGGTTTTCCTGAATTTGCCCTTTTTGCCCCCCGAATGTTTACACAATCCCTACCTCTATTTGAATACATATCCACAGAGACTGGAATAGCTGGAATAGCAGCCTTGGCTTTTTGCTGTAAAATCCTTGTAGCGCAGCTGAAGTGGGAGAAAAGGATCAATTATAAATTATTAATCCTTATGGATTCATGGCAGCACCCCGGGGATCCTCGATTCCCTCTCTGTGCTGTGGATCCCGCTGCACACATGGAGCAGCTCCCGGCTGCAGGTGCTGGGATCAGAGGCAATTGTGATTTATGCCGCATTTTTCCTCTGGAATTACTCATCCCCCTGACACTGAGAAAGTACTAAAGGCTGGGAAAATCCAATTCTTCCACAAGAGAGGGGTGAGAAAATGGACCTCAGAAGGGCAGGGGGTGGAGGAACCTCTGAGGATTTGGTGGGGAACTGTTGGGATGTGAAACGTAGCAGAGCTAGTAAAATGGATAATGGAGTTTCTGATGGAAAGAAATTCTGATACTTATTTTAAGCAAATGTCCTAAAAATAACCTCCAGCAGCATTTAAAGGGACAAGCTTCCAAATATCATCCTCCCTCCCCAAAAAAACAGCAACCCTTTGGTTTTTGGGCTGAATTATCCCTACAGCACCACTCTGGAGCGAGCCCAGCTGAACCTCCCATGGGCAGGACAGCTGGTATCCTTCTCTTCCCGTTTTTTTTTGGCAGGATGAGGCCAGTGTGTGGCAGGGATGGAGTTAAGGCTGCTCCGTGGTGCATGCTGGTACGAGGGGGTTTGATGGTGGTGCTCTGCTACCAGCATGTGCCGGGAATGTCTGATGGGAAATGTGGAACTGTGAGTGCAGCACTGCTGCTGAATAAGGACATTTCCCTTTGCCTTCATTTCTTGCTTCCTTTATTTTTTGATTTTTTTTTCCATCCTAAAGCTCCCAGCCATGTAGCACCTTGGCCAGAGCGATCCTGCTGTGGGGATGAAGGGTAGGGGCTGCTGGGAGACGGGATCCATCCGTTCCTTCTGCAACGCCGGCTGTCTGAATAAATTCCACAAGGGTTAGTGGCCTTCCCGGCGTCCCCCTTCCTGCTGGATGGATCCATCTGGTGTGGGGCTTCCTGGGTGTGCTGGGGAGTGATGGAGGGGCCACTCCAGTGGGGTGGGGAGGGAGCGTTTAATCCCACTCTGGAGCCCTGGGATACAGAGGGATGTTAAAATTCTGTAGTGGCACGTATGGCTCTGCCCCGCAAGCATCACGTGCTGCATCCCTGCTGGGTTTGGTTGAGATGTACAAAGTAGGGGGCAAAGTCTTTGTGCTTTATCGGGTGTTTTGAAACTCCAGCAACTCAGATTTGCTCAGTTTTAATGAGAAAAATATTAAATTTGGTGGTAATTTTGTTCTTTTTGGGCACCTTTAATATTGCCCAGGATTATCGGTTTGTAGTGGGTGATGAGCCCCTCTTCGGACCTGTGTTGGTGTCAGGAAACGAGATGTATTTTTTTAGTTCTAAACCAAATTCCTTTGGAGCTGAGATGGAATGAGAGCATTGCTGTGTCAGTCTTGTGCTGCTCCCTGCCCACGCTTTGGTCCCACATGACAGCAGGCAGAGATGTTCTCCAGGAACACTGAGCTGTTACTGAAGGTGTGCAATGCGCTCTCCATCTGTTACTGCTCCCTGCATTATTCCAGGTGTTTCCTGTGGCAAATCCCAGCAGAGCTCAGCGCTGAGTGTGCAGGAGCACTGTCCTTTATGGGGCAAGGGATGCTCTGCCCAAACCTGTGCTGGTTTGGGGCAGAAATCCCTTGTGTTTTGTGAGTGCTACAGGACAATTCAGGTGTATTTTCTCCTGGGTGGGCTGGGGCATCCTGC
Organism: Sclerurus mexicanus; assembly: GCA_013396755.1. Taxonomy (NCBI): domain Eukaryota; kingdom Metazoa; phylum Chordata; class Aves; order Passeriformes; family Furnariidae; genus Sclerurus; species Sclerurus mexicanus. The sequence goes on along the minus strand of VWZF01002289.1, from coordinate 105,516 downwards.
CTTTCAGTTCAACTGTTGCATTGCTTCATGGCCAGACAACAATTCAAGGAAGTGTCCAAGGCCAGGTTGGACGGGGCTTGGAGCAACCTGGGCTGGTGGAAGGTGTCCCTGCCCATGGCAGGGAGTGGGACTGGATGGGCTTTAAGGTCCCTTCCAACCCAAACCACTCCATAATTCAGTGATTCATCAGTGGACTGGACAAGCAAAACCAGAGTCTCGCAGTGAAGACGACGGGTTGATGGTGAGAAATGAGGATTTGCAGGATGGTCTTTGCTTCCCTTCCAGAGAGGGCTCCCCTGATCCTGTTCCCTGACAGATCATCCTGTCCCATGTTTATTCCTGTCCCTGTGGTGCTCTGAGGGCCGGTGCCTGCTGGGAGCACCATGTGATGCCCTCCTGGGCTTTGTGGGGGTCAAATCCAAGTGTTGCTCCTTTAATGTCCTTTGGGGTAATTGATAGTAGTGCCAGGATAAGGGGGAATGACTTCCCACTGCCCAGAGGGCAGGGTTAGATGGGATATTGGGAAGGAATTCTTCCCTGTGAAGGTGGGCAGGCCCTGGCACAGGTTGGGCAGAGAAGCTATGGCTGCCCCATCCCTGGAAGTGTCCCAGGCCAGGTTGGATGGGGCTTGGAGCAACCTGGGTTAGTGGAAGGTGTCCCTGCCCATGGTAGGGGGTGGGACTGGGTGGGCTTTAATGTCCCTTCCACCCAAAACCATTCCATGATTCCATGATTCCATAGAGCCCGAGTGTCCCTGTGCTCCCTGCATGCTCCGTGTTGGTCGCAGTCCCGTCCTGCTCTCAAGCATCACTTCACAATAAATTATTTTATCTCAATGTAATTTCCTTCCTCCAGAAAAGGGCGAGGAAAGGAGGAATGCAAATAGGTCAAATGAAAATTGAAGCAGTTGAGGATCTACAGCTGGCTTCAGAGGAGCAAGAAAAAAGCTTTTTTACCAAATCCAGATTGCCCCTTCCCTTTGGTTTCCTTCTTGAGCTATTTTTCCAGCTGGGTGATGTAAGGACATTCATGTACCAGGAGAGCAGCACAGAGCTTTACATAACTGGGCCTCAGTGGAGAATAAAATGCCCCAAACCAGAATTACTATCATAAAAAGCTGAAACCAGCCTTGTGTGAAAACTGGGGGGATAAGGTGGTGAGTGGTGAGCACTGGAGAGATGGGGAGGGAGCTTCAGGGACACCTCGGAACCACAGAGAGGAATCAGGGGAGATGCCTCCATGGGTGCCTGAGATGAGGTTGGGGGTTGTTTCTCTGTCTGGGCTGATCTTTTTTTGCTCCAAAAGAATCTTTCCCCCATTTTATGGTGGTCTTTTGGGGAAGCTTTGCAGTGACATGGATAAAGCATTCCCTGTATGGCAGCAACATGTCCATATGACAAATGTGGAGCAAATTTGGCAAACCCAGAAGGGTCTTGGCCCTGGGACATGACAAGCAAATATTTGTCACGTTTTAATGACAAACTGAACCCCAAAGCTGGGAAAACATTGGCTTCTAAAACCAATTTACTGTAAAAACTGTGATGTGCAAACCATGTCCCTCTGGTAAGCATATTCCCCATTGAAAACCTGATACTTTGGAAAGGAAAATACTACTCAAGGAGGTTTTGCTTTTAATTTAGAAATCCTCATGCTGGAATCGTTGTTTCCCTACCAAAATTTTGTCCTTAAATCCACTTATCTCCCCAAAAGGAGCTGTTTGAGGTATGTTTAAAATGCTGATGGCTTTTAATGAGCAGCCCAGGGAAAAGCCTGGCCCTGGCTCTGCTTGGCAGGAGATTTCCTGGGAACAGAAGTGCTCAAGCCTGGAGGCTTTGGGTGGCTTTAATACTTTCTTTTGTGCTTGTAAGATATAACCAATCATAGAATCGTGGAATGGTTTGGATTGGAAGGGACCTTACAGCTCATCTCATTCCACCCCCTGCCATGGGCAGAGCCACCTTCTGCTAGCCCAGGTTGCTCTGAGTCCTGTCCATCCTGGCCTTGGACACTTCCAGGGATCCAGGGGCAGCCGCAGCTTCTCTGCCCAACCTGTGCCAGGGCCCTTTTAATGAGACAGTGATAAACAGAGGTGAAGATGATGTATGGAGATGTTCGTTCTGTGTTTGTGTGTTAAAGGCATGATGATCCAGGTTGGTTAGAGCCAGTGGGATCCCGGCTGTTGGGTTCATGGATGTCCACCAAATTGAGGAGGAAGGACCCAGGTGCTGAAGTCTATAGAGAAAGAGAAATACCGAACCACACTTGCTTGTGTGGGTAGCTAACAGATAATTAGCTTAATTCTGAGGATCTCAAAGCTCTTTCCAGTAGAAGCAGCGCTGCTCCTGCTTGCTGAGGATTTTTCCAACAGGAATATCCCTTTCCAGGTCTGTGCTGTACATTTGATGCCAGGCCTGGGTCTCTTACCACGTCCCCAGCCCAGCAAATGCAGCATCATTAATATTTGATGGTGACATGGAGGATAATCCTCTAATGGAAGTCGCATCCTGGGCTGTCACCTGGCAGCTCCCAGGTGCGCGTGGGTGGGAACCTGGGCCATAAAAGAGATGCAAAAATACATTTCCCTGCCTGCAGACATGCAGTGCGTGTATTTATTTCATGGCCCAGCTGGGAAGCATTTAAATGAGGGTTTAAATTCTGCTCAGGAACGAGCGCTGGGTTCCGACTGAGGAGGGTCAGGCACATGTGGCTGCTGGAGCATTGCTGATGGACATGCCGTAACCTGCTCCCCAAGCAGATGTGTTGCTTCAGCCTTTTTCCAGATCTATTGAGAAATTTCTTGAAGGGGAGCTCTCTCCTAATGGTTTTGACTGCTCCATCCTTGGCACAGCAGAGAAGGTCATCCATGAGCAGAGGAAGCCCCACCTTCCCACAGATATTATCCCATTGGATATTACCCTGTAGAGGGTAATGTCTAATCCCTGTCTCCTGACACCCACCAACGGGTCCTGGATCATTTCTCCTATGTAATGTGGCTCCTCTGGAAATCAAGTCAGCCAGAAAGGCATCTTGCCAAGATCCAAAGCATGGGGAGATGCTGAATCCATTGGCTCTCTGGTTTATCTGCTCCTGGGTTAGGACCTGTGTGGAGTTTGGGCTGGGCTGTGCCTGGCTGGAGCTGCTCAGGAGCTGCAGGTGTTTTGTTGTGGCTTTAACAGTTGTGGCTGCTGGTTTGCTTGGGAAAGCTCTGTAATGAGGGCTGTTGGAGTAATATTTCTAGAAACAAAGACTGGATGCTCCATGTCTATGCCATGGATCATATGGGGTGCTTTGACATGGGGCCCTGCCTAGGTTTCTTTGCACTAGATGGTTTTACCAGGTGGAATAGCAATGCAGGAGTCTCTATGGGGATATTTGGGGATGTTTCATGTTGTGGAATCCTCTGATTTTGACCACTGTGAGCTCAGGGAGAAGCAGGTGGACTGTTCAGTGACAGAAGTGGAAGGAGCCCCCTCCGGCTGCCCTCAACACCACGACGAGTGGAGGTCGAGGGTGTCTCTATGCACTGTGCTGTGTTGGGAGGTTTGGGTTGGATCCCAGGGAAAGGTCCTTCCCCCAGAGGTTGGTCGGGCACTGAACAGGCTCCCGCCGGGCAGTGGGCACAGCCCCAAGGCTGCCAGAGCTCCAGGAGGGTTTGGACAACGTTCTGAAGGACAAGGTGGGATTGTTGGGGTGTCTGTGCAGGGCCAGGAGTTGGACTGGGTGATCCTGATGAGTCCTTTCCTACTTAGGGTGTTCCAGGATGCTATGGCAGGCTCGCAGTGGTTTGGGCAGCCCCTGCAGCCCCCCAGGCCGTGCTGGGCTGAGCTCACAGAGCAGTGAATGTCCAATGGGACCCCGCTCTGCACTCAGGGAACGTCAAAGTCCCCTCGCAGCAGGGATCCCTCAGTGCTCAGTGAAGCAGCAGATCATGTGCCAAGGGCAGGGACTGTTTATTTTCTTTCCAAATTATGCCCTCTCTGCCCTGTTTCCCTGCATTTTTAGCAATCATGGAGTTGGGTACCTGCCCACGTGCATGTGTGACTCAGCTGGGAGAGGATGCACCCTGAGGATGCACCCAGAGTCTGCACCCTGAGGGCATGGCAGTGCCAGTGGAGATGGTTTGGGGACACAGTTTAGTGGTGGCCTTGGCAGTGCTGGGTTAATGGTTGGACTCAATGACCTTCTGCAGCCCCAGTAATTCTGTGACTCTCTGACACAGGTGTGCTGCCCGGGCTCTCTGGTGCAGGATTGGTGCCTGAGCTCCTCAGTGCAAGGCAGGAGCTGCTTCTCCTCAGAGCTCATGGGTAGCAATCACTAATAACAGGAGTTTATTAGCTGTATCTTAATTACAAAGCGGAGTAATTAGGGAGGAAGTGGCCATCTTGACAGCCTGGTGGTGTAATTAGAGACCAGAAACACGCTGATAGAATTGCAAAGGAGATGAACTCCCAGCTCCAGCAAATGGCTCTGCAAATAGAGGCCTGTGAGCAGCAGGAGTGTATTGATTTCCTTTTTTTTCCTTTTTTCCTGAGCTGGCTGCACTGACAGGCAGCATAGCTCTTCTAGGGAGATGATACTGCATGAAGTGACTGCCCTTCTCCCTCTCTGTCCAAGTCTGTATTTTGGCTGGGGGACCAATCCCAGGGATGGATTGCTGATTCAGAGGAGCTTTTTGCAGTAAATCATGGGCAGTCCCTGCTGTGCAGGGAGCAGAGTGTGGCCTGGCCTCAGCCAGCACTGTGTGTCCTTCTCCGTGTCCTGCTGTCAGAGCATCTATCTGTGCAGCCACTGCTGCTGTGCCAGTGGCTTCTGGAGGGATCCAGGCTGGATTTATATGTGCTCACACAGCAGAAACTGAACCTGCCCCAGGAGTGAGTTTGGGGAGTTCTCCTGGCTCGTTGCAGGAGCGAGGGAGCTCCAAAGAACCTCCCAGTGCTGCCTGAGACTCCCTGACCACCCCTCTACTGGCATCTTCCTGTGGGGTAAAGGCAGAGCAGGGCTTGGATCTGGAGCTCTCCTCTCTGGCTCAGGGCTGTCATTTACACCATGGCCAGGAAAAATCCAGTCTGAATGATCCCTGTGTTTGCAAAGCGAAGCACAGACACTTCACCATCTCCAGAATGGAGCTGTTTGACAGTATAAAGATGCCCCAAACAGCATGATCCTCATGGAGCTTCCCTTCATCCCAGTTCATGGCCCTGAGCTCCAGCACAGCCAGGTGGTGACACTGCTGGATGTCACCTCGTTCACCTTAGGGCAGGATTTTGATGCTAAAAAGGTTTCAGCTCCATTTGTTCATGTTGTCCTTGCTTCCCTCTCTTCCCTCATCCTGCTGTGTCCCCCCAGCAACTCTCATCTCTCCTGGCTCCTCTTGGCTCTGGAGATATTGCAGCACCACTGGGCCCATGGCTGGATGTGTGTGTGGGGTGGGAGAGAGGGACAGAAAGAGACACGAAGACATGTCAGGAGCTTCTGCATTTCCTGCAGCTTCCTTGTTCAAAAGAGCACTTGAGGTTGGATGGAGCAGCACCTGAGGAGAGGTGATCCCATGGAGCTGTGTGGGATTGTGTGGGGAGTTGTAGGGATTGACTGGAAGCCAAGGATGAGGATGATGATGAGTATTGCAATATCTTAGAGGCTTGTGTAGCATGAGCTTGCTGTTGCTGAAGGGATCTGTGGGGATGTGAAGGAAGCAGGTGATGGGCACAGAACCCATGTGTGAAGGTCCATCACTCACAGCAGACAGGAGAGACATTGAGGGGCTGAAGCGTGTGCAAGGAAGGGAATGGAGCAGCAGCAGGAGCACCTGAGGGAGCTGGGGGGGCTCAGCCTGGAGAAAAGGAGGCTCAGCGGGGACCTTCTGGCTCTTCAACTCCCTGACAGGAGGGGGGAGCCGGGGTGGGGTCGGGCTCTGTTCCCGGGGAACAGGGACAGGATGAAAGGGAATGGTCTCAGGCTGGGCCAGGGGAGTTTCAGGTTGAACATCAAGAAGAATTTCTTCATGGAAATGGCTGTCAGGCATTGGAAGGGGCTACCAGGGCAGTGGTGGAGTCTCCATCCCTGGAGGTGTCCAAGGAACGACTGGCCGTGGCACTCAGTGCTCTGGGCTGGGTGACAAGGTGGGGATTGGGAGTAGGTTGGACTCGATGGGCTGGGAGGTCTTTTCCAACCTGAATGATCCTGGGATTCTTAGGGCTATTTGCCCATTAATTATTCTCTCACTTTCAGGTGAGATTCTGTGTTTCTTGGAAGCTTCTCCCTGTTGGAAGAATCTTCCCTACAATGTGAAAATATTCTCTACAATGGAACTAACTGAAACTCTGTCTTACCTGCCACTCAGACCCTTCTCAAGCCTGTCCTGGTGGCCAGTGCCCAGGAGGAGGTTGGAGAAGGTGTGTGTCCAGAACTTTCCCTGCCTGCGGGTTCTGAGGGAGCAGGATTTAAATCCAGAGGCAAAGGGGGTGTAAGTCAGATGCTTTTTGGGACTGCTGCTGACCTGCTGCCATGCTCCCTGAGCCTGTGCGTCTTGGCAGAGCAGGGGGCTGGGACACTCCCAGGTCCTGCACATCTCTCTGGCACGTCCTGACCTTCGGGAATCGGAGGACAGCGGGTAACTGACGCCGCTCGATCCTCTTTCTCCAGGTAAGCTGAGCCCTGGAGGCTCAGGTGGATCTCAGGGCACTCTGGGATGTGTCTCCATGCTCTGTGTCCCCAGAGCAGCTCAGCCTGGATTGCTGGCTCTCCAGAGCCTTGGCTGAGCTGAGCTTAGGGCCAGCAGGGATGTTGCTGTGTGTGGTCTCGAGGGGGTTAGCTAGTGGGTTCAGGAGAAGGGAGGCTCATATGCCCTCTCCAGCTGCTCTGGGTGGCACAGCAGCAGCAGGGATTTTGGGATGGGCTGCCCATGTGCCAGCACACCATCATCACTGTTGTCCCAGTGCTGGGTGTCCCAGCCCCCAGCACTGATGGATTTTGCTGTTCCTGTGGGATCCTGTGCAGTGTGGGTGTGACAGGGCATGGTCCCTTCCCTGCCTCCATGTGCCCTTCCCTGCTCCCCATCCCTGCAAATGAGGGCCCTTGTCATCTCCTTCTTGTTAAGGAGGGTTGGTGAGGAAGGAGAGAGCTGACGGGAATGTAGCAGTGTCCTTTGCACATCTCCCACTGCTCTCTCTGGGGATGACGGAGCCTGGGGCAGGATGTGTGTTCCCTGCTGAGGGGAGACTTCCAGAAAAAAAGAAGCTATTGGTAAAAACATAAAGTAAAATAATCATGGCCCAGTTTTGTCATGCTGAACCCCCTGGGAGTGGTCCTGGGATGATATTATCTGTGAAGGATGGGAGCTCGTGAGCTGATGTGCCTCTCCGGAGCTGTCCCGTTCCCGAGTCCTGGCTGTGCTGCCTCCTTTCCCTGATGGATGTCAGGAGGAGAGGCTGGCCCATCTGTGAGCTCCCTGCCTGGAGCTCTGACATCGGAGATCCACCTGAGGCTGGAAAATGTTTAAGCGTCATTAAAAATGCATGTTCAGTGACACAGGAGGAGACATCCAAAACCTCTGAGGGGCTTCGATGGCCACCTGCCAGTGTGTGCTGTTGTCTGTGCAAGAAGAGGGTGTCACCCCCCATCTGTGACAGTGCTCACTTCTGGGAGCTTCTGCTTGGAAGAAAACTAATTTCCTCCAAAATATTGGAATTTTAGGCCGTTTTGGCCCTTCTCTGCGTTTGTTCCCAGCCAAGAAAGCTACTTGTGCCCAGTCTGGCACCACTCCGTGCCTACTCCTGCCTGTCACCTGTGCAGGGACACAGGGACTTCTTGTCCCCAGACCCGTGGTGCCACCAGGCTGTGGCAGCTCCCCCGTTTCTTCAAAGGGGAGCAGTGCGAATCCATAGTGATCACTGCATACTGAAAGATTGAGTGACTAAACAAACAGAAACAATTAACAAAATCTGACCATTTTCTCACGTGCTTTATATGTTGGACGAGAGCAAATGACTTAATTATTTATGATGCCACTTATATCTGTGGGACTAAACTCACTTGGAGACAGTCTGGAGCCATAGGTAGTGTGAGGCCTCCCTGCAGGGAGGTATTGGATCATGTGAGGGCCATGAATTCAGAGGTTTCGGATGAAGGAGAGGAGGAGTGGTTTAGTCAAGGGCAAATGTGTGATTTTCAGCTGGATGTGGGTATTTCAGAGGCTGGGGACGCAGAAAGGGACACAGAGGTTTGTGTTTCTGTCTTGCTGATCTGGATTTATCCAGGGATGAGAAGTGCTTTCACAGGCAGCATTGTCGGGGGGGGATGGTGGAGAGAGTAACCAGATATCTGGCTGTGTGTGCAGAATTTGGGAGTGATGCTGAGAGGAGATGAGGCCTTGTGCAAGGTCACCATCCCAGCCAGCTCCCAGAAGCATGGAATGGTTTGGGTTGGAAGGGACCTTAAAGCCCATCCAGTCCCACCCCCTGCTATGTGCAGGGACACCTTCCACTAGCCCAGGCTGCTCCAAGCCCTGTCCAACCTGGCCTGGGACACTTCCAGGGATGTGGCAGCCAGAGCTTCTCTGCCCAGCCTGTGCCAGGGCCTGCCCACCCTCACAGGGAAGAATTCCTTCCCAATATCCCATCTAACCCTGCCCTCTGGGCAGTGGGAAGCCATTCCCCTAGTCCTGTCCCTCCATGCCTTGTCCCAAGTCCCTCTCCAGCTCTCCTGGAGCCCCTTTAGGCACTGCAAGGGGCTCTCAGGTGTCCCTGGAGCCTTCTCTTCTCCAGGTGAACACGTGCAGCTCTCCCAGCCTGTCTCCAGAGCAGAGGGGCTCCAGCCCCTGGAGCATCTCTATGGCCTCCTCTGGACTCTCTCCAGCAGCTCCACGTTCTTCTCTCTTGGAATCCACAGAAGGAAGAGGAGCAGCTGCAGTTGAGCCTCTTTGGGTGGCACATGTGGGCTGGTTGGCATTGACTTCATTAGGGAGCTGGAGCCTCTCCCTGGGCTGTCCTACACTGTCTGTTTTAATTTAATTTAATTTAATTTAGTTTAATTTAATTTAATGCAGAGCAGTACCCAGGAGCCGACAGGACCATCCTGGTGTGTGGCACACAGTTTGATTCTCTAACAGCTTGGGAGGTCTCGGTGCTCGGTAAACTCCTGAAGTGATTCATCAATGGAATTCTGGCATGAAAATCTGTGATTGTTCAAGGTGCAAAGAGGGCACAGGTTCTCTCTGCAGATGGGACATCCTCCAGTTAGATATAAGGATGGAATGTTTTAGGATGAGGGTGGGCAGGCCCTGGCACAGATTGTGCAGAGCCTCTTTAGCCACTGCAAAGGGCTCTCAGGTGTCCCTGGAGCCTTCTCTTCTCCAGGTGAACACCCCCAGCTCTCCCAGCCTGGCTCCAGAGCAGAGGGGCTTCAACCCTTGGAGCATCTCCGTAGCCTCCTCTGGACTTTCTCCAGCAGCTCCATGTCCTTCCTGTGCTGGGCCCCAGGGCTGGAGGCAGCTCTGCAGGTGGGGTTTCACATGAGGGGGCAGAGGGGCAGAATCCCCCCCTCCCTGCTGCCCACACTGGGGGTTTTACCTATTAATTTCTAACCAGATTTGTATGTTGAATTTGTTATTGCAAGTTCACATTAATCTGGTTTTTCACCCAAAAGCTCTGATTACAAGTGACAAAGTTGCACTTGGTGTAGAATCCTGGAGTAACTCAATCCTGGAGGTCTCTGCACAACCCTTGGCCACAACATGGGTCACACCACACAAGTTCTTGGACTTAAATTTCTGCAGAACTTACTCTTTCACTTCTCTCCAGAGTCTCTATGGATTCCAGGTGAACCTGGTGGGATGTTTCCCTAGGAGAGTGGTCTTTGAGCTCTGGGTTGAGGAGCCCCACCGCCAGGTTGGGGTCCTCCTGTCTTGGCTGTTCCCACCACCTGCTCCCACTTCAGGAAATGTCCCAGCTTGTCACGAACAGCCAATTTTCCCTATTTTTAGGCCTCCGTTTGCCTGAGCAGCTTTCCCTTTGCATTAGCAGGGAGAAGCAACAGCCCTGCCAGGCCGGTGGTAATTGCTGAGCGCTGACCCAGATTTGGAATGATTTATGAATGATTATTTTCCGTACTATTTTGATGATTAATTCCCAGTGTAATTCTTTATAACCACAAAAATTCCGCCTGTGTCTGCATCTGCAGCTGCTATAAAAACCCATCCATCTCTCTGGCAGCCAGGCAAGGATATTAAATATAGATCCCTGCTCCCATTTAATATTCATAGCGATTAAAAGTGATGAAAGCAGATGTGTCTGCAAGAGCCAACGTGGAAATTGCTCTGGTTGAGAGATGGTGGGTGAGCAGCATATCCCATAGATCCAGATAATTCCATACAGGAAGGGCTGGTGATTCTGAATCAAACCCTTGGTTGGTGTTGGGATAAACAGGGAATCTGCTAAGGAGGTGGGGTTGGTTTCTCTGGTGTTTCTGTGAGGAGCAAAGGCTTGGAGTTTGGGCTGGCCACAGCAGAGGTTGGATTTGGTGCTGGATGTCCTCAGGGACCTCTCCACTCTGCCTGAGGAAGGAATGAAGCTTTTACCACATCAGTGGGGTATTTTTCATACTTTTAGGTATGAAACTCCCAGAGAGGTGTGGGAGAAGGCAGGATAAAGCACACAAGAGGTGAAACATGGAGGCACAATCCATGCTGTGCTGGTGGGGTGACCATCAGGCACCCTGAGGCAGCTCATTCTGGGGATTTTGGGAACACCCACCGTGCCCTGGGGCTGCTGTGGGCAGGGGACTCAGATGGTGCCAAGCTCGGTTCCTCAGTGGCAAATCCAGACAGGTCTGGATGTCGAGGGGGAAAGCAGCAGCTGCTGAGATGCCCCAGTGGCACAGCCGTGGTCTCTGGTGGCTTTGGGAGAGCCCAGGAATAGTATTTGAATTAAAGTCATTGGTGCTCCCGCTGTTCCATTGCAGCTTTCCCTGGAGACAGCAGTCAGGGATCTCCTTGCTCTGATTGGCCTCACTCCTACAGTATCAGTCCTGCGCTTCCAGCCCCACTGGGAGCCCATTCCCACAGGAAGGAAGATTTCCAGCAGAGGGCCAGCCCTGCCTTGGGAGGCTCCAGATGCTCCAAAGGAGTGGTGGGAGAGCGGCTCAGTGTGCAGGAGGCTTGGGGAGAAATTCAACGTGTAGGAAGGATCAGGACTGTTGTTGAAAGTAAGGATAGTTGGGAAGAGAAGGTTTTCCACTCACAGGGAGGAGAAGGAAGGTGAGGGATGTAGGAAGAGGAGAGCTGTGCTGGGCTTGGAGAAGGAAGGTAAGCAGGAATGAGCTGCCTGCCTCTGCTGAGGTGTGGGGCTGGAAAACTGTGATGCTTTGGGCTGGAGACATCACAGCTGGACTTTGGATGCAGTTTGGGAATTTTGGAATAAAAGCTCTAACTCTGAACCCTTCAGTCCCTTTGCCTCTTCCTGGTTTATCCCTGGAAAGGCTCTTCCCAGCTCTGCTCCTTCAGGGGCAGCACCCAAACAGCCTGACCATGAGAAGCAGCATGCTGGGGTTGCTCCAGGTGTTGCTGGTGGTTCTGGGGTGGGAGCTCAGCGTGGTGGTCCCTCCAGTAGGATCCATGTCACTGGGATCCCCCACGGGCTGAAGGGCAAAGCCCCGGCATGTCCCCAGTGTGGGGAAGCTCTGGTGTTGTGTCTCCAGCCAGAAGGTTTCCCACCAGCTCCAGAGAAATTGTAGGCAATGAGGAAATATTTATCTGAGGGAAGATTTGAGATGGAAAACGGGGTTGTAAGGGGAGCTCCTGCCTTCCTGGCCTTCCTGGCTTTCCTGGCTTTCCTGGCCTTGCCATAGGATGCTGCTCCGGGCGCTGAGGTTTGTGTTTTCCCGGGCTGAGAAACAAGCCCAACAAGGCTTACGGCTGATGGCTGCCGAGCCATCTTCCGTGGATTACGTTTCATCACAGCTCCAAAAATAATCTCCCCAGTTTACAGTGAGGCTGCCTGTTGCCATGGCAATGCTGCCTGTCAGTGCCCTACAAACCAAGACCACTCAGATCGCTGGGAATCTTCCCAAGTCCAGACAGAGTGTGAAGGGGATGAAGGGGCTCAGCTTGGGGCACCTGGATTTGGGCATGGCGGTAAAACACGAGCCATGTGTGTTCCTGGAGAGGGGATTTATGGAAAGTTGCTCTTGCCGGTGTTTGTGCCACTGGGATTTGAGCCCTTGGTTGCAGATGTTGCCTGAGTGCATCGTGAAGACATCGTGAAGCAGCAGCTGCATTTGTGGGACCTTCCCAGTGCAAGCAGGGGAGGAAGACAAAAGGAGGATGAGGATGAGGATGAGCAGGAGGAGGAGGGTCCTGCACCTCTCAGTACCTGTTATGTGGGTTACTGAGGTGCCTGGGGCCAGCCCTGCTCTGCCACACGTGTCTCATGGCTCAGGAAAAAGGGGCAGGTTTGGGTTTGGATCTGGGGTACAGTGGCACCTCACACAGGCTCAGCCCCAACCTGCCTCTGGCCTGGGGTCCAGCTGGCATCGCCCCTGGAGGTGTTGGCACTGAGTTGGATCCCTGTGCACACTCAGGGCAAAGCTTGGCTGCAGGACAGAGAGGGGGATAGATTCAAATCATTGGTGGTCCCTGTGTGCCATGGGTGGGCATGGGAAGGTTTCCAGGGCACACTTTTGGGAAGGGCAGTAATCCTTCAGAGGATGTTGAGGGGACTGAGCTGTCTCATCCACAGCACAGGAGCAACAGGAACATGGCAATTTATTGTCAAATTTTTGCTGCCAGCCTTTCATGTTTGTTTCCTTGAGGAGCTTTTGTTCCCTGGGCAAGAGTGACAGGAATTCCTGCTGAATATGTGCCTTTCATTCTGAACCTGGATGGTGCCAAGCGGGGTGAGCCGGGGTGAAGCTCGTGAGCCGGGGACGTGCTGCTTCCCGAGGGGATCCAAGGGCACCTGCATCCCAGCACAGGGGGCCCTAGCCTGGAAGCCCCCCTGCCACCCTCCTCAGGGTCTCCTGGGAGGATCTTTGTTCCACAGAGTGATGGCAGAGGGATGAGGGTCAGGTGGGAGCCCCTGTGTCCTCCTGCATGGGATGTGGGGCTCCATCACCAGGTGCCTTCCCTGTGCAGGGACAGGGGGCTGCACATGGCTGGAAAATACAGATTAAAGTAGTATTTTTGTCCCTGGAGGATATTCCTTACATGGAAGAGCAGAGGGGCCTTCCTTTGCTCCTGCAGGGTCTCCAAGCTTTTAGCTGGTCCCAGTCTGCCTTGGCCCTGCCCAGCTGGGGGATGTTGGTGTGAGTTTTAATGGGTTTTCAGAGCTGCTGGGAGCTGAGGATCCAGAAGAGCCAAACTGGGGAAGGGTGTGAGGGCGACATCCAGAGACGACGAGCACAGAGCATGAAATAGAGTCACTGAATTGTTGAGTTGGAAAAGCCCTCTGAGATCATTGAGTCCAAACATCCCCCAGCACTGCCGTGGCCGCCAGTGATCATGTCCCCGAGTGCCACATCCACAGGGCTTTTAAATCCCTCCAGGGATGAGGACTCCACCACTGCCCTGGGCAGCTGTGCCAGGGCTGGACAACCCTTTCCATGAAGAAATTTCCCCCATATCGCACCTGCCCCTTCCCCTGTCCCAGCCTGAGACCGTTCCCTCTCCTCCTGTCCCTGTTCCCTGGGAGCAGAGCCTGACCCCCCCCCGCTGGCTCCTTCTCTCCTGTCAGGGAGTTGCAGAGCCAGAAGGTCCCCCCTGAGCCTCCTTTTCTCTAGGCTGAGCCCCTCCAGCTCCCTCAGCTGCTCCTGCTGCTCCAGCCCCTTCCCCAGCTCTGTTCTCTTTCCCACACACGCTCCAGCACCTGAGCATCCTCCACCTCAGCAGGTCCTCACTGCCCTACTTCTCATTCCTCCTCATCCCCTGCATGTGTTGGAACCCCCTTCAAAGCCATCTCTAAATCTCACTCTGGCTTGGGTTGCACTCGCTGCTCTGGAAGGTGTTTCAGTGGTGTCCTGCTGGGTGTCCCTCACCATCACCCTATGTGAGTCATGTTTCCCCACTCCCTGGCTCCCAAGCATTTAGGAATATATATTTTTCCAGCTTCCAGGAGGTTTTGTGATCTTGAATAAGTGCAGTTAGGAACCCCCACTTGGGTTGAGGTCCCAGTGCTGTGCCCTTGCTGGGTCAGTTGCAGTTTTGCTTCTGCAAATCTTCTGCATTCTGTCCTCGAATGAGGAGCCCTGAACAGGCACTCTGTCTCTCTCTCTGTGGGTATTTCCTGATCTTCAGGGTGTTTTGCCAGCCTGAAGCAAAGCCAAATCTATTTTTTCCCTGGCTGAGTTGCTACAAAGGCTGGAATAAGGTCAGGATCTCCAGTGCTGAGGCATTTGGCCGGGCTCCAAGCGAAGACCTCCGGGCAGAGGCTTGTGGCTCTTCCACCTTTCCGGATGAGTGAATCCCTCATCCTCGGCAATAGGGATAAATATTTCTGCTGCTCTTTCCTCCAGCCCTCCATGGAAAATCTTCAGCTGTAACTGGAGGAGTTGGTGTGTCATGTGCAAAGGTTGGTCAAAGGATGATCTTGGAGGTTGTTTCCAATCTTAATGTGATGCAAAGCAGCTTTCCAGGGACCATCCATGGCCAGATGTGGAAATGAGGGAATGTCAGACCCCAGAAAAGCTTGTCCTGTGCTGTGTCACAGGGACAAGCAAGAATGTTCCTGTTATACTGGTTGTCCTACTGGAGAGCTGGTGGAGATGGCATGGTGGGATCAGGGCTCCACCGCTCAGGGCTGGTGGACTGAAAGTGGTGCAGAGCTGAGAGACTGCTGCTTGCTTCAGGAATCGGAAGGCTTGGTGTTTCTATGGATTTGGGATCTGGCCAGCTTTCCCTCGAGCTCCCAGGAGAATGATGGAATCCCATGTCTGAGCCGGTGTTAGCGCTCCACCTTGGGGCGATGGCAGTGAGGAGGTTTGCGTGCTCTGCAGGATCATTTCTGGTTTAACTTACTGTGATTTGACTGTAGCTGTGACATTGAATTTCCTTCTTGATTTGAGATAATTGCACAAATTATGTTGCTTGAGATATTTTACAAATTTCATTATATAAATATGTGTATTTATACTATGAATTAGTCCTGGGCACAAGGGCTGTGGTTATGGAGGGAGGGCCAGTTCTGGGGGTCTCTTGCACCCTCAGCAAGGGGCTGACACCCTATTCCTTCACACCCTGGAAGTGTCCAAGGCCAGGTGTGACAGGGCTTGGAGCAACCTGGGCTAGTGGAAGGATGATCTCTAAGGTCCCTTCCAACCCAAGCCACTCCACAACTCTGGGATTCCAGTTGCTCAGGTGGGAGGAGGAAGGTGGGATCCTCCTGCCCACCCTGCCAGGATCCCAGCATGGCCATGGCAGCAGCTCTGGGGCAGCAGGAGCTGCTGAGGGATGTTCAGCTCAGCCAACTCAGCTGGAATGAGCAGCATCGTGGCTGCCATGGGCTGACCCAGGTTCCTTCTCCGCTTTTCCTTTTCCGCCTTTGAGGCGTTTGTGTAACTCTGCACGGTGATAAAAAATTGGGACACGCTGTGTTCCTGCCTCGAGCTGAGCACTCAGGCAGGGATTGTTCCCACAGCCTCGGTCAATGGGAAGGAAATAATGTCCTGGCCAGGGAGGGAGCCCGTCCATCCCCTGCTGTGCCATCCCTGTGTCAGAGTCTTTTAATGATGGACACTAAACAGGCTCCCCAAGGCTTCCAGAGCTCGAGGAGTGTTTGGACAATGCTCTGAAGGAGAGGGTGGGATTGTTGGGATGTCTGTGCAGGGCCAGGGGTTGGACTTGATGATCCTTGTGGGTTCCTTCCAGCTCAGGAAATTCTATGATTCTATGGAAAATGCCCAGGCTATGATCTGGGGTTGTACCTGGGCACAGTGATCCAGGTTTGTTCCTGAAAGCACAGGGCACCAAGAGCCCACTGAAGCCAGGACTTTGGGGAGGCATTTTGTGTAAGGCCATAGGGGAAAAAATGGGAGGAAGGGATTTGGGGTTTAAATGCTGCCTGGGGATGAGCAGAGAGAACTTTCTCCTGCTTGGCACAGTTTTTCAGTCCTTGTAAGCAGCTAAAATTGCCTTTGTGAACTATTTCTGATGTCTACAAACAGAAAAATGACAAATTTGGTGTGTCCTGGGAGCCCCTCAGAGGTGGGTTTTGCCCTGGTCAGTGGTGGTGGGTACCTGGCTCATGCTGGTGATGGCAGCTGAGCCAGGGGGTTGGCTTCTGCTCCTGGGAGCTTTCTAAAACGTGGTAATATATTATAAACTGGCCATTAAAGACTGACCTTGTCAGTGATGAGATCCCAGTGCTGTGGTGAAGTTCTGGAGCACAGGCAGCTCGTAAAGCCTGGAGGGGCTGCTGGGATGCTGGTGGGGAGAGCAGATGCTCACCTGGAGAGGAAGATGGCAAAGGAGAGATGCCTGGGGAAAGAGGTGGATTCAACCGATAGGAAGCTATTGGAGAGTGTCCAAAGGAGACAATGGAGATGGTTCAGGGCCTGGAGGAGAAGTGTGTGAGGAGCGGCTGAGGGCGCTTGGTGTGTCCAGCTGGAGAAGAGGAGACTGAGGGGAGACCTCATTGCAGGTCCAACTTCCTCAGGAGGGGCAGGCCCTGATCTCTGCTCTGTGGGGACCAGGGACAGCACCCAGGAAATGGCTGGAGTTGTGTCAGGACAGGCTTAGGTTGGATCTCAGCAAAAGGTTCTTTCCCCCAGAGAGTGGTGGGGCACTGACCAGGCTCCCCAGGGCAGTGGGCACAGCCCCAAGGCTGCCAGAGCTGCAGGAGTGTTTGGATGATGCTCTGGGTCACCAGATGTGACTCTTGGGGATGGTCCTGTGCAGGGCCAGGAGTTGGACTCCGTGATCCTTGTGGGTCCCTTCCAATCCTGCATTATCCTGTGATTTCTGTGAACCTCTTCCCAGGACTGCCCTGGAAAACCTCACAGACCCAGCTCAGAGCAGCAGGAGCAGCCCAGTGTCCCTCTCCCAGTGAGGAGGCTCCACAAGGTGTGGTGGTGTCCTTGGATGCACCGGCTCAGGAGTAGTACAGACACAATATTCCAAGCCCAGGGAATGTCTACACAGTGCCAGGGACCAGTGCCTTTGTGTGCACTGGGATAAAAGGCACTGTGAGAATCCTTGAAACATTTGAAGTGGAATGTGGACCTTGGGGAGGTTTTGGATACTTCCCATACTGTTGGAAAAGTGGCTTTGATTTTATTGCCAGATCTTTAGAAGTTGACCTGTACAAGGTGCCTGTGGTGTGAGCCGGTGCCATTACTGTGGAGCCTCTGGGCCCTCTCCTGGGACAGAGCCCTTTGCATCCTTCCTGTTCCCATCCCCCTTTCCCTGTCAGTTGTCCCTGTGCTGGACACTTCCCTGGTGCTTGGTGTGTGTTTCCAAAATGCTGCTCCTGTCCCCAGCAGTGGGGCTGTTCCCCCTGGCCAAGCTCAGCTGCTCCCCAGGCTGCCTTCCTTGGGAAGCTCTTGGCTGCTTCCCCTGGGTGCTGTGATTGTCCTTTGTCCGTGGTGGCCACTTCCTCTCCTGTCCCCAACAGGTGCTCCTTGTGTTTGTCAGAGCTCTGAGCTGTGGATGCTCTGGGCTGGACTGCAGATGGACCAAATGGTGACACTGGGAGGTGCTGCCCTGGTGCTTCATGAGCTGCTTATGGTTTCCTCTGTGCTCTGTTTCCTCTGGTTTTCATAGAATCCCAGAATCCCAGACTGGTTTGGGCTCAAAGCGACCTTAAAGATCATCCAGTTCCACCCCATGCCATGGGCAGGGTCACCTTCCACTAGCCCAGGTTGCTCCAAGCCCCGTCCAACCTGGCCTTGAACACTTCCAGGGATGTGGCAGCCACAGCTTCTCTGGGAATTTTCTTCTCCTGTTGTCCCTGGGCAGGGGGGTCGATTCTGCTGTGGAGGATCAGCCTGTTCCTGGGCTGTGCCTCCTTGTCCTATCACAGCTGTCATGGGTACCACAAGCCCTGGTGACACCTTGCTCCTGCTTTCTCTCCAGGTTAATGTTGTATTATCCAGATCACTCCAGCTCTTGCCTTTGGAACACAGTAATTCCTCTCCTTCTTCCTCTCCTTCCCTTATCTGTGATTCAATCTGAGCGATGGCCGAACATCCCTCTCAGTATCCACAGCATTTTCAGAGCTCTTATCAATGAGCCAGGAATAGAAACCAAACACCCACCTGCCAGGGAATCATGGATTTCTTCCTTTCCTCGCAGCCCAGAGAGGGGATGTGCTGCCCCTCCTGTTATACCATTCCCGAGCTCCATGCCTGGCTGACTCAGGGAATGTCCTCACCCCCTGGCTGCCCCAGACTTGGCAGAGAAGCTGCAGCCAGGATTTGCTGGTTCCTTTCTCTCCAAAGTCCAGTAACAGATGATAGAGGGAAGGGACATGAAGGGGCTGCTCCCCACCCTGCTGCCTTAGTGGGTTTTGGGAGAACCTGGAGATCCCCTGGCTGAGCTTTGAGCATGAGGATGGGGCAGAGATGCTGTGCAGGACTTGCTCTGCTCTTGCTCTGTGCTTTGGGTGATTTTGCCTCCCCAAGGGGGCACTGGAGTGATCAGAAATGCCATGTTACACCCACTGGGTGGCTTTGGGTTGGTCTCATGGTTTAAATCACCCCAGTGTTCTGGAGTTGCAGAAATAATCATTTCTGCTGTAGCTGAGATGCTGATTGTGGAGTTTTCTGCCCTCTAAGGATGTGGTGGTGGTGGTTTTGGGTATCAGCTGTTACTCTCCTTGGTGTCTTTGTGACCTTTCCCTTGGGTGAGACACTTCCCCCTGCCCTGAGCAGAGCTCACATTGCCCCTGTGGGGTTCACTCCTGGCACAGGGGAGATCGACACCAGTGTGCATGCAGAGGGTAGTTTTGGCATGTGGCCCTGTGTGGTGGCACCAGCATGTGCCACCCTAATCACTCAACCCTGAACCAAATCCTGGTGGCAGCCATAGGAACCCTTTGGTGTCTCCTTGGGGCCCTGTGTGATGTCCCACATTGCTCCCTGACACCACGCTCTGCTCTGAGGGGCCGTGGTGGCCCCAGCCCCTGACACCCAGTAGGGCTGTCAGCGTGCAGGAGCAGGCAGGAGGTCCCTGGGAGGAGGCAGGAGGCCCCTGGGAGGAGGCAGGTGGTCCCTAGGAGGAGGCAGGAGGTCTCTGATAGCAGGAGGAGGTCTCTGGGAGGAGGCTGGTGGTCCCTGGGAGCAGGCAGGAGGTCCCTGAGAGCAGGCAAGAGGTCTCTGAGAGGAGGCAGGAGGTCCCTGCCCGTGGTGATGACGGGTTAGCACGGTCCAGGGGTAACCATGGAAACTATTTTTTCTCCCTCCCTCCCTTTGCAGATGACTCGGGTGACGAGGAGCCCGCCTCGCAGTCAGACAAGAGCGAGCTGCACGGCCCCCTGAAGACCCTGTCGAGTAAACTGGAGGACCTGAGCACCTGCAATGAGCTGATCGCCAAGCACGGCGCGGCCTTGCAGCGCTCGCTCAGTGAGCTGGAGAACCTGCGGCTGCCTTCCGAGAGCGGGGAGAAGATCAAGGCGGTGAACGAACGTGCCACACTCTTCCGCATCACCTCCAATGCTATGATCAACGTGAGTGCTGTTCTCCTCCTCTTCCTCCTCCTCCTCCTCCAGCCTCCCTAGTCCCTCTGGCACAGCCCTGTTTCTCCCTGTGTTTCTGTTCTGTGGGTTGGTTTGTGTTACCGCAGGGCTCAGGCATGGTCGGGGCTTGGTGCCAGCTCGGCACCACTGTGAGGGGATGGGAAGTTGGGAAGATGCAGCTGGGAAGCGGGCATGGACACATGGACCATTTCCCAAGAAACACAGGTCTGCCACATCCTTACATTGTGCTCTCTGGTGGGGGCTGCTCCAAACAGGTCGTTTTGGGATGTAAAGCTGGGAAATGTGGACGTTGGGAATGCTGAGGGGCTTTCTGCTGTTCAGGGGGGAATTCCGGACTGGCACAACAATTGTTGCCTCCTACAGATTGAGACGCATACCCACCTCACTCACATCCTCATTGCTTCCATGAAGCTGCTCCTGTTCCACATGACCACAGGATTTAACCCCCTCAGGCTCTCCCAGCCGGGGTGTTGGAGGTCAGGAAGCACGTTCCGGCACTGCCGCTGCTCCCTGCCCTGTGCAGCCTCATGGTGCTTTCTGGACATTTTTTTGGAGAGCAGCTTGTGTTTGGGGTGTGGATCTGCCTCCATTGCAGTGAAGCAGCCCTTCCTGGGGAGCCTGGTTTCCCCTAGGGAGCTCTGGGAGACAGAAAACTGAATAAAATATTCAAAAGAGAGAATAAAAAACCAATCCCAAAGCCTCACACACACAAACTTGGAATAATGTATGAAGGCGGAGCTCAGGGAATTGTGAATGGAGCAGTGCTGTGGCTGTGCTATCCCAGCCCTCAGCAGAAGGAGGTCAGGTGGTGTTTGATGTGGGCTTTATAAAATAGCAATAACCCCCAGCGGAAATTGGAGGGCATTTGGAGCCCTGTGACTGCAGCATCCTCCCCATTCCCGCTCGCAGGATTTTGTAGCTGTGGGAGCAAAGGGTTGGTGTCTTGTGTTTTGGAGCATTTTGGGGGGTGCCTGTGCAGTGCTCTCTCCATGGAGGATTTAGGGAACTTTTTAGGATTGGCAGCATGGCGGGAGGTGCTGACAGACCCCTGGCGCTGTCTGGAGGCAGAACAATGATGGAATGTGGGCAGGGAATTGCTGGGGAGAGGATTTCTCCAGCAGCCTTTGGGAAGGGATGAGCAGAGAAGTATTTGCTGTGTCCAGCCCAGAGAGGAGGAGGAGAAGGAGGAGGAAGAGAAGGAGGTCATGGTCGTTGCGACATGATAAAAGCTTGGAGGAGGCTTGTCTGGAGGGTGGGGAGTAGCACAGAAACTGCTGTGCCAGGATAAAGTAGCAGAAACAGGGATTGTCCAAAATTCCGAGCAGGTAAGAGGGGCCAGGGGAGTGGTAGGGCATGTTCTCACGTGGATACCACGGATCCGTTTCCAACAGCATCCCTTGGTATTTCAGCTCATGGCTGGGCATCCTGAGGAGATGCCGGAGGGAAAAGCTGAGCTCTGGAAGCAGCAGGGCTGGAGCAGCATGGCAGCTCCGGGGGGTGGTTGTCGCTCTCCCAGATCACTGCTGAGCCTATTGTTTTGGGAGGGGGTGACAGAGCTGTGGGAAGGGGGACACAGACCCCCAGGAAGCAGTGATGCTTTGGGGGGGGTTAGAAAGGTGGGAGGAGGGGTGAGCAGGGCATGGGGGTGAGACCAGCCTGACGCCCCCCCATCATAGGGGGCTGGTGCTCCCAGCCACACTGTCACCTCTTCCAGCATGGATCCCATTTTGTGCCTTGATTTATCCTTTTAGCATGGGGTGGTGCCTTCTGGACCTGCCAGTGAGTGCCTTGTGGGTGTGGGGGGCTCTGTCCAGTACAAAGGTCCCGAAATCTTCTGTGTTGAATGTGGAACTTTGCTCCAGGGCAGCACACGGAGTGCCTGGTGCAAACACACCATGCTCCTGCCCCCTCCAGCCCTGCAGGCTTTGAAGGAGCACGTATGCCATGGGAACACAGGGTGCTTTTAACAGGACAATAGCTCCTTGCAGGAGCAATTAAACTGTCCTTGCTCTCCAGGTCTTCCCCAGAGATCCCAGCCAGCAGCTGGTGCTGGCATGTGGATGCTCCGTGTCCCTGCTCTGCCACCAGAGCTCACGGATCCATTCCATGGAATTGCATGGGGGTCCATGAGGTTTGGTGCTGAAGCTGTGAGCAGAAGGGATGAGTGCTCTGGAGAAGGGATGGGTACTCCTGGAATAAATGGCTGGGTGCTCTGGAGAAGGGATGGGTGCTCCTGAAAAAAAGGAATGCGTGCTCTGGTGAAGGGATGAGTGCTTCTGGAAAGAACGGATGGGTGCTTCTGGAAAGAAGGGATGGGTGCCTGGGGGAAAGAATGGATGCACTGCGGAAGGGATGAGCACTCCTGGAAAGAAGGGATGGGTGCCTGGGGGAAAGAATGGATGCACTGGGGAAGGGATGAGTGCTCCAGGGAAGGGATAGATGCTCTAAGGAAGATGGGATGGGTGCTCTGGGGAAGAAAGGCTGGGTGTTCCAGGGAAGGGATAGATGCCCTGGTGATGGGGTGGGTGCTGTGGAAAAGAGATGGATGCTCTAGAGAAGGGAGGGATGCTCCAGGGAAGGAATGGGTGTTCCTGGGAAGAGATGAATGCTCCAGGGAAGGAATGGGTGCTCAAGGAAGAAAGAGTGGGTGCTCCAGTGAAGGAATGGATGCTCTAGGAAAGGGATGAGTGCTTCTGACAAGAAGGGATGGATGCTCCAGGGAAGGGATGGGTGCTCAGAGAAGAAACAGTGGGTGCTCCAGTGAAGGAGTGGGTCCTCCAGGGAGAGAATGGATGCTCTAGGGAAGGGATAGGTGCTCCTGGGAAGCAGGGATGAGTGCTCTGGTGAAGGAATGGGTGCTCCAGGGAAGGGGTAGGTGCTCCTGGGAAGGAGGGAAGGGTGTTCCGGGGCCGGCATGTGCACTTTCCGTCCAGCCGCCTCTGATCTGATTATGTAAATGTCCCAGAGCCGCAGGGAATGCAGTGAGCAGGAGGAAATAAATAAATATATATGGAAATGCAAGAACTCTGCTGCAAAGGTGACCTAGCTGCTTGCTCTGGGTGCTGCCTCTGCTGGCTCTTCTGGAGATCGGGAGCATCACCTGGGCAGGCGATGCCGGGAGGATGGGGAAAGGTTTGGGCAGAGGCAGAGCGGGACATTCTGGACTGTTGTGTTACAGGTGAGGATTTAAAACTGGCTGTTGCATGGCTGAAATTTAAGGCCAGAGCTCTGTGAGCAGCCCGTTGGCTCTGCTCCCATCTGTGCCTGGAATCTCACTGGGAAGAGCCCAGAGTCACAGGGACTGAGGAGCCCAGTGTCAGCAGGGCTGGGGTGCAGACACAGGAAGGCAAGTCACAATGTGCCATGGGGGAGGAGTGGGAGGTGTGTGAAAATAAGAAGCAACAAATTAACGGGATAATGAGCGGCCCAGAATCGGATCCAGAACATGGTGCTGAGTGGAGTAGACTTGTCCAAGGAATGGGGAAAACTCCCTCTCATAATTCAACAACAGACAGCAGACAGGAGGGATGTGTGGATGCTCTGAGGAAGCCAGTTTGGGCGTTGGGAAGAACTCACAGGGCTGTGGGTGGTGCTGGAAATAGGTTTTTAATGGGAATGGGGAATTCAGAGGCGGCTGAACTGCAAGTGTGTGACTGCTTTGCTCTGCTTCTGGCTGGATTTGTGCTTCCTCCAGGAATGTGAGCATGGAGAGCAGCACAGTTGGGCTTGCCTGTGTCGTTCCTGGGGTACTTTGTGTTTTCCTTGAAGTTGTGGAGGAGCAGAGGTGGAGGAAGGCTCTGCTGGGCCAGCAGGAGGGGTGAGAGGCAGCCGGGGCAGCGCTGCGGTGCTGGGTGGGATGTGCTGCTCTGTCAGGATGTGGGGAGGGGAGAGCCCTTGGGCTGCCTGGAGCAGGTGGTTCTGGGGATATGAAGGACTCACCTGTCCCTGGGAGGCACTGGGATCAAGCCTGTTCTACCACCCAAGTCTGTCCTGCAGGGGATGCCAGCACCCCCCTTGAGGCAGACTGATGCCTCTCCCAGGTTTTCCTTTCCCATGAGAATGAACCTGTGTGGGGCACCAGCAGCTGAGACATCAGTACAGAGCACCCTTCAGCCTCCAAAGCTGCTGGGAGGGCTTCCAAGTGTGTGAAACACAGGGCTGGAACCAGAGTGAGATGGAGAACATGTGCTGCTCCTCCAGGGAAGGGGCCACGGGCTGCTGGTCTGAGCCTCGCTGGGACACCCAGCAGCATCACAGAGCCTGCATCCTCCAGCCCCAACAGGATTTCTCCCTGTGGATCTCTCTGGGGCCGTGCTCCAGCTCAGCAGCAGTTATGGGTGGCCCTGTGCCACGTGCCAGTGGTCCAAGGAGCTGCCAGTCTCTCCATGGAGCCACACTGGGTTCCTGGAGACACTGAGTGGCTTCTGCCCAGTGGAGTTGGTATATTTGGAGTGCCTGAGCTGGAGCAGCTGCCTGGGCACAAGATGCTGCTTTTGTGCCTCCCTGTGTTCCAACTTCTGTGCTGTTCTGTGGAGCACTGAGCCCCCTCTGCCCCTTGGGAATGCTGCTGTGATTAATCCATACTCCCAAAATTGTTTCCATATTAAATCAGACTATGCTGAGCACCTGCTCTGAACTGCCTCAGGTTCCCCAGTGCAGCCTCCAGCCTGTTGTGTGAATTCTGATGGTTTATAAACCCTGTGTGTGCCCATGTCTGCTTTGGAAAACTGCTTAAAACTGGGAAGAAACGGATCTGGGATCTCCTGCCCAGGGTGATGCTGCCAGTGCACACCCAGCTGTGTCCCGGTGCAGAGCTGGTTCCTGGGATGGATGGGCATGGATGGTCCCCAAACCCTTCATGGCACAGGTAGGATGATGGACCTGATCTCCTCCACCCACACAGCACGTCAGGCATTAGGGAGGAAGCAGCATCCGGCTGGGCTGCTCCCAGTTCACCCCAGTACAGCCTGAAGGAGCTCTCCACCCCGTGCATCCTTATATCCAGGGGTTAATTCCAGCACTGCAGCAGGCAAACTCCATCTTTCACCTCTGGATTTGCCTTCTTAGGGCAGGGATTGGCCCCTGCCACCCTCAGGCAGCTGCTGTGCTGCCCAAAATCCAAGCCAACGTGCTCAGGGTGCCCAGCTTGTCCCCCTGTGCACATTGCAAGGGTGGTGGCACAGATGGAGCTGGTTCCCGTGTGGCGCAGCCTGTGTTAATTATCCGGGCTGCGCTA
Source organism: Sclerurus mexicanus (assembly GCA_013396755.1). Classification (NCBI taxonomy): domain Eukaryota; kingdom Metazoa; phylum Chordata; class Aves; order Passeriformes; family Furnariidae; genus Sclerurus; species Sclerurus mexicanus. Next base: position 80,601 of record VWZF01002289.1, on the reverse strand, counting down.
ACGACACGTGCACTAATCAGCGCATTGCAAACCATGTCATCGACCCAGAAAAGCCCCGGCCATGGGATTAAATCCCTAACCCAGCCCTAATCGCCCTTGGATGAGAGGGCTGGACCCAGGGCTCCCTGTGTCCTGCTGTGGATGTGCCGTGTGGACTGCGAAACAACTGGTGAGTGCTTTGCTGTTACTGGGGGTGGGGGGATGGTGACACCCCAGGGTCTGCCCCTGCCTGGGAGGGGACAGACAGAGCAGAGACACGGAAAGAGCCCAGTCCTGCCCTCGGAGCTGCCACATCTTTCTGCGGATCATCGTGGATTGCTTTTTTAATGTAGAGGTGTGTGAGTATCTCTGAGCAGATCTGTTCAGACAGACAGTGCCTTCCTCCCACTCCCCTCATCATCATCATCATTCCCTGTGGTTGCTGAGTCCTTCCAGCCAGATTATTTCGGACGTGTGGGTGCTCAGACCTCGTGCATGTCTGAGGGGCCTCTGTGCTGGTCGGGGCTTTTGGCTGGTGCTCCTGCTCACTGTACCTTGGGGCTTCTCACGTTTCCTCGCCTTCCTCCTTCTCCCATTCCTCTCCTCCTCCTCCTCCTCATGTTCATCTGACCCTCAGGAGGCTTCAGACTGTCCTGGGGCTCCCCTCAAACCTCATGCGAGAAGGTGCAGGACAGATCTGTGCCCAGCACCCAAGGTGGCTCTTGTGGCTCTGCCTGCTGTTTTTTTTTTGGCTGAGATAACTTTTGCATTGCAGCTTCAGAGGAGAGTGGGGAGTGTTTTCCCGGGCTGCTGGTTCAGCAGGGCTGTGTGTTGGTGGGCTCAGCACAGGCCTTGCACTGTCAGCAGTGCCTGCTGTTGATCAGCAGCTCTGCTGACCCAGGAGACAGCCCATCCATGCATTACCAGCCCAGGTGAGCCCTGCCCCTTCCTCCTGGGATCCTCATCCCTGCCCAGAGGTTGTTGGCACCTTCGGGCAGGATGGGGCCATGGGGAGGGGGATCAGTCCCTCTGGGCTCTTACCTCTGGTGTCACAAGGATTGTGTTCACTTATTCCCTGGGCTCATGCACTGAGATGCTTCACTGCAGCTCCTTTCTCCAGTGCCTGTTGAAGGAGAGGACATAGGAATGGCACCGCTGTTCTGCTGTGGATTTAGCCAGGAAGAAGTTACCGCATAGGGAGATGAATGGGATCAAGGGGGCGGGTACCAGTCGAGCACCTCTTGTACTGTGGGGAATTTTGTAAAGGCAGCACACAAGGCTGAGACCGAGGTAGAATCTGAGCTCCCTCCAGATCCCGGGTTCAGAGGTGCCCATGGGCAGTGCCAGCTGCTCCTGCTGCCCCGTGCTTGGACAAATGCTCCTCCAGCTTGAAATCTGCTCCATCGGGTGGATGAGGAAAGCAGCCAGGGGGAGCCTCATTAAATCTGTCATCGTGGGAGCTGCCAGCAGGACAGAGCTCTTCAAGCACACCAGCACTGGGATCAGGGCTTCTGGGTGCTCCGGCTGCTCTCCTCATGGTGGATCTGCCTTGCAGACCCTGGGAGAGTCCCCCATTCCTGGTGTGGGTTTGGAAGAGAAAGGAAGAATCTGCAGCAGCTTCCTGGAGATGCCTCTTTGTGGGGGAAAAGCTGGGGTTGGGAGCTCCCCAGGTAGGAGATTTTTGGTTCAGGTGGCAGTGGGAAGGCCCCACTGCTGTCCAGGCAGGTGAGAGCTTCAGGAGGACCAGCCTGGACCAGCCTTTATGGAGGAGAGTGGGGAAGCCCTACCAAGTTCACAGTTCTGGGATGGCCACTTTGCAGCAGGAGGTCCCAGCACTGTCTCAGCTCCCAGTATATTTTCTACTGGTCCCAGCATGTCTTTGTCACAATCAGTGCTCCCACAAACCCTCTGGCATGGCCAGCAGAGGCCACTTGGTGCTGCTCAGTGAGGGTGGTGTGGAAGGATCTGTACTCATGGCACTCTGGAGTATTCAGCAAATTCCTTAGTTGTTCTTCCACCAAAACCGAAATCCAGATCTTTCCCCTCCTACAGCTCTAGGCTGGCATCATCTTGGTCATAACCTGTGGGCACCATTGGCTCATTCCTCTTCCCAGAGCCACACTGAACATGTCCTGTTATGCCGAGTGCGTGTCAATTCCAGAGGCGGCCCCTCCGTGGAGGCTCCGTGGGGCCGGGATTAGAGGCTCTTAGCATAGCCAGGCCAGTGGATTTGCCACTGTTTCCCACTAATCCTCTCTTTATTGCATGGGATGGATTACATGGTGCTGTAGGAGGGGTCTGGGCGCTGTGCTGGCCCGTCCTGCTGTGCTGATTTGGGATGGGCTCGTGATTTGGAATGGGCTCGTGCTTTGGGATGAGCTTGTGCTTTGGGATGAGCTGGACTCTGAGTTGCCCCTGGGCACGGCAGATCTGGCTGGGTCAGTGGTGCTCCCTCATGGCAGGGAGCACTGGTGTGTCCCAAATATAATGTGGTAAGGTGATGAAATGCCCAGAGACACAACCAGGAGATCAGATCTGACTTCCAGGGAAGTGTAGATGTCTCCATCTTGAGTTTCTCTATCTTGGATGTCTCCATCTCAGACATCTTCATCTTGGATATCTCTGATCTCTTCACTCTTGTGACCAGTGACAGGACCCAGAGAAGTCTAGAGCTGAGTCAGGAACGGTTTAGGTTGGACCTCAGCAAAAGATTCTTCCCCCAAGGGGTGGTCAGGCACTGAACAGGCTCCCCAGGGCAGTGGGCACAGCCCCAAGGCTGCCAGAGCTCCAGGAGTGTTTGGGTGATGCTCTGGGGCACCAGGGGTGACTCTTGGGGATGGTCCTGGGCAGGGCCAGGAGTTGGACTTGCTGATCCCGATGGGTCTATTCCAACTTAGTATATTCTATGAGTCTCAGGGAATCCTCCATCCCCAAAGAGGAGCAGGCACTTCTAGGGCACAAGGTACCACCTGGCATGGGGCAGTCAGGGATTTTGGGAGTCCCTTGTTCAATTGCTGGGGGTCTGCTTGAGCTGCTGATGGTGACACACTGGCACCGAGAAAGGTGGGCTGGAGCCTTCTCTGCTCTGGTGTCTTTCTGCTCCTCGTTGGGGCACTAAGGATCTTTTCCACATCTGTGCATTTCTGTAGCACCCACTTTCCATGGATGTAAAGGAAGTGGGATGATTTTCAGTGTCAGACTCGCACCTACTGCCCTCACAGGTTTTTATACAACATCACCTTGGTTTTTGTGGTGTCAGGATGTGGTGGGGCTCAGCATGGCTCTCCCCACCAGCCCTATCCAGTGAGAAGCAGCTCCCAGTGCCCCTGAATGAGCTTCAGACAGCCAGGATGCTTGTGAGCCAGCTGAGGGTCACTCCAAGGATTTGGGACAGATTTGCTGTTATTTAAGCAGTCTGTGTTGATGTGCTCCTGGTGGTGACCAGCAGCCTGGCCTCGGGCCCCCAGCATGGCTGTGGGGACTGTCGCTGTGGAGCAGATGACCACACTCCAAACCATATCTCAGTGCCATCTGACTGTCTGTGCAGGATGGTTTCGGATTCAGGCTGACTCCAGCCTTGCATTTCCCCTTTTTCTTGCTGCTCAGAGTATTTTTGGGATGAGAAAGGGCAAATTAACCCTCTCTGGGTGCAAACGCTCTGTGATTCTCACTAAACAGCTCCTGCCCAATCCGTGGGAGTGTCCAAGGTCAGGCTGGATAAACTTGGAGCAGCCTGGTCTAGTGGAAGGTGTCCCTGCCCATGGGAGGGGGTGGAAAGAGATGAGCTTTAATGTCCCTTCCAACCCAAACGATTCCACGATTCTGTGATTCTCTGATTTTTATGCCTGGCATGGCATTCGTATGTCCAGATCTAAAGACAGGCTCCAAAGTCACCCTTCCCTTGGGGGTTGTTTTGCACAAAGAAGGAGCCAGCTGTGTCCCAGGGTTTTGATGACGCCAGGAAGGAAGAGAGCACTTATCTCCAAGGCAGCAGACTCTCCAGCGAGCTCTGTCCCTGATGAGGGAGTGATGCTCCTGCTGGATAATTCACTGATGAAGAAGAGATGATTGAACACATCTGGTGTTGCCTCCTCTCACGTCACTCCTGGGCCATGAAATGTTCCTTGTCCTAAGGTTGAGGAGCAGATGTCACTCCCACAACGGGAAGCACTTCCCTGGCAGGGTTTTCCCTCCCCAAAAGTTAGAGTTGCAGAGCTGTTCCTCCAGGATGCGATTGCAGCTCTGAGAGTCTTCCCTCGGCATCCATCAACATTGCACTGGACGTGCTCAGCCTTGCTGGGGCTGCCCCCGAGGTTTTCATTCCTGTGGTTCAACCTGAGGGGAGAAATTCTTCCCTGTGAGGGTGGGGAGACCCTGGCACAGGTTGGGCAGAGAAGCTGTGGCTGCCCCATCCCTGGAAGTGTCCAAGGCCACGTTGGATGGGGCTTGGAGCAACCTGGGCTAGTGGTGTCCCTGCCTGTGGCAGGGGGTGGAAAAAAGTGAGCTTTAAAGTCCCTTCCCACCCAAACCATTCCATGATTCTATGAAATCTGGCAGGCCTCGCTGTGATCATTTACCTTTTCGAGCCAATTAACCTCGTCTCTTTGTTCCTTACATCTGATTTTGACTGTTTGCTGCACTGCAAAGGAGATCCCCTCGGGTGTGTGACAACACCAACTTGGCAGGACGCTGGTGACCTCGGGTGATTGTTTTCCTTTGCATAAAAACTCCCTGGGCTGTTAACGACATTCCCATTAGGCTGCAACAAGCTGTGAAATCGGGTATATTTGCCGTGACAAATGTGTGAAAGGTGCTAAATGTGCCCATGGTGGCAGCAGCTCCTGGGCATGGGGACAGACTGTGGAGCTGGTGGCACTGTCTCTCACGTCCTGCTCTCCAGCAGGGTCTTGATGGCACGTTGCCTCTTCCTTCATGGGAATTTGCAGGAGCCTTGATGATATTTTTCCATGAAAACAGGCTCTTTTGGCCACCTTGGCTGTGCCTCTTTGTCTTGGCAGTGATTTACAGCTCCACCGCCCAGCGCTGGGATTCCCTGGGATCTGGGAGTGCAGGTGGATGGAGCTTGCTTTTATCTCTGGCCATTGGTGACTGTCAACTTGGCCACTGCTTTCCAACCCTGACCACGCTGCTGATGCTGAGATGAAGCAGCGTTTGGGACTTCGGGATTTCATCCAGCTCTGGCCTGGGGACAAAATCCAGGTCATGTTGTGTCTCCTCCTGTGCTCACCAAGCCCTCCTGTGAAGGATAAAACCGGTGTTCTGGTGGAATGGGAAGCATGTGGGGATGGGCACAGCATCCTCTGCCCGTCCCTCTCCTTGGCTCACCGGAGGGTTGATCCTGGAAGTGTTTTGGGAAGGGCAGCACCTCCCAAGGCTGTACCTCCAGGTGCACATGACCTTGACATCCCAGCCCTGAAGCTCACTGGGGAATCACTTTTCCTGTGCTTTCATCCAGGACACTGTGTTGTCCTTGAGGAACCTCTTCTCGCTGTCCTGTGTCCCTGTGCCAGCCAGCATGGATTTGTGGCTGTGTCTTGCTTACAACCCCAAGCAGCTTCAGCTGGAACTAAATTTAGCCACCACTCCATGAGAATTTTATAAGCTGGATTTCAAGGTGTTGCTCCTGCTCGGTGGCTGGGATTGTTTGTACCTTCGGAACACCAAGCTGGGAGGATTAGTGATGGGAAGGAGTGATGAGCTGGGATAGTCATGTCTGAGCTGCTCACCCCGGTGTCCCGCAGCCCCAGGGAGCTTGTGGGCTGATGCTGTCCCTGCTCCACACCGGGCTCTGGGGTGTGTTTTGGCTCAAGATTGAGCTCAGTTGACAGAGACAGTGAAAAAATACTCCCTGAGCCGTGTTTGGTGCTGCTTCCAGCTCCGGCAAGCATCCCTGTGGAATTCTGTGCTGTCTGGCTGTAGGGGGTACAAACCCAAATTAATAATGCTAATTTGCTTGGCTACTGCTGGCACAGTGGGGCTGGGCTTGGGGGATCCCTTCTGCAGGATATTCTGCCCTTTCCACCCTTGGGATCACTTGTCTGCCAAGGAGCAAACATGATCCCTGTCTGGGTTGATGTGGATCCTTTGATCTGGGTTTGGATCAAACCAGTGTCTGAATTACAGAGAAAGAGGCTGCAGAGAGGGGGCCCTGCAGTCTTCAGAAACAGAGAATAAACCATCCACATACCCCAGCTGGCTCCTAAATCCACATGGACACAAGTTGTGAGATGCTGCTTGGAGCATCTTGACCTGCTTCATGGAGGTACAGCCTGTGCTGGGATGTGTGGCCATGTGAGGACCATCCTGTCATCTTCCCAAAACCTCCCCATGCTGTGCAATGCCAACAAACATGCTCCATGACTTGGATTTTTTCATATGGTTGTAAATGAAGCCTGGCAGTGCAGATTTTCCTTTGGGATGCAGCACTGATGCTCAGCAAACCTTGACCACCTTCGGATGGGAGAATCCAAAGTGTGACCTCCTGTGATTTTTCTTTAGGATGTGGATTCCCGTAGGTTTATGGAACAATTTCTCCCCTCCAGCTCTCAGACCACATGGAGCCCTGCCTTCCCATGGCTGCTCAGTAATTACCTCCTTTCCCCCTAATTCCCCATTACACCTTCCAACCCGTGGTTAATTACAGGTAGGATAATTACAGGTCATCTCCCAGGGCATCATTTTAAAGCGCTCAGCCCCTGAGCCGGGAACAGCCATCAAATTCCACCCTCGGTACCAAAATGGGCATTCCTGTGCCCTCTGCCTGCAGAGAGGGACCCTGGGAGCACATAATGAGCTTTGCTGGGCTGGGAAGGTCACAGCCGCTATCCCATTACTTGCCCTTGTTGGATCCTTTTAGTGCAGCACATCCGGGGGACAGAAGAAGGAGTGGCCAACTCGGGGTTTGAACTGAGAGCGGCTTCAGTGTGAAGCATCAGGGCAGGGCCCCTGTGGTCTTTTGGGCCGTGGGTGGCTGGCAACAGGACTTTTTGGGGTGGGGAGAGGAGTTGTTTCCAGAGGATGAGGTGAAAACTGAGTGCAAAGCATCCTGAGATTGTAGGCCTTGTCTCCTATTAAGTCCAACCATCCCCCAGCACTGACCCATGTCCCCAGGTGCCACATCCACACGGCTTTTAAATCCCTCCAGGGATGGGGACTCCACCTCTGCCCTGGGCAGCTGTGCCAGTGGTGGACAGCCCCTTCTGTGTAGGAATTTTCCCAATATCCAATCTAAACTCGACCCACTCCTGGCTCCCCCCTCCTGTCAGGGAGTTGCAGAGCCAGAAGGTCCCCCCTGAGCCTCCTTTTCTCCAGGCTGAGCCCCCCCCCCCAGCTCCCTCAGCTGCTCCTGCTGCTCCAGCCCCTTCCCCAGCTCTGTTCCCATCCATGCACACGCTCCAGCCCCTGAATGTCCTTCTTGTCTGAGGGGCTCAGAACTGTCCCCAGTTTTGAACACATGTGGGATGGGAGCACAGCATGGAATTTGGGGGAACAGGACCCTGACCCCTCTTTTCCTGCAATCAGAGAAGCAGCAAAGGGGGGATGGAGGGGACAGAGACGCAGGGTCAGGTCCTTTGGGGCTGCAGGTGTATGTGAAGAAAATCCTCTTAGATATGATGGGTTACACTGATTTTATTTAGTTTTTCCAAACTTGTGTTTGTCCTTTGTTTAACTGATATGAATTTGGTTCCTGTCTCTTCCAACGTCCAGGGGCTCCTCAAAGTGAGGCTGGGGACAGTGATCAGCTCCTGGGGGACATGGCAATGTTCAGGCTGTCACCAAAGCCAAGTGTGCCCACTCCCTGCATCTGTCTTTCTGATGATGGAATGTTCATTCCTTCTGCTTTGTGCTTCTTCACCTAAAACATGAAAACCTAATGCGTTGTCATCATCATTTCTGATGTAATTAGAGGAAAAACTTCTTTCCCTGGATGATTCTCAAATCTGCTCCTATCCAAAGGAAAGGTTTGATAAAGAACTGATGATTTGGAGCTTTTCTTGGCCAGATCCTGCTAAAATCAGGTCAGGTCATGGAAGCTGAAGCCCTGAACCTGCTGGTTGACCAGGAGATACCTGGTTGAAAGTCAGGTGCCACCTGCAGCTCAAATTCTGAGTAACCTGACAGGAGTGGAATAAATTACATGTAGAATCCAAATAGCTGGAAACAGAAAATGACCAAGTTCTGGTCATGTCTGTCAGATATCCAAAACTCTCTGCTTTTAGCTCTTTTGAGTAGTTCTGAGTTCTTCAGCCAGCATTTATCCAGAGGACCTATCAGCCACAGCACAAGCACATTAATTTACCTGCAAGTTGCATCCAAACTCCAGGAGAATTTCCATAAAAATCATATTTTCCTGCTTTTAAACATAAGATGAGAAACATCTCTGTGTGTCCCACCTCACAGAGACTGGAGGGAGGAGGAGGAGCAGCCCTGCCTCTGTGCTCAGCTGCACATGGGGTGATGGCAGAGGATGAGGTGAAGCTTTGGGGTTCCATCCAGGATAGAAAATAACCTAAAAACAGAGCTTTGGGGGCTGGTCTGTCCTGTCAGACCATTGTCTGGGATAAGGCAGTGGGCAGCATTGCAGCCCTGGATGGATATCCTGCTCCAGGAAATCTCCCACCGGGAGTCTGGCGCGCCTGGGGCTGGATGTTGGTGTCCCAGCTGTCCCCTGTCTGGTGTTCCATGTCCTGGAGCATCCCCTCAGGCCTCCTTCCCTGTGCCCAGTGTGTCTGTGGCTGTCCCTATGGCTGAGGGTTCCACAGGGCCCACTGGGAAAGGAATGGGGGCTTTTGGCCATGGTGGATGTGTTACAGGGGCTGGGGGCTGTATCCTGGGCTATGCAGTGCTGGGGAGGAGCTGGGCATCCTCCCTGTGTGCCTCTTTGGAGCACAAGGGTTGCTGGCTTCTGGCTTGAGCAGCCCAGAGAAGCTGGAAGTGTCCAAGGCCGGGTTGGACCAGGCTTGGAGCACCCTGACCCGGGTCTAGTGGAAGGTGTCCCTGATCATGGCCAGGGGTGGAATGAGCTGAGCTTTAAGGTCCCTTCCAACCCAAACCATTCCATGATTCTGTGATCATCTCCTGTCCATGTCTGTCACCTCAGGCACCATTGTCCTATCCAGCTTCTCCTTGTTTGCTGGATTGGGGATGGACGTGCCTGCTTGGCTGAGGTTTGTGAGAGCCCAGGGAGCACAGCGGGGTCAGGGATGGGGACAGGGACAGGGACAGGCTGTGGGGTGGGGACTCATCAGGCCAGGCTGCCATGGAGATGGGACGTCATGGACTCAGGGCAGTTGTCCATGTTGCATCCATCTCCCTGGAGGTGGTTCAGGTTTGGATGGTTGTAGTTGAGCTGTCCTTGGCCCCGTGGATGTGGGAATTGTGCAGAGCTCGGGGGTTGCATTTCATGAAACCAGAGATCGGGAGAGGAGGAGGAGGAGGAGGAGGAGAAGAAGAGGGGTGTTGGGGAACCAGCTCTGGGCCTACTGTGTGCTGGCTTGGTGACACCTCCAGCTGCCAGGGCTATGCCGGGGACTGACCTGTCCCTTTGTCCCTCTGTCTCCCAGGCCTGCCGCGATTTCCTGGACTTAGCTGAGAGCCACAGCCGGAAATGGCAGCGGCTGCTGCAGCATGAGCGGGAGCAGCGGATCCGGCTGGAGGAGACCATCGAGCAGTTAGCCAAGCAGCACAACAGCTTGGAGCGCGCCTGCCGCGGTGCCCCCGGCCTGGCCTCGGCCACTACCAGCATCTCCAGCACCGCCAAGGGTGAGCACCATGCCCACGGCAATGGGGGGCTCCAGGGCATTCCCGCTGGGCGCTTCCAGCGAGCGCCGGGAAGGGTGCACGAGGCTCTCAGTCCCTGTGGTGCTTTTTTAAACGGATGCCATTACGCCATAATTATTCCTAATCGTCCTTGCTCGGGGACTTGGATGTCCCCAAGGTACAGATGCAGGAGAGGGCTGTATCCCCAGCTCCCTCACACTATTCCAGACTATTTTGGGAGCTTTAACCCTCACCGATGGCACATCTCCGGGTGCTGGGAGGGAGCTCAGGTCCCCTGGCACTGCCAAGTTGGCTGCATGGGGTGGCAGTGCAACAACCAGGGCTTGTTTGCAATAAGATCCAACAGTTTTGCAGATCCCTGCCAAATGTCTTTCCCTGAGGAAAGCATTAGTTACAGCTCCCAAACTGCAAATAGTGCCGTGTCTTATTTTTAAAGGATATAAGACCCAAGGAAGAGAAGAGCAGCAGCTGGCAGGTGAGGGTGGTGCTGAACGCTGCCCTTGTTCCCCGTGGCCTCAAGTTGTGCTGGGGGAGCTTTAGGTTGGATATTAGGGAACATTCTCTCTTTCATGGGAAGGATTGTCTGGCATTGGAACACACTGCCCAGGGCAATGCTGGAGTCCCTATCCCTGGAGGGCTTTAAAAGCCTTGTGGACGTGGCACTTGGAGACATGGATTAGTGGTGACCTTGCAGTGCTGGGGGAATGGTTGGACTCCCATCTCAGAGGCTTTTCCAGCGTGAACGATTCTGTGGCACAGCTGGGTAGGGCAGGGTGGGAATGTCTGCAGGGACAGGCACAAATCCAGCTCCCCAGAGGTGGGGAGGAACGGGGTTGCTGAAGCCCCCCAGGACAGGGCAGGAGCAGGGCAGGGACCCCACTCAGTGTCTGCTTCTGATGTTGCAGCCTTCGATCTCTCCCACCGCAGCAGGGAAATGTTTACAAATGCAGGACTGGAAAACCCAAAGAGTGGGGAATCTGCCTGAGCATCACCTGAAACACGTGATGTTTTTTTCCTGCTCTAATCCAAACCGGATTTCCCGGCGGATGGTGCGGTGCTGGAGTGGAGCCGCATCAGACACGAGCCTGTGTCAGCCCCACGCAGTCTGGGGGTGTTTTTGGGGGTGTTCCCGAGCATGGCACAGGAGCCTTGTGTGCCTGGAGTGGGGAGCAGGGCACATCCTTGCTTTTAGGGGCTGGAAATTGGTACGGAATCCTCGCGTTGTGGAGGGGGTGGAGAGGAGGGGCACAGACTGTGGAGGGGACAGGGGGAGTGCTTTGGGGACACACCGTGTTCGGTGGGTTCTGAAGGGCACCAGCAGCACTCGAGTGCCTCAAACCATGTGTGCCAACAGGGAGTGTGCAGTCTGCCAAGGGAGAGGCCAGTGATGAAGATGAGGAGACGGAGTATTTTGATGCCATGGAGGATGCACCAGCTTTTATCACTGTAACCGCAGACCCCAAACACCACAGGTAAGACCCCCCCAGCCTGGCTGGCAGCAAAAGGAGGGCAGGGAAGGGCCAGTGTGCCTTGCCTGGCATTTGGCTCTGGTCCCGGGGCAGCATCCCCTCCCACAGGGTTGTGCTGAGGGCACTTCCTCAGCAAACTCCTCCCAAACTTCTCCCAGCCTCTGCCCAGGGCTCCCTGTCTGCCTGCTCCTGCATTTGTGGAGCTGCTCCTGCATTCCTGGAGCGAGCCAGGCTAAGGATGGCCCCAGCTTAAGTGAAGAAGGTGAGGAAGGGCCAGTGCCAAACCTGTGCTGTGGGAAAGCTGAGTCCTGTGCCCCAGCAGCTGATGGCAGCAGGGACTGGGAGCGAGATCCCTTGGAGCATCGGGCAGAGGCAGGGAGCACCTTGCCTTAATAGCATCATGGAATCCTGGAATGGTTTGGGTTGAAAGGGATCTTAAACCACATCTTCTTCCACCCCCTGCCCTGGTCAGGGACACCTTCCACTAGCTCAAGTTGCTCCAAGCCCTGTCCAACCTGGCCTTGGACACTTCCAGGGGTGGAGCAGCCACATCTTCTGTGGGCAACCTGTGCCAGGGCCTGCCCACCCTCCCAGGGAACAATTTCTTCCCAACATCCCATCTAACCCTGCCCTTCAGCTGCATCACCTGCTCTTATTCCTCCCTGGGCCTCTGAGCTGGAGGTACCTGTTGATTGACCCATGGTCACATCAATGGGCTTGGTGACAAAAGCAGAATCTGCGCTCCCAGAGCTGGGGCTGAGAATTCCCTCCTGAGCAGCCCCTCCCAGCACCTGTACATGGCCTCTGTCACCCTGTTTCCATCTCAGCAGCACCTTGGGGTGTTGCAGGGAGATGCTCCAGGTGATGCTACCCTAGCACCATCTCTCCTGTGCCCTTCTCTGCCCTTGCCCATACTCACCAGGCAGTGCTTCCTTCCACAGGCGTTCGGGCAGTAACCTGAGCGGGGCCAGTGAGGGCCATCCCGATGACTGGAACTTGGAGGACAGTGTGAGTTGGTTGGGCAGAGTGGGAGGGATGGTCTTGTGGGATCAAACCAGGGCAGAGGGGCAGGAGAGGAGCTGGTTGTGGAGGGACCTTCCAGCTGGGCCCCAGATGCTCTCTGGTGGTTGCTCCATGAGCCATGTTTGGGGGACAGATGTCAAAAGTCTCCCATCAGCATCCTAAAAACTCTCCTAAGGGAAGCAGGAGGGTGCTGGGGGACAATTGTACCCATATTTCCCTGGAGAATAGGCTTCCAGCAGTGCTCCCCAGCACAAGTGCACACAGTGTCTCCTGAGCTGTGGTTGCTGCTCCTGGGAGGTGCTGGATCTGGTTGGGTCATGCTGGGCCAGTCCAGCTCAACCCTGTGTTTCTTGCATTGCTTCCTTAGGTCTTTGAGAGCTCCAATCAAAGCAGCTACAATGAGTCCACGTGCAAAGATCTCCTGCCGAAGAAAAGGAGGCGGACTCGCATTCCTGACAAACCCAACTACAGCCTTAACCTCTGGAGCATCATGAAGAACTGCATTGGCAAAGAGCTCTCCAAGATCCCCATGCCCGTAAGTCATGGCCCCCAGGGCTGGCACAGAGAGTTCAGTTTGGGCACAGCTCTTGGCTGTCCAGAGGACTTGGGTTACAGCTCCAGATGGTGCTGCCTGGTGCCGTGGCAGCATAGCAGCCCTGAGTGAGACAGGAGCATGTCACCAGCTGCCAGCCACATCCCAGGGCTCTGGATTTTGTGCTGGCAAAACCCTGAAAACCACCTCATTCTTGTCATGGAATCATGGAATGGTTTGGCTTGGAAGGGACCTTAAAGCCCATCCAGTCCCACCCCTGCCATGGGCAGGGCCCCCTTCCACTAGCCCAGGTTGCTCCAAGCCCCATCCAGCCTGGCCTTGGACACTTGCAAGGATCCAGGGACAGCCACAGCTTCTCTGCCCAACCTGTGTCAGGGCTGCCCCACTCTCACCGGAAAGAGTTTCTTCCCCATATCCCATCTAACCCTGCCCTCTGGCAGTGGGAAGCCATTCGCCCTTTGTCCTGTCCCTCCATGCCTTGTCCCAGGTCCCTCTCCAGCTCTCCTGGAGCCCCTTTAGGCACTGCAAGGGGCTCTCAGGTGTCCCTGGAGCCTTCCCTTCTCCAGGTGAACACGTGCAGCTCTCCCAGCCTGGCTCCAGAGCAGAGGGGCTCCAGCCCTTGGAGCATCTCTGTGACCTCCTTGGACTTGCTCCAGCATGTCCTTGCTCCAGAGTGAACTGGAGCAGAGGGAACACTGCCCACGTGTCCTCTGCAAATCCAGCTGTTACAGAGTCATGGAGCGCCCCAGGACACAGTGAATCCCTGAGGATTCATGTAGAAAACACCCTGTTGCTGGTGATGTTTTCCCTAGTATGTGTCTCAGGGACCGGACACTCTGGTCTCAGCCCCAGCTGCACCAAACACAGCAGGGCTGGATTCCACCCCAGTGACCCAGAGTGGCTCATTTTCCTTACAAAGAGCAGCTTTTTAGTGAAGGAGGTGCTGAGGGGTGATTTTGGGTGCTGCTGGGCTCAGTCCTGGGTGTGAAGGCTCCCTGCCTTAGTCAGAGAGGGTTTGCTGGGGGATCTGTCTGGAGGAGCCCCTGCCACGAGCTGCACAGAGGGTAAGTGGCGTGTGTGTTAATTCTTGCAGATAATAAATGTGCCTCAGCTAAATGCTGCCACAGCAAACTCCCCAAAAGTACGTGCTTTTTGCAAGCACACCAGCCCTTTTCAGGCTGCCCATTCCCAACAGCTCATCACCAGTGAGCAGCATGGATGGCATTGAGTCCCCAAAAGTTGTGAGGTCCTGGCAGGCTTGGGAGAGCTGTAAACATCTAGGGTGCCTGGGGGTTATTGTGGTACTGATTGGAGTGGAATTAACCCATCAAAGTGTGACCCGTAGCCCTGGAGATGTGCTCAGGGTCCTTTCCTCTCTGGGCAAAGGGGAAGGAGCACTTGCCAGGGGCTTGGATGCTGAATTAGTTGTGTTGTGTCTCTTCCTAAGGCAGAGCTGGGGGAGAGCTCAGAGCTCTGGGTTTGAGAGTGCTGAGCTGTCTCTTCCTTGTGCTGTTTGCAGCTGAGATGCCCAGCCCAGCACCAGCCGATGCCATTTCTGCAGCAGGAGCAGCAGCAGATCAGGGCATGATGGGCACAGGAATAAGCTCAGGATGTGAAATTCCAGCAGCTGTTGGTGCATGGAGAGAGCAAATTTATACCTTCCCTATCAATCAAATCATTCTGGGAGCTGCTACCTGAGGGCAGTAGGAAAGAGAGCAGGTTTAGACTGGATATTGGAAGAAATTCCTCCCTGTGAGGGTGGGCAAGCCCTGGCACAGGTTGGGCAGTGAAGCTGTGGCTGCCACATCCCTGCAGGTGTCCAAGGCCAGCTTGGACGGGGCTTGTGCTAGTGTAAGGTGTCCCTGCCAATGGCAGGGGGTGGAATGGGATGAGCTTTAAGGTCTTTCCAACCCAAACTATTCTGGGATTCCGTGACAATAAGTGGGATACACCCCACAAGCTGAGCCACATGTGGCATTTTTTTGGGAGATTCACCCCAAGAACAAGCAGCCCTTGGGTAACAGGGCAGTTTAGCCTCCTTCTACCAGCCGTTGAAATCCCCTCCACAGTCCATGTGCAGGCGAGGCCAGTGGCTCCGTGGGCCTTGGAGCTGACACTGGGAAAGGAGGGGGAGGAGGAGGAGGGAGCAGAGCAGGTGACCTGGGGAGTCAGTTTGGAAACGTAGATAATTATAGCACAAACCATCAGTGAGTCTGCTGTGCTCACTGAGTGGTGGGCTTTCTCATTCCATGTGCTTCACCCGAATTCCTGATGAATTAGGAGCATTTCTGAGACGCTCTTGAGTTGTTCTGAGATCCATCCCCTTCCCAGGGGATGTGATGGGCTGACAAACCTCTCGTGCAAACAGCTCCCTAATTTTCCCTTTGAATGAACAAACCTACAGCACTGAAAAGGAGGAAAACAGCTGGAGGCATTTGGAACTTGGGTGGGTTCATCTTCCTCCCCCATGAAAGGGTTTTAACTTCACCGTTGCCCGAGGATGGAGCTGCCAGCTTTGTTCTCTGCCTCTCTCCCCAGAGTTATCCCAGATGATTTGCTCTTTATGTGGATCTGATGCTGCCCTTTCTGCACAGCTCTCTCTTCTTGGATGCTGTAAGATTCCTGCCACTTACAGCCTAAATCACTGAGTGGAAAAGCTAAAAAAAGCTAAATCCTGGAATCTGGAGTTTGTTTTCCTTAGCATGAAATATTTAACTTGGCTTAGAGAAATTCTCCCATCCTTCAGCCATCTGCTCCTAAAATGCATTTCTTTTTTCTGAACTGAAATCAAAAAGTGAATTTCATGTGGATTTGAGGCAGAAGACCTTCTGAGGCTCCATCCTTCTTTTGATTGTTTTTTAATTTCAGTATTTTCAGAGCAAAACCTAAGGGTACTGTCATGGGACTGAAGTCCCGGGAGCAGTGGGACTCCAAAATCAGGTTTTCTGAGCAGCTGTGCCAGCCTGGCACAGGGATGGCTTTGCCAGGAGATCATGAGGACAACCTGGGGAGCAGCACATCCTTGTCCCATGTCTCTGTGTGTGGTGGGATGCTGGCTGGGAGGCAGGAGGGGCTGGTCTGGCTGCTGAGGCTCATTTTGGGACTCACGGTGATGCCTGGTTATCCCATGAGGCTGCCCCACACCTCAGCTGGGGACTCCAAAGCCTTGGTGCTCCTGTGATGGTTCAGGGAGCAGAGCACGTGTTCCCTGCCTTTATTTGGGGTCTGGTGATGCCTCTCAGGTGTCTCTCCTGCTTCCCTCACCTGCCCTGTTCCCCTCCAGGTGAACTTCAACGAGCCTCTGTCCATGCTGCAGCGGCTCACGGAGGACCTGGAGTACCATGAGCTGCTGGACAAGGCAGTCAAGTGCGAGAGCTCCACAGAGCAGATGTGCTTTGTCGCCGCCTTCTCCGTGTCCTCCTACTCCACCACTGTCCACCGCACAGCCAAGCCATTCAACCCTCTGCTGGGGGAGACCTATGAGCTCGACCGGCTGGAGGAACTCGGGTTCCGCTCTCTCTGCGAGCAGGTGAGTGCAGGGGGCTTTGGGTGCCCCTGTCCTGCTCGTGTCCTGCTGAAGGACCATCAGTATCATCTCACAGTGAGCCTTCCTTGGGCTCTTCTCCCAGCAATCAGTGATACCACAAGGACAAGCTGGTGGAGTGCCCATCTCTGGAGGTGTCCAGAGAATAACTAGATGTGACACTCAGTGCTCTGGTCTGATTGATGAGGTGGTGTCAGGTCACGGGTTGGGCTTGATGATCTTGGAGGTCTTTCCAACCTCAGTGATTCAGTGAAATGGCCTCATGTTGTGCCAGGGAAGGTTCAGGTTGGATAGGAGAAGTTTTTTCCCTGAAAGGGTTGTAAAGCCCTGACACAGCTGCCCAGGGCAGTGGTGGAGTCACCAACCCTGGACATGTTCAGAAAGCAAGGAAACATGGCACTTTGGGATAGCAGTTAGTGGGCATGGTGGGATTTGGTCGAAGGTTGGACTTGATGATCTTGGAGGTCTTTTCCAACCTTAAAGATTCATTCCATGATTCCTCCTGGCTAAGAGTGCCAGTAGGTTGCTGTTGGCCTTGGCAGGAGCAGCAGCAGGCACAGCCCAAGGGTTGTTTTGGAAGCAAAGTGTGCCTGTCCCAGTGCTGCAGAGCAGGAGGAGGGGAGGGAGAGGAGGACAGACATCTCCTGGCAGCTCCCTGGAGCTGGGGCTGCTGTCACATCTCAGCACTTGAGCAGCAAGGGAGATGCTTTCCTTACACCCAGCTCCCTTGTAGCTGTGCCCAGAGAAACTGTGGCTGCCCCATCCCTACAAGTGCTCAAGGCTAGGTTGGATGGGGCTTGGAGCAACCTGGACTAGTGGAAGGCAGAGGGGTGGAAGGTCCTTCCAACCCAAACCATCCTGTGATTCCCTGATTCATTTGATGATTATGTGCAGTCATGCCCCAAGTTCTTCCAGGGTCTCTTTGTGCTGGAAGGTGTCTCAGGATCTCATTCCTTTCCTACTGGACTGAAGTTTTTAGTTTCACAGCCTGGGGGAGCCGCATGAGCTCTGGGAGGCCCATGCTCTGCCCACAGAGCACAGCTGGAACCCACTGATCAAACAACAAGTCTTAATTAAGTTCCTGGAGTGCTGATTGAGTTGTGACCTGTGGAGATAATGGACTGTTTAATGCTTAGCACAGCTGGCTGGTCCGTCCTGGATTCCTGGGGAGAAACGGGGCCATTTGTTACACATTTCAAGCAGGACATCCCTTTGTAGGGGCTCGCTGTTCTCCAGCTCTGGCTCAGGACATGCTGGGAATTCACAGTGAGGAGGCTCAGGCTGGCACCAGCATCCCCATGTCCCCCGAACTTGTCCCTGTCCCTTGTCATTGGCTCCTCCAAGTCACAGCCCTTTGTCCCCAGGTTTGGGGTGGTCACTGCAGTGGGTGCCAGGCTCTGCCACCAGCTCCTCACAGGACACCCAGGTGTGGGCAAAGCCCCTCCCCGGTGGTGGGTGCCCAAACCCATCAGACTCCTGCAGAGCACTGGCCTGAGGTGGGATGGCACCTCCTGTCACATCCTGTCACATCCCACCACTCACTGCTGCTCAGGCAGGGACAGGGAACAGGTTTTATGGGGCCTCCTGGAAGTGTGACCCCATGCTTGTGATACCAGGAAGGTCCTGCAGCAGATGATCCCTAAGATTCATGTCTGCTGTCCCCTCACACCCCCCAGAGCTGTGTCCCCAATGTCACCTGGCTCTGCTCACCCCTATATGGTCCATCCCAGTCTTGGGAGCTTGTGCCAGTGGCTGCAGTGAGGTAGGACACTGCCAGACCTGAACCGTGCCTGTACTCCTGCCCTCCCGCCTGCACATCTGCCCTTCTGCCTGCTCTGCTCCCAGGAGCTGAGTCAGAGGCAGCCATGTCCTTCCAGCCAACCTCCAGCACTGCGGGTGTCACAGAGCTCAGGTTCACGCACACAGCAACATCACCTTCACCTCCCTCACCTGGCAGAGATTCCTGGCTGTCACCCGGCTTGGCCTGGGCCTTGGGAAGTGGGTGTTTCCTTAGCAGGATACTCAATCCTTCCGTTAGCCAGCAGCAACCTCCTGGGTACAGTTGGAACACCTGGGTGGATTTATCAGCCACACTGGGGCTATGATGCTGAAGTCCAGGGCTACTTGTCAGGAACCTCTGGACACCTCTGACCACATCACTGGCACACCTGCCTGCCAGGTATCCCTGGACACCCCTGACTGCATCACTCCCACACCTTGCCAGCCCTCGTTCCTCCACCCTCCTTTTCACCACCTTCCTTCCTCCATCCCTGTTCCCTCCCAAATGAATAACCTGCCTGGAATTACTTTCTTCAGTTGGACCCAGTTTTCCTTCTGTTTCCTAATGTAGTATTCCTGACCAGTTCCACACCAGCCTGATCCATGGGTGCAGTCCTCTGTCTGCCCTCAAGTCCCTGCCTGTGCTGGCACAGCACATGAGCTTCATCCAGAATCAGGATTAGTGTAACTCTTCTGAGCCTTTGGTCCTTGAGTGGAGCATCTCTGTGTTCTCCAGGACATCTCAAAGGGAACATTTTGATAACAGTGTGACTTTGACGCAGGACAGACGGACAGACAGACACCCTTCCCACTGCTCTGAATTTTCCTGTGCTGCTCAGCCAATGCGCCGGGCCAAGCGCTGATAATCCAGTGCCTGAAATCCAGTTATCCAAATAGGATTTCCTCCTACTGGTAACTGGGATTTGTTGGTGAGGCCTTGGCTCTGCCCGTGTGTGATCCCGAGCTTGCGGCGCTCAGCCTGTAATTACAGTAGTGAAAATCATCCCTGAGCTCTGTGTGTGGCCGCAGGGCCTGGAATCTGGGGGGCCTGGGGATGGGTGGCCTGTGCCAGGCTGGACTGTGCCACCAGCTGAGCCCCTGCACGAGGGCAGAACCCTCTACCTGGGGTGTTCCTGCTCCCAACTTCCTTTTGGGCAGCCTTTCCAGGGCAGAGGGATGTGAACATCATCCTTTACCAGGTCATTCTCAGGATTTAGGATGTCATATCCACTTTTTCAGCCCAGTGTGTATGTAAGGGCAAAGCCAGTCTTGCTGTGTGTCTTGGACAACTTGGACAACTGTGTCCCCATGAGTTCCAAAGCAGAGCAGTGGGAACTGCTGCTGTTAGGAGAGGTTACACTGGGTTTACTGGGATGCCAGCACATCCCTGGAGAGCAGGGCCATGTCCTGGGATCACAGCACAGCAGCATCTCATGGTGATGGTTGCTCAAGTTAAAATTTTATGGATAATGCTTTGAAATGAGCCTTAGCAAATCCTGGCAGGAGCTCAGTGTGCCTGCCTTTGCTGCTGGGGCACCTCACCGGGGTCACCCTGATGCGCAGGAGGAGACTGGGCTGTCCAGGGAGCATCCTCAGTGCCAAAGCTGACATAGACCTCTCAGAGGAGTCCTACTGTGAGTACCCAGCAATGGCTGTGACCTTATGGACTGTTCTGCTGTCCCCAGGTGAGCCACCACCCCCCGGCAGCTGCACACCACGTGTACTCCCGCCGAGGGTGGACCTTGTGGCAGGAGATCACCATCGCCAGCAAGTTCAGGGGCAAATACCTCTCCATCATGCCACTGGGTAGGTGATGGGCACTGGGACCGTCTGGGGTTGGTGTTCCCTGCACTGCTTGTGCAGCACCCAAAGGCCAGAGCAGCTGGTCCCTTGGGCTCACCTGGGGTTCAGTGAATTCCTTAGGCTCACCTGGGGCTCTCTGAATTCCTTGGGCTCATGGAGGACTCTGGGAATCCTTTGGGCTCACCTGGAGCTTGGTGAATTCCTTGGGCTCACCTGGAGCTCTTGGCCTCACGTAGGGTTCAGTGAATCCCTTGGCCTCACATGGGGCTCAGTGAATTCCAGTGGAGGCCAGATTTGTGCTCCTGACCCAATGATCTGACAATAACACATTTGCCCTGGAAGTGGAAATGATGGCAGCTGCAAAGGGAGATTGCTTTGCTTTGGAAATCATCCTCTTTGGATTCAATAAGCTGCCTCTTTCCAGTGTTTTATTTGTGTTCTGCCCATCCCTGGGCTGGGCATTGTGCCCAGGGCTGGTCCCAGGGTGGTGCCGGTGCCTGGCTGGCCTTGGGACACCGAGCCAACCAGGCAGCACATTTCTGACCTGCTTTAAAATGAGTATTTTTGCAGAGGGCAGAGGCCCTGACAGGTGTGATACTTCCCTTCCTGGAGCAGCAAGGGGAGGGATGAATCCAGATCCAGCCCTGGCTGGGGGCAGAGGATGGGGGATGCAGGTAGAGGGGCTGGGATGGCTCTGAGGGTGGTGGTGGGCTCTGGGGAAACATCTGCCCTCTCTGAGCTCAGAACACCCCTCTCTCCACAGGTGCCATCCACCTCGAGTTCCACTCCAGTGGGAATCACTATGTCTGGAGGAAGGTCACCTCCACTGTGCACAACATCATCGTGGGCAAGCTCTGGATCGACCAGGTCGGTGGCTGTGGGTGAGGGCCTGGGTCCTGCCTGGCTGGGCATTGCCCTCCTGTGGTGCTCCTGCCACCATGGAAAGCTGTGCTTTCCTGGCAGGGATGGGGGGAGGCTTCCTGGAGCTCCTCATGGCTCTTCCCAAGGGGCAGGGAGGGGTGGCTGGTACAGGGGCTCCAGCCAGCCATGGTGCTGTACCCAGTGTTGATTTGTACCTGCTCTGCAACTAACACCTGCTCTGTCTCTCCCTGCTCTGGTTCCCTGTCTTTTATCCAGTCTGGTGAAATAGAGATTGTTAACCATAAGTCCAGAGATAAATGCCAGCTGAAATTTACCCCCTACAGCTACTTCTCCAGGGATGTCCCACGAAAGGTGCGTACCCAGCAATGGCCCTGCTCCTCCTGCCAGCCTGGGCTGGGGTGAAACCTGGCCCTTCCCTCTGAGCTGGGCTCCCAGGCTCCCAGTACCACTGAGATGAGCCCCAGCGTGGGGCTGAGGGGCTGTGGGTCAGCAGGGAGGGCTGAGGGACCTCCATGTCCCGTGTTTTGAACCTCCATGTGCTGGAGCTGCAGCACTGAGAGCTGGGAGGGGTTTGATGGGCTGCATGGTCAGGATGGGCACAGCTGAGGTCCAAGGAGACACCGCACCAGGTCCAGCCGCTCTGGTTGGGGCACTTGGAGGGTGTTTTGCCCCTGTGGGCATTTGCAAATGTCATGTCTCCCTTCCAGGTGACAGGGGTGGTGAGCGACGCCGATGGCAAAGCCCACTACGTCATGTCTGGCACGTGGGATGAGAAGATGGAGTGCTCCAAGATCCTGCACAGCAGCCATGGCAGCACCAGCATGGAGGGCAAGCAGAAAACGGTGTACCAGACACTGTCCCCAAAGGTCCTGTGGAGGAAGTACCCCCTCCCGTGAGTGCCTTTGGCACGGGGTGCTGGATAGGCATGCGCATGGGGATGGGATGGCATTCCCTGAGCCTCATGGGATAGGGTGGTTTGTGTGCCCAGGCCTGAGAATGACACGGGAGGGGACCAGGACTTTGGGGGGCTGAGTGGCTCTTTCTGGGGTGGAAGGGGAGAGCAGGTCCCTGCAAAGGGAGGGGGGGACCCTTGTGGATGGGTTTGGAGCAGTTGGGGCACTAGTTGGGATTTTGGGGACGTGGGCTGTGGCAGGGAGGGGTGTTGGCTGCTTTGCCTTGCTGGTGAGTCCCTGGCCATCCTGTCCCACCAGTCACTATGCCTCTGGAGACCAGTCCTCCCTTGGCACTTCTGCCTGCAGAAGTGCTTGGGCATGTTCTGTTGAGATGGGGACTCCACCAGTGCCCTGGGCAGCTGTGCCAGTGCCTGACCACCCTTTCCATGTAGGAATTTTCCCAATATCCAGCTTGCCCCTCCCCTGGCCCAGCCTGAGGCCGTTCCCTCTCCTGTCCCTGTTCCCTGGGAGCAGAGCCCGACCCCACCCCAGCTCCCCTCTCCTGTCAGGGAGTTGCAGAGCCAGAAGGTCCCCCCTGAGCCTCCTTTTCTCCAGGCTGAGCCCCCCCAGCTCCCTCAGCCCGTCCTGCTTCTCCAGCCTCTTCCCCAGCTCTGTTCCCTTCCCTGGACACGCTCCAGCCTCTCAATGTCTCTCCTGTCTGAGAGGCCCAGAACTGCCCTCAGGGCTGGAGGTGCCTCAGCAGTGCCAACACAGGGACAGGCACTGCCCTGGTCCTGCTGCCACACCATGGCTGGCACACATCTCATTTGGCACAGCAGGAGTGGATCTGTGGGGCTGGGGTGGGACACAGGGACACAAGTGGCTGGGGGACCCTGCCTGAGGTAGCCCCCACACCGCGCTCCTGACCAGGGCTCTCCGGCCGCAGGGAGAATGCAGAGAACATGTACTTCTTCTCTGACCTGGCGCTGACGCTGAATGAGCCCGAGGAGCGCGTGGCGCCCACGGACAGCCGGCTGCGGCCGGACCAGCGGCTCATGGAGAGTGGCCGCTGGGATGAGGCCAACGTGGAGAAGCAGAGGCTGGAGGAGAAACAACGGGCTGTGCGGCGCAGGAGGGAGGCTGAGGCCGTGGAGGCCCTGGAGGAAGGTGAGATGCTCCAGGGTGTCTGTGGGCAGGGACATGTGGCACAGGAAGGGGGTGGAGTGACCTTGCAGCTCCTGTGTGACCATGGGAGGCGGGGAGTCACCGGATCACATCCCTGACCCGTGTTGCTCCTGGGACAGGGAAGGACTACGAGGGGTACATCCCGCTGTGGTTCGAGCGGAAGGTGGACGCCGTCACTGGGGAGCTGATCTGCGTCTACAAGGGCGGCTACTGGGAGGCCAAGGACAAGCAGGACTGGAGCATGTGCCCCGACATCTTCTGAGCCGACCCGTGCTGGGACTGCTCTGCAGAACACCAGGACAGCTGGGGGACAGCCCCAGAGACAGACTGGGGACAGCCCAAGGGACAACCCAGACACGCTGGCTCCAAACCGCTGGTGGCCCACTGGGCAAACGCAGAGTCAACACATGCAGAGATCCAAACAGGGATTCCAAACATATTTTTTTACACACTAATAAATAGCATCCTTTTTTTTTTTTTTTTTTTTCAAATGATGGCTTTTTCAGCGACTAATTAGGAGTGAGGACATGTGGAGCGGGGTTGGGTTTAGGATATTCATTGCCTGTATCCTTTAGTGCCTCGGCTCCACCGGCCGAGACATCGACTTCCAAAGATGCCCGGGGTGTGGGAATGCTGTGCACTTGTGTGAGCTCTTCTCTTTGCCATTTTTTTCTCCCCCCCCTCCCATTTCTGTGTGGACTTTATGGAATTATTTTTTTACAAAAAAGAATCTGCTCCTGGTTCAGGTTCCTTCAAAGATGGACATGAACAACTCTGAGTCCTGCTTACAAAACTGTCCCCAGGGGCCGTGGCGCTTGATCTGGAAGCTCTTGGTGGTTCCCACAGTGCCCAGTCATCCCAGTAATACCAATTAGGATATTTCAACTGGTGACTTTGCTTTTTTGACCTGTTTTTTGGGGGTTTTTCAACAGTGTTTGAGCCATTTTCCCACAGTCTGATGTGTTTAGTCAAGGCTGGGGACTGTCTTCAATGTGATGCTTTGTGGGAGTGGTTTGAGTGAGGTTTGGTTTGGTTTTCCTGCAGCCACATCTGAGGGGGAATGGCCCTGCCGAGGCCTGGAATGCCAGGCTGACCCAGAGAAGGGGTTTGTGTCCCAGCAATGCTCCGGGGTTTGTGTCCCCACTCCGTATCCCTGCATCCAGGAGCTGGCAGGAGCCTGGACCTCAGTGCCAGGTTTTCCAGTAGCATCTCCCTGCTGAGCTGGGTGGGAGAGGAGGGAAGAGATGCCGTGGTGCCACTGGGATGGAGCC
Source organism: Sclerurus mexicanus (assembly GCA_013396755.1). Lineage (NCBI taxonomy): Eukaryota > Metazoa > Chordata > Aves > Passeriformes > Furnariidae > Sclerurus > Sclerurus mexicanus. The sequence continues at coordinate 56,419 of VWZF01002289.1, read as the reverse complement.
TTGGGCCTGGATCTCCCATCCCTGTGTCTTCTGCATCCAGCCAGACAGGTCTGGCCACAGTCCCCTGGCACAGGATGAATCCTGAGGGTCCTGGCTCCTTTCCCTCTCCTCCCTCATGGCTGGACTCCCCCTGGAGCAGCCTCAGGTCACTGGGGGTGAGGAAGCCCCTCGTCCTCTTCACCCCTCCCGCGTGCCGTCGCCTTCCCATGGCCCTGGACACGCCAGGAGAAGCAGAGAGAGCGCATCCGGTGATGGGCGCGGCCCAGGAGTACCGAAGGGGAGCAGGGAGTGGTAGCTCCCAAACATGGGATCCCCTGAGCCAGGGAATATCAGAGACAGCTGGACACCCGCACTTGCCCCGTTGGATCTCCTTTGTGACGTCTTCTTCTCCGGCTCTTCACCATATCATGCTGTCGCTGCCTCCTGCGCTCAAAGCCGCCCCGAGAGGAGTCAGCACATCCACGTCAGAAGATAATTAGCAATAACGAACTTGGAGGCAATGGTAACTGGAATATCCAGGCTGCACATGGAACACTTATGCAATCAGGTTCCTCATCTATCAGTCTCCCCCTGGTCAGCTTCCAGCACCTCCATGCCCGTTCTCCCCCACAGACCCACGTCTACAGTCCCTACAGCCCCTGTATGGTGTCACCGTGGGGAGGGACAGCCCCCACTGCTCTCAAGGGACCCTTTAATCTTATTTATTTGCTTCTAATTTATACATATATATAAATATATATAAAATTATTTTGCTTAAATTTCTATGGTACACAATAGATGAAAAATGATGAAGACAGAAGTGTCTGAGTTTTTGCAGCATGAGTACGAGTCCCCTCGGCTCGTCCCGAGGTCAGGTGATGGTGATGGAGTGATTCCCAAAGCAGGGATGTAATGTTTTCCTCCAAAGCTGGATGCAGTAGCATGGAAAAGGTTTTCCAGAGACATTCCCATCTGGAAATGATGTGTTTGAGGGTTGAGGGGTTCAGGATCCCTGGGAGTGGGATGCTCCAAGCTGCTTCCCAGCATTCTGGGTGTCAAAGCAGCTGCTTCGGCGTGTTCACTCCTTCCCGACCCTTCCTGGAGCTTTGCCCTGACTTGGGAAAGCCCTTGCAGGTCTTAAATGATCCTTAGAAGTGGGAATCAGCCTGTGGAGAGCTGCCAGTGTCCTGGCCCCAGGTGTCCCTCCTGGCAGGGTGGAGGATGCTCTGCACAGATCCCGATTGGTTTGTGGCAGCACCGGAGTGTCCCACAGGATTTTTCCCACTAGAGGCCTGAATTGGGTTTGTAAAGTGGGCTACAGATGGAGCTTTTCAGAATGCCTTACTTTCCTCTTTGCTATGTCAATGCAAGTGTCTCCTGGGAGCTTGGAGAGGGGAGAAACTCCAGCACAGGCTGTTCCCAAAGCTGGATCTGGGTGTTCCAGCAGCGGAGGAGGGCGGGGAGTGGGATGTTGCTCTGTAAGTGCTGGCTCTGAGAGTCCTGCTGGGCTCTGGGGCCCTGAGAGGTCCTCTCTGATGTACCCCCATGGCCACATCCATCTGGAAATCCCCATCACAGCCCTGCACAGCTCCACAGAGCGCGGGGGAGCACGAGGAGCACCCCCAGCCCAGGAATTCCTGGGATTTTAGGCTAATTGAAAAAATTGCTCCATCTTCCAGAGTTCATCTATCAGCAGCACTTAACCAGAGCACCATCTCCTGGTCCTTCTGTTCCTCCTGGAGGATTTTAATGTCATTCCACTGTAAATGCTGTTGAATGTATTTTCTTTTTGAACAATAATATATTGTGAGTGATCCCTCTTCTCCTACATGGAAATAAAACTTGGATTAGGGAGTTTTAAAAGCAGTGCTGCTGAGATGGTCACTGACTCCCCAGGGCTGCACTAGGGGGGTCCTGGAGGATGAGCCCTGGGTATGTGTGTGTGGGGCACAGGCACGGAGTGGGGGCATGGGAGGGACCATGGGCTGGAGAAGATCCAGGAAATGTTATTCAAAGGAGAGGAGGTTGCCCAGAGGACAAGGAGGTCCAGGGGGTGGTTGTTCAGGGAAGGAGAAGTACCTAGGGGGAAGTTGTCCAGGGGAGGAGCTGGTCCAGGGAAGGTGGTTTGGGGTGCAGGAGGTGGCCCAGGGAAGATTGTTCAAAGGAGGAGGTTGCCCAGAGGATGAGGAAGCCCAGGGAAGTGGTTTTTCAGGGAAAGAGAAGGATCTGGGGGGAAGTTACACGGGGAGAGGAGATGGTCCGTGGGAAGGTGTTTTGGAGGGGAGAAGGACCATGAGAGAAGATGGACCAGGGGAGGTTTTTCAAGGTAGGAGGTGTCAAGTGGAGAAGGTCCAGGGAAGCAGGAGCATGAAAGGTGTCCTAGGTGGAGGTGCCCATGGAAGGAGGTTGTCTGGGCACAATGGCTTAGAGAAGGAGAACCAGGGAAGGGTTGCCCAGGGAGGAAGGAGGAAGAGAGGATCTGGGGTGAGGGTGGAGGGAGATGAACCAAGGTAGTCGGGCCAAGGGAGAAGGTGGTGGCCCAGAGGAGGAGGAACAGGGAAGGAGGAACAGGAGAGGTGGCTCAGGGGAAGGTGCCCAGATACCGAGACTTCCTGAGGACGGTGGGAAGGAGCTGTCCCCGGGGACGTTGTGTGGGCAGGAGGAGGCCCAGGGGAGCTGGGGGAGGGTCTGGGCAGGGGTTGTGGAGGCGGGAGGGAGAATCCCAGGCAGGCTGGGACTGGTCCCTGCTGTCGTTGCCACGAGACAGAGACACACAGCACTGCCCGTCCTGGTCCCGCTGGCTGTCCTGGCACTGTCCTGCCTGCCCCAGGTGAGCACGGATCGGGGCTCGGGTGGGGGGCCCTGGCACTGGGACCCGCTGTGGGGATGTGGGCAGTGGGATGCTGGGCATGGTGTGGGACTGAGGACCAGGCAGCTCCCGGGAGCAGTCCCTGAGCTGGCCTTGAGGAACAGCCCCTGTGACCCTGCAGGGGCACTGGGAGGTGGGTGGGCCGGGTTGTGCCCGTTCACTCTGAACCTAATAAGTTCCTGGAGGTTTCCAGGGTGGGTGCCCCTCACCATACCCTGTGCTGCAGGCGGGGGTGGCAGCCTCGGAGCTGGAGGGTGTTTTCCAAGGCCAGAAATGCAGTAATGGTCACACAGGTGCCCAGCTCTGCCCCAGACCCTGACCAACACACCTTTGCTCCTGACAGACTTCTTCCATTCCATAGTGGAGCCCTTTGGAAGCCCAGGGTGCTGCCCGTCCTGCCTGGCCCCACTGGAGAGCCCCCTCAGGGGATTTTTGGCCCATCCCCAGGGCTTTGAGACTCTCGGCACCTCTTTCCTCCTGTCTGCAGGAGCCAGGACCCAGGACCCAGGACTCGGGGAAGCAGCTGGAATTTGCAGGATCCTGAGCAAGGAAACTGGGACTGTGGGCTGGACCCCACTGATGCCCAGCTCAGCCAGGTGTGGGGTGTGGTAAAGGGGGTCACATGGTGGGGCTGAGATAAAGGGGGGCAGTGGGACCACCTGGGGCTGATGCAGCACCAGCAGGAGTACCCCCTTACCAGTGGGGCCACATTCTCTGTTCTCCCCCTGCGGCCTCCAGGTGTGGGCACCAGCAGCAGCAGAAACAGTGACATCCTTCCCAACACTGTCCACTGGCTCTGGGATGGCTGGTGAGTGGGGATGGGGCACTTTGGGGCCTTCTCAGCTTTTCTTTGCCCCCCAGCCCCTCTGCACCCTCCGTGTGCCAGCTCTGCAGAGCAATGCCTGGCTGGGAATGATGCTGAGGCAGAGAATTACAGAGCTGGGGAAGGGGCTGGAGCAGCAGGAGTAGCTGAGGGAGCTGGGGGGGCTCAGCCTGGAGAGAAGGAGGCTCAGGGGGGACCTTCTGGCTCTGCAACTCCCTGCCAGGAGGGGGGAGCCGGGGTGGGGTCAGGCTCTGCTCCCAGGGAACAGGGACAGGAGGAGAGGGAATAGCCTTAAGTTGTGCCAGAGAAGATTTAGGTTGGATATTGGGAAAATTTCCTAATGGACAGGGTTGCCCACCCCTGGCACAGCTGCCCAGGGCAGAGATGGGGTCCCCATCCCTGCAGGGATTTAAGAGCCATGTGGATATGGTACTTGGGGACATGGTCAGTGGTGGCCTTGGCAGTGCTGGGGGACGGTTGGACTTTATGGTCTCAGAGGGTTTTTCCAACCTGAACATTTCTGTGATTCCATTCTGTGATTTCACAGCCAGTGCTGTTGATATCAAACAAACACACAGCACAGGGACCAAACCAACGAGTGCCTGGAGAGCAAATTGTACCCTGGGAAATGTGCAAAGGGCACTTTGGGACCAGGTCCCGTGTTTTGGGATCATGACTGTCCTGTCAGGCAGTGGCTCCCCATGTTTTGATAGAAGAGCTGACAGTATCCCCATCCTGTGCCCTGCTGCACTGGCACTGACCCCCCTGCTGAGCTGTGCCAACCCTGGGAGCACATCAGGGTTGAATAGACCCTGGTTTAAAAAGAAAACAATGATATTGTGTCTTTTTCCTCTGGAAGTACTTGAGGATCTTGCTGGAGAGGGTGGGATGTGTTCACCCAATGCTCCCTGATAACAACAGGAATTTCCAGTCCCTCCAAGGTGGTTCAAATCCAGCTCCTTCCCACCCCTGCCCAGGCACGGGTTGGGGGGCTCATAGTCTGCTCTCCCACGCAGAGCTGGAAGGACACAGCACCAGGTGTCCCCAGGGTGACAGCAGCCCTGTCCCATGGGAGCAGGAGCTCTGCTGGGCTCCGCTCCTGGAACCCAGCCCAGGAGACCGGAGCAGCTCCAGCTCCATCCGCACTGAGGACTTTGCTGCCAGGTTCCAGGAGGGAATAGTGGAGTCCCTGCTGTCTGAGGAGGAGGAGGAGGATGAGCCCACTGGGGATGTCCCCACTGAGGAAGCTGACCCTGGGCAGGATGAGTCCTTGTTCCCCACAGGGAGAAGACTGGATGGCCGGTGGCAGCTGGTGATGGAGCCAGGCAGACAGCTCTGGGGGGAGAGGTCTCCATCCCTGTTGAGGAGGGAGAGCCTGGAGTCTCTGGGAGCGAGGGTATCCCAGCTGAGCCAGAGCCACGTGCGTGGGATGGCCTGGAGGGGTCCCTGCCCAGCCCCCTCTGCCCAGTCAGCCCCGGGCTGGGGGGACTCTCCCCATCGGGGTCCAGGCTCCGGGGAAGACCTGCTGGCCAGGGCCTTGTCTGGGCATCCCCGGAGAACTCCAGAGATCTTTGCTGACAAGAGCAGGGCCGGGGCAAGGACAGGCTCTGCCGATGCCAGTTTGCCCAGGGTCAGCAGTGCCAGGACCAGGGGACATCCTGTCAGCAAAGACCTGGGCCTGAGGCATCAGGAGCCACCAGCTCTCTGGGGACAGCGTGGAGGGAATGTCACCCTAGCTGTGGATGACATGGAGAGGGAAGGAGAAGGCAGCAGGAGGAGAGCTCCCTGCTTGGATCACTGTGAGTCCGGGCTGGCTGGAGGTGCTGGAGGAGGAGGGAGGGTGGGACCAAGCAGGGAGAAGGGGCATGGCTGGGCCAGGGACCCTCTGTGGGCAGGGCATGGTGGCTCGGGGGGTTTGTCTGGGTTTGTGGCTCCCCCGTCCCCAAATGCCCCTTTCCCTGCAGGCGCTGAGGCAGCAGTGGCAGCCCCTGGGCGATGCAGCACCTGGGCAGGTGTGTCACCTGTGTCCTGGTGGCAGCATGGGAAGCAGAAAGTGGGCCTGCCCAGCAAGGTACAGCCTTGGGCTGGCTGGGGTTTGGGGGATGCCCGAGGGGACAATCCTGGCCATGGGACCAAAAGGGCAGGGGGATGAGGGGATGCTCCTGGCTCTGCCTTCTGCTGGGATGTGGAGACCAGCAAGGATGTGGCCAGGAGGCCAAGCTTGGTCAGGGCTATGTGTGCCACATGGTGGCCACAGAAATGCACATGGAAATGACCATGGAAAAGGAACAAATGGGTTTGTAACTCCACTCCTGGGTGCCAGCGTGTGGTGGCACAGTCAGTGTCGCTGCAGAGGAGCCAGGAGGGGACACAAGAGCCAGGATCTGGTGCCAAGACTTGGAGCAAAGGTGACAGAGCCAGGTATGCCACAGGCTTCAGGGATGGGTCCTGCGTGGAGGGTGTAGCAGAGGAAGGTACCAGAAGGCCAAGAGGGTCCTGGATCTGCAGGAGAGGGTGGGCACCCTCTGGAGGCTCCTCTGCAATGCTGGGGAGTGGTGACACTGGGGATGTGGGTAACAATGTCCCCTCCACAGGACTGGCCTGGCATTGCTGCCACACACCTGGGACACCTGGCACTTGCATCCCACAGACCTGGAGAGGATGGTGAGGTGACCTCGGGATGGCCCAAGCAGGGGCTGGCCAGGCACTGCCATGGGTGGCAGGGACAGACTGGGGGTGTCCTTGGGTGGGGGACAGAGGCGAGGGGGGGCTGTGCTGGCCACGGCCATAGCCCTGCTTTGGGAGGGAGGAGCAGCTGCTCCCAGTGTGATGGGAGGGCCAGAGCTGGCTCCTGGAAGAGGCAAAGATGTGGGAATGGGAAAAGAGCGGGATTTTTCCAGTCTCGGCAGGAGCAGGGAGCCTGTGTGAGCTGCCGGGAGCAGCTGGGGAAGGAGAGAAGGAAAATGTTGGCTTTGCAAGAAGAGAAACTGGAGCTACTGAAGGTCAGTGCACTCCCAGCTTTGTAGTGGGGCCAAGATCCCACTGGAGGGGCCGTGGGAAGGAGCACACACATCACTCCCCTGTCAGTGGCTCAGCCCCTCATCCAGGCACACACATGTCCCATGGGAAGAGTTTGCGGCTGCCCAAGTTCCTAAAGGGCCAAACTAGATTTATCCCCAGAAAGGGGATAAATGCGGGGCTGGAGCTTTTAAGAGCAGAAGTTGCTGGGAAAACCACCCTTACGGCTGTAGACACACTGGGGTGACTGATGTCCTGATCAGAAAGTCCATGGGGACCCCCAGCAGAGGCAGGGAGAGCTGGAATGTTGGGGGTGGGCATGGCTTGATGCCGGGGTGAGGATACTCAGTCTGATGGCAATAACCCACCAAACCTCAGCTCTTTTCTGGTGGACATCAAGGATGAGGTGGTGCCACCCTGGCCAGGAGGCACTTGGGCCTTGGGAAGAGCCTTCCTGGACCTGGAGGTTGGCCACTGGCAGCCAAAAGGGGTGATGTGACTCCAGCTTCTCTTGCAGAGGCTCCAGGAGCTGGAGCAAAGCACCCGCTCCCTCCTGCAGCAGAGGCTGGAGACCCTGCATCAGCTCCATGTGCTGCTCCAGAGGGAGAAGGTGGACACCCTTTGGCAGCTCCAAAAGACCCTGGAGCAGGTCAGGAAGGGAGAAGGGAATGATGGGGATAAGAGGCATCTGCCAGGGCACACCATGGTGGGGCACATCCAACCACAGCTGAATTGCAGAGCTGGGGCAGTGGCTCACGCTGAGGGGGATCAGGCTGGGGAGCACAGCAGCCCAGATGTGCTGCTCCCTCCAGGTCATCCAGATGTTTCTCCCTCCCCACGAGAAGGGCTGATGAGAATAGTGGGGTCTGCTGGGTGCAGCAGGCTCAAGGTCTTGCCTCTCAGGGCATGGGGTGTGCTGGGGATGGCTCGGGGGAGCAGAGGAGATGCGCCCCGGGTGCCTCCAGGCTTGTCCTGCTCGTGCCAAACCCCTCCTCATCCCCGCGTGGATCCAGGTCTTCCCTGGAAGTTCTGACCTGGCTCCAAGACCAACAGCTTTCAGAGGAGAGGCTGAGCAGGCTCGGGAGGGCAGAGCTTGTGGTGCAGGTGCCGCTCTGATCCCTCTCTCCCGACACTGCTCCCCAAGGAAAGGGCTGGCAGGAGCGGCCGGCTGGAGCATCTCCTGGAACACCCCTGGGAGCCACCCCTGGGGCGGGCTGGGCACTCCCCAGCCATGGGGACCCCCACTGTGTGCCCATGCCAAGGCGAACCCTTCCCCAGCAGCCCCGTGGGACGGGACCCCTCCCCGGCCAAAGGCGGGTGAGTCCCGGAGCCGCAGGTTTGGCCGGAGGATGCTCCTGTGGGTTATGGGCGTCCCTGCGCCCCCCAACCCCTCTGCGAGGGGCCGCTCGGTGCTCTGGGACACTCCGGTCGCCCCTCCCTCCCTGTCCCCTCCAGGTCGTCCCCCCCGTCCCCCAGCCACGCTCTCCACATCCTGCGGGGGCTCCGAGAGCACATCCAGCGTCGCCTCGGGCAGTGGCAGAGGGTGCAGGGAGCCCTGGGACCCGCCGGGCGGAGGAAGAAGGTGATTTGAGGGTGAGGAGAAGGGTCTGGGAAGTGGATAGAATTCATGACCTTTGGAGAATCCATCAGCCTTTGGAGGAATCCAGGGGCGGTGGGATGCCACACCTCTGCAGACGCACAGATCCCATGTGCCGCGGGGAGTGGGACCACCCATATTTCTGTCGCCGTGCAGGAGGATGGGCAGGGCCAGCCGTCGGAGAAGGTCCCAGCTAGGAAGCCCTAAGGGAGCAGCTGGTCCAGGCAAACGCTTCAGGTGCTGCTCCAGAGCTCCACCCTTGCAAAGCTGGGGTCCCACCCCAACTGGCTGGGTCTCACAGGGGTTTGGGGGCTCAGAGGTCTGCAGGGTCCCCCAGCTCATCCCCAAAGGCTGCGTATCCAGCACTGTTAGTGAAACAGTGGTGCGGAAAGCTGCAGCCCAACGTGTGGTCCATGGCTGGTCTCCTACTCCAGCCAAGAGGAGGGAGGGACCTGTGTGGGGGACCCTCTTGGCCCTCCAAACCGGGCTGACCATTCCCTCTGTCATGCAGAGTGAACATCTGCACCCCCATGCCACCCCTCCCTGTCCCTGAGTGCTGTGCTGTGCTCTGTGGGCACAGCTGTGGGTCCTCGGGGCTCCTGCACCACCTCCAGAACCACTTGCAGGAGCTGCAGCTGGAGAAGACACAGCACACGAGGAACCCGAGTGTCCTGGGGGCAGAGCTGGGCACCACAGGAAGTGCTGGGCACCACGGCCAGAGAGGAGGGTCAGCCAGGGCTGAGGGACTCCCCCTTGTGCCACAGCCTCACCCCAGGAATGGATCCAAAGGAGGAGGAGGTGCAGAGCTCCACTGAGGACCACACCAAGGACAGACCTGCCTAGTGGGACTAGCCCTGCAGTGGGGCTGGGACACCAGGGGTTGTGTCTAATCTGGAGATCTCGGGCACATCCCACCACCACCACTGATCTGTGTCATGGAATCAGCAGTACCTGGACTGTTTGTTGATCCTGAGGGATCTGATGGTGGGATGGCCATGGAGGTCCCAGAGAACCTCCTCCTGAGGTTGTCTGGCTGAGGCACAGGGTCCCCACACTCCCCTTCCCACTCTGCAGCTTCTCCTCTTCTCAGGGTCTCATCTCTGGGATACAGCCAGGGGTTTACATCTCACAGACAGGCTGGCGGTGGCATTTCCTTTTCTGTTCCACCATGAGGACACACATGATGTTGGGTATCAGGAAGAATTTCTTCACTGAAAAGCTTGTTCAGCCCTGGCACAGCTGCCAGGAGTCCCCATCCCTGGGAGTGTGGCACTTGGGGACATGGTTTGGTGGGCATGGGGGTATCAGTCAAAGGTTGGACTTGATCTTGGAAGTCTTTTCCAACCTTTATGATCACATGATTCTGTGTTTTCTCCCTGGACACTGAGGCCTGCACAGGGACTGCCATGAAGCCAAAGTGCCCCAGTTATGGAGTTACAAGAACCTGCAATGATCAGGACAGCAAAGCTCCTGCAAATCCCTCATTATGAGGCTGTGGTGGCTCTTGGAGCTGCCAAGTACCCTTGGGCAGGTGGGCACACACAGTTCTGGGAGCACTGACCCTGGGACAGCTGTGGGCAGAAAAGTTTAGTGAGAAAACATCAGGGAATTGTTCTGTTTAGATGCTTTAATCTAATTTTGAAAAGGAGAAACCTCTTCCTCAGTTTCTACACAGCTCACTGGGGCAAGGCTGGCTTTAATTCCAGGACAACACTTTCTCCATGTGCAAAGGGGGAAATGAGAATTTCTGGCAGTATTTCATTACTACACCTTGTTCTGGGGGAAGAGATAAGAACTGAAATATCTGTGTGATTTCTTACAAGTGAAATGAAAGTGTTTTTCATTTTGTTTCTCTGCTATGTGGGCTCGGGGAGGTTCCTGAGATCCCTTCCCATGCACGGCCAGTCCCTTGCTGAAGTAACTGCATCATTATTTTCCTTTTCAGTTTCACCAACACAGTGTGGCACAAGTTACAGCTTTTCTGAAGAGCTTTTAATTAAAACCCAAATACTTGCAAGGCTCCAGGAACATATTTGCCAACATCAGGCTGAGGTTCCTGGTCATGTGAATGATACCAGGAGAGAGAAAACAGATCATTCATCAGAGGATTGATGGAAAACTGGCTCCCAAATCTCTGAATGATCACATCAAGGACCTTATACCTGTGGGTTTCACCTGTGGGGGTCTCTCTCTGAGTTTCAGTTGTTTCCTCTTTGTTGTCAGAGAATCCCAGAGTGGTTTGGGTTGGAAGGGAACTTAAAGTTTGTTTCTTTCTTTCTTTTCCACCATTTTTGATCTTTTTTCCATCTCGGGGTGCAGTTGGGAACCAGCTCAGCACAAAGACCTGCAGCTCCTGCTTTGGCTGATGCTGCCAGTGCTACCTCTGCCACCGTGTCGGTGCAGCAAGTCACATCCCAGGGGATCGGGATTGCTTTGCCTTGGGACTATCCAGAGGATCGGGATTGCTTTGCTCTGGAGCCATCCAAAGGATCGGGATTGCTTTGCCCTGGCACAATCCATAGGACTGTAGTGAGTAGATGCTTTGCTGCCACAGAGCAGAAGCAGAGCTGAAGGTGAAACTGCGGTGTCACCACACAGTCTCCAGGCAGCCCTGAGTTTGTGCCTTCCCTGCTATGTAGGAAAAACGTTGGGTCTGTGAATACAGTGGGAAAAGGGCAGGTCACCTGCAGAGGAGCTGGTGGTACTGCTGGAGCTGGAGGCAAACACAGCCCATTTCTCAGAGCTTCAGCCACTGTAGACAATTCCACATAAAACAAACCTTCCCTTCCTCCTCTTTCCTGTGCCAGCTTTATCCTTTCTGCTCTGCAGAAGATTTCGTTCTCCCGCAAAGACCCTGCTGTCTTGAATGTCCCCTGTATCCCTGTGACTGTGCCCAGGTGGCCCCCAGGGAGCCCCCTCAGCCACCCCCATGGGTGGGTACAAGTGTGGAAATCGCAGGGACAGCTCTGCAGTGGAGCCCTGAGAGCACAGAGGGCTTTTCACCAGTTTGGGGAGTTCAGGTGTCTCTTCCCCTCCAGCTGCAGGAGGGGATGGGCTCACAGATGCTTTTTGGACTTGGCAGTGGTGGTTTCATGATCTCAGCAACTCCACGTCCAAGGGAGGCAGGAAAGTGTTATTGATGCTTTCCAAGTGGCTGAAGTACAGCACTTCTGTCCTCAAAACAGCTGGGAATTCCTCATTCTCTGCCTCTGCTCTGGAGCCAGGCTGGGAAAGCTGGGAGTGAGGGGAAGGCTCCAGGGAGACCTGAGAGTCCCTTCCAGTGCCTAAAGGGGCTCCAGAAGAGCTGGAGATGGACTCGGACGAAGGATGGAGGGACAGTACAAGGGGGAATGGTTAGGTGGGATATTGGGAAAAAATTCCTCCCTGTGAGGTTGGGCAGGCCCTGGCACAGGTTGGGCAGAGAAGCTGTGGCTGCCCCTGGATCCCTGGAAGTGTCCAAGGCCAGGTTGGACAGAGCTTGGAGCCACCTGGCCTAGTGGAAGGTGTCCCTGCCCATGGCAGGGGGTGTGATGAGATGAGCTTCAAAGTCCCTTCCAACCCAAACCAATCAAGGATTCCAAGGTCAGTGCTTTCCTGACCATATAAGAGATCCTGAGGCTTGGCCAAGCCCTGTGGGGCAGTGCCAGCTGCCTATTAAGATGTAACCACCAGAAGGCTCATACTTTGCTGCTGCCCAGACCAGAGCTGTACTAAAATAAGGTGTAGGTGCTAAATTTTGGCTAAAATGAGGGGTGGTTTCTGCAGCTGGATCCAGACAGTTGCTGTGCAGCTGAAAGGCAGAGCCCTCATGCCCTTGGTGGGACTCCAATCTGGGTTTGTCTCCAAGCACCATCAGGAAGTAAATGTGTGGCTCCCCAGCAATACAGAGTTTTCTCTGCAGCAAAGAAAAAAATTTACAGAAGGGGACGAAAATGTGTGTCAAAGCCAGCACCTGCTGGTGTGCAGGGAAATGATGAATCTCCTTAAGCAGCTCAGTAATTCCTTTGGCTCCTCCATTGCAGGTCACCGACTGTCCATTTCTTTCTGAGCTGCTTCATCCGCAGGAGAGTAATTTATAGATAGGGATTTATCCATGCCAAGGGCTGTCCTGTGGGCATGTTGGGATGTGTTCTCTCTGTGGAGATGTCCTGGCCCTGCAGAATCAATGGTTTGGGTGGTATGGGAGCTCAAACCTCATCCAGTTCCATGGGCAGGGACACCTTCCACTAACTCAGGTTGTTCCAAGCCCCGTCCAACCTCACCTTGGACACTTCCAGGGATGGGGCAACCACAGCTTCTTTGCCCAACCCGTGCCAGGGCATCCCCACCCTTACAGGGAAGGAATTAATCCTAACATCTAGTCTAAATCTCTCCTTTTAGTTTAAAAGCATTTCTCCTTGTCCTGCCACTCCCTGTCCCTGTAAAAACTTGTTCTCCCTCTGTTTTATCAGCCCTCTCTGAGTGCTGAAAGGCCACAAGGAGCTCTCCCTGAGCCTCCCCTCCTCCTGGCTCTCTCTCCACTCCTTCTGCCTGTTTTTGCAGGAGAGCTGCTCCTGCCCTCGCTTCAGCTTTGCATCCCTCCTCTTATAGGATCATGGAATCTTCTGAGCTTGAAGGGACCCACAAGGATCATCAAAGTCCAATTCCTGGCCCTGCATAGACACTCCAACAATCCCACCCTGTGCCCCACAGCATCATCCAAACCCTCCTGGAGCTCTGGCAGCCTTGGGGCCGTGCCCACTGCCCTTGGGAGCCTGGTCAGTGCTCACCACCCTCTGGGGGAAGAACCTTTTGCTGAGATCCAACCTAAGCCTGTCCTGACACAACTCCAGCTGTTCCCTTGGATCCTGTCACTCCTTCAGGAGGAGCTGCTGCTTCCGATGAGCTCTGTCCTCAGTGTCCTCTTCTCCATGGAGGATTTAGGAGATCCCAGCCAAGGATCAAACACCACGAGCACTGTGGGGCTGTGTGGCTAATTCTGGGCATTCTGGCCCTGTTGGGCTCTTCATCCTCAGGCTTGGCTCACATTTCCAATGATACATTTGTAGTGAAAGGTTTCAAAAGCTGCCCCACGTGAAACCTGCTCGGTGCAAAGCACATGGACTGGGAAGGCACTCACTGCACTGGCACTGAATTCCTGTAATGGTGAGAGAGATCTGGATTATGGGGAACATGCAAGGAGGAGCTTTCAGAAATAAAGTGGTCTAAGTATCAAAAAGCCTTTTCTTCAGGAGAAGAAGGGGTTCAACAGAAATTGCTGTCGAAACACAAACTCTCTATTCAAACCTCCTGGGTGAAAGGTGCCCATCCACTCAGGCCTGGCACCTGCCACAGAATGTCATGAAGTCTTCCTTTTTTTTTTGTGGCAGAACTCATTCTAACCAGGGTGGAGCTCTGAAGTGAGGAATTCTTGAGTGCTCTTTGTGTTGTCCATCTTTTAAAATAACCCAGGAAGGGGTCAGGGCTGCCTCTCCCAGGTGAACCCTCTTTTCCACATATCCTCTGGTGAGGAGTAATATATGAGAGCACACCCCACAAACATTCACCTCTGCCTTATAATAAAGAGGAAATAAAGCACAAGGGAGCAGCACTGGAACACAAGGAGAAGCCAAGGAAAAGTGGTATTTGTGAGCAGGGAAGTGAATTCCAGCAGTTGTCACTATTTTTACTGTGCTAACGGTGACCGTGGGTGTGTGGATTCTGCTTTTCCCCTGATCCTTATGTAAGAATCAATATTTTCTCATGAAAAATAAAAAAAAAAATTAAACTAAACACAATGGTGGTGGGGGCAACCTGACTCAGCACAGCCTGACAGCGCTCTGGCTCCCAGCCAGGTTTCTGAAGCTTGGTTTTGTTATTTGGTTTGCTTATGAAATAGGAGTTTTAAGGTGAAAACACTTCCATACTGGCACATAGTCAAAATTCCAGGTTTAGAGGTGTGACCCCCTAAATCCTGTTCTCCTGTTTTGATTTTGGGACTGGGTGTATCTTTGCCCCTGTTGAGGGTTTGACATGTCAGAACTTTCTTCTCAACTATTTTGCTGCTTCTACTGAGCTCCAGGTTTTTCATCACCCTTCCAGTGGTCTGATGATTCATTGAATTCTCTGATATTCCAAACAGTGAATATTCTGCATGGATGCCTCTTGCAAGGATGTACATGGCACAGTGACTTCTGTTTTCTGTACCATTCCCTGGGATTTAGCTTGTTTAGGAAGTAATTTACAGGGATTATAAAAAGTTCCTCTCAAAGAGCATATTTATAAATCTCAGGATGGGTTGGCTGGGAAGGGGCTTTAAAATTCGTCTCATTCCCCCCCCCTGCCATGGGCAAGGACACTTTCCACTAGCCCAGGTTGCTCCAGCCTGGCCTTGGACACTTCCAGGGATGGGGCAGCCACAGCTTCTCTGCCCAACCTGTGCCAGAGCCTCACTACCCATAAGTTGTATAACTTCAAATGCTATCATGTAACATGACAATATATAATAATAATATAATATATCTATTAATATATACACTAATACAATAAAACATAAGAGCAAAATAACAGAAGATGTCTCCATCTTGCTGCAGGTCAAGGAAGCAGCTCTGATACCTCTGGATGTTTCTAGAAAGAGGAGGTTTGTGCTGGGCAGACAGGGAGGTTTGGCTGAAGGCCCTGGGGACCTGCTCCCTGTGACCATTAGGGTGAGGAGATGCTTTGCTGAGGGAAAAAGAAGGAATTACCCAAACCCAGACAATGAAATGGGCCTGCTGAGCCATGAAAGGTTGGGACTTTTGGTTGGAATTCCCCAGTCCTCCTGTCTGTGGCAGCCTTGGGCCTCCAAAGGGCTGAAGAGAAAGGTGCTCCTTCAGGTCCCTACCCTATGCTGGGCTGAAATGAGTAGAAATCAGACAGATAATGGAAAATGGATGTTTTGCAGTGTTGACAGAGCCACACACTCATGGCAGAGCTGCTTAGCTGGAGATCGCTTTCCTCCTTGAGTAACTCTGGATGGTTTTGTGGAGAGCACTCACTCACAGCAGATATTTACTCACGGAGAACTTCTCTGATTCCTGGGATTGTGGGTGCTCCTCCTACATGGATGTGATCTTTGCTTTGTAGTGATTGAACTCCCCCTCTGAGGAATGCAGAGAGATCAGAGGTATCCATGTCTCATGTGAGCAGCTCTTCCATGTTCCAAAAGGAAGGCAGAGCTGCTGAGTCAGGCTAATCCTGTCCCAGCCATTCAAAAGACTGCTGAGTCAAGATAATCCTGTCCCAGCCATCCCAGAGATGCTGAGTCAGGATAATCCCATCCCAGCCATCCCAGAGACTGCTGCATAATGGGGGCTGTAAAGCCAGAGGTTGCTGAACAGGAACAGACTGCAAATATCATGTAATCATGGAATGGTTGGGTTGGAAGAGACATCTCATTCCACCTCCTGCTACAGGCGGGTACACCTCTTGCTAGACCAGGGTGCTGACCATGAACAGCCCAACCAAGGTTCTTCCCAGCCAAGCCTGGGCTGGACCAGCACCACTCCCTGCCTGAGGGGCTGGAGATCCCAATTTTGGTTCAGAGGTGGAATAAGGGGCACAAGGCTTTGGGAGGGGTTGGCAAAGCCTTTTGGTGAAGGCTGGAGAATTAGTGGTGGGAATGAGTCCAACCTGCTCAGGATGGGGGCTCATGGACAAGCATTGGTCTCATCCAGATCCCCCAGGAGAAGCTTTGGGCTCCAGAAGTAGGAGCATCCATGCAGATCATCCAGGAGGGGCTCAGCTGGTCTGCTCTCTGACTGAGAAGAAGAGCACAGCAGGAATTGGAGCCATCACAGGGAATGGAGAATAAAGGTGTTTAATTGTCTGTATTGTATTTATTTACCTTTTCCTCATTAATCACCCGGATTCTTAAGCCATGCTGGGGACTCAGAGCCATGTCATAATGACTCCCATCATTTGTATGAATTCCAAGCAGTGGCCAATTGAAGATAAACTGACTTTGTGCTGGTCCAGTACGATGCTCAGCTCTTTTGGGGACAGTTAATTTCTGTCACATTGGATGGGAGCAGCTGCTGGAAGTGCCAGGCAAGGACACAATTCCTGCTATGATGAGAAACAACCACAGCCCCTCTTCAGCCTTGGCTGAGTGTAAATGCCTTCTGTTATTTCCCTAATTCCCACTTTTTTTGGGCAATATTGGTTAATCACCTTTATTCCTTTGATTATCATGACTAACTCCAGCCAATCAACAGGGAATGTGAAATGTGGTGGTTTTATGGAAGGACAATCACCATCAGCTGATTAATTTCTGCTCTTCCAGAGCAATATCAGCCTGTAAAAGCCATTTTTATTGCCCTGGGTTAGTTATTAGCCTCACACAGTAGTGGGGGTGCAGTATTGCTTAACTGAAGGTATATTCAGTGTTTACCACCTAATTCCAGTAATTCCTGTAAGATGCAACTTCTTTAGAGCATATTTTTGCCTGTTCTGTCTCCCACTGTTTCTGGAGTGTTTGGGATGCTCAGGATGAGCTGTAGAAGTTCACTTGTTTTTATGGAATCACGGAATCTCCTGAGCTGGAAGGAACCCACAAGGACTGTCAAGTCCAACTCCTGGCCCTGCACAGAACCATACCCTGTGACCACACCCTGTGACCCAGAGCATCATCCAAACACTCCTGGAGCTCTGACAGCCTTGGGGCTGTGCCCGCTGCCCTGGGGAGCCTGTTCAGTGCCCCACCACTCTCTGGGGGAAGAACCTTTGGCTGAGATCTGACCTAACCCTGCCCTGACACAACTCCAGCCATTCCTTGGTCCCCACAGAGCAGGGGTCGGAGCTGCTCCTTAGGAGAAGCTGCAGACTCTGATGAGCGCTGTCCTCAGCCTCCTGTTCTCCAGCAGAACAGACCAGGTGACATCAACCCTCCTCAGATGACCCTTCAAGACCCTTCACCATCTTTATAGCCTGTTCAGTTCCTAAACCCCTGAGAAATACTGAGTTACTGAAGATGACCCATTATAACTCAACACCTATGAAAGTGACAAGTGCAACAGATATTTTGGTCATGGAGTTTAAATCCACCTGGAAGGAGTTTTGGTGGTGAGGTGACCTGTGTGTCCAGTGGCAAAACTCCCCACCCAACCTTGAGAGACCCACCTGCTCAGCAGTGTTTTGTTGTTTGTGTTTCTTTCCATGATTGGTGCCCAACATCCCCAAGGAGCGATGCTTCACCAGGTGTATTTTTCTACTGTTAAACAGGGCTAGGCTTGTCTTATGCCAATTAATTATCTTATTGTCTGGTTAATTAGATTTATTAGATGTGTTTTGTACTCATACAGAACAACCCCTGTTCTTATGGCTGAGGTTCTGACAGTCAGCTGTCAGATGTTCATCTCAAGCTGCTCCTTCCCATTCTCCATGGATGCTGTCAGCTCATTGTGCTTATGGAGAGCAAATCCCAGCTTTCCTGGAGCTAGTGGGGGTTGATCAGGAGCACATTTGACAATTTTGGGCAGTGAGAGTGATGATGAGCCATCTTTACATTGCAATGCCAATTTCCCTGCTTTCTAAAGAATCCCAGCGAAGGTGTTTTTTCCTGGCATCACACCCCTTGTCCTTGTGCACTGTGGTGGCAGTGGCTGAGCAGAGGCATTGGTGGTTTTTAACACAGATTTCCCTTCAATTTTAGGAATTGAATTAGGAATTTTTGGGAATTAACTAAATGTCTTTTCCTAATGATTTCCACCATCCTTGAGGAAGTAGCAGTAATTAACTGATCATGTTTGATTTATGGCAATTAAATTGGAGAGCCGCAGCCAAGGAAATCTTTCCTGCTCATGTTGCTTCTGAAACCCAATTCCTGCAGGATTATGGTCCTACAGCAGTGAATGTTCTCATTTACTTATTAATTTTCACACCATTTAGGATAAGCTGATGAATCTGAAGGGGTTTTACTGACCGGATCACATTATCCCTGGGAAGCTGCAAATGATGAGGAGCAGAGACATCCCTGTGCTCTTGCTGGAAGTTCCCTACAGCCCTGAAGAGCCAGAGAAGGTTTCCAGGCAGACCCTGTCCAGCTGGTCCCTCAGGGATCTGAGAAAAGGTGAATGGTCAGAGCTCTTTATTCTTTCTGCTGATTTCTTTCCTGTTTTTCTGGAAAGAGTTGGGTTGTCAGTAACCTTTGGTCATGGGCTGCAGCTCCCATCCTTTCCAGAGAGGCGAAGACCCCTCAGATTCACCCTAATAAATGTTTAAAATACTGACTAATTCCCTTTCCTCTTCCCCTTGCCTCATTTCCTTTCCTTGCCTTTCCCTTCCTTTCTAATTTCCTTTCCCTGCCATTTCCATCCAATCAACAGCTATCCTACCTGGAATGCTCATGGATCTCCCACCCAACTCCCTGGAGCTCTTGTTGTGTTTTCTCATATGTCCTGGTGCCTTCAGCAAGGGGAGTTAAAAAAAGGAACCCCTGGACAAGGGGACCCTCTGTGCTGGGCACGGAGTGTTCTGCCAGGAGACCTGGACCAGGACACAGGGCTAGGTTTGGCTTTGTCCCACCAGGAATGTTGTTTCATCCCTTGTGAAAAGAGAATAAAAAGGAGGGAAAAAAGCCAAGCCAAAGCAGCCACCAAAACAGGAGCAAAACAAAACTGTTTCCACCTGGGTGAGGTGAGAAACTGGGTGGAAAATTAAAGGAAAAAAGAAAATGAGAATGAGACGAAAACCACTTCCAGGCTGTTCCACTGGAGGAAGCACATAAAAATAAAGACAGAAAATGATGGGAAAGAAATGAGAAGCAATATTTGCGACCATTTTGTCCATCAGGTGAAAATTGATAAGAAATGAGGTAAAACGTGTTGTTGGCTTGCTGGGCATAAGGAATAGGACAGACAGGGAGCAGCAGTGCATGGAAAATGCCCTGTTCTCCATTCCAGAGTGAAGAAATAGGGGAAAAAATCCCTACATTTTGCCCCCCCCCAAAAAAAAATAAAGCAAAAAAAGGATAAAATCCAGTGGAAA
The DNA here is from genome assembly GCA_013396755.1 of Sclerurus mexicanus. NCBI lineage: Eukaryota > Metazoa > Chordata > Aves > Passeriformes > Furnariidae > Sclerurus > Sclerurus mexicanus. The sequence continues at coordinate 37,129 of VWZF01002289.1, read as the reverse complement.
AAATTTCCCATATTCGACTGAAAAAAGTGAGAAAGTATGAAGAAGGTGAGGAAAAAAATTAAAGAATCAATTAGAAAAATTGAAAAAACCCCACAACTTCATGGAAACTGATCTTTTGGTAAAATAGATCAAGGATCTATTTTGTAAAAAAGATCAAGGCAGATCCAATGGAAAAAATGTTGACTAGAAGGAAATATTGAATTTTTTTATCACAAGAGGGAAATGTCATTAAAGGGAGAAGAAACAAAGAAAACAAGAGGTGCCACCTCGTCTTGCCAAGGAGAAGGAGATCCAGAAAAATCTTCCCCACCGGTGGGTGAGATGATGAAAACTGCCCAGACCTTTTCTTGTGCAATGAACCAACAAAAAATAAAAAAAAAGAGGCAATAATAATAATTTGGTCCAGAGAGGGAAAAAAAAATGACCAAAAACTGGAGAGAAGAGAAAAAAGAATAAGAAAATAAGATAAAAATCAGACCAAATAAATAAGAAAAAACCACCCCTTGAGTAGAATTCAGTGTTTTCCCTTGTTCCTGATCCTGTGGGATCAGCCCCAGGAGCCAAGACCCTCATTCCAAAGTAGTTCAGGGGATGGGGAAACTGAGGAGCGGGTTGTGACCCCATCACCACAGAACAGCCATGGATACCAAATTCCTTCCAGGGAAGGGAAACATGGATCAGCCCTTTAAACCCATGTGTGTAGGGCTCTGCTTTGGGAAGCAAAGACCCCAGGACCTCCATAACTGCTCCATTTGTAGGTTCCACACCCAAGGAAGGCACCAAGAACCTTCTACTCTGGTTCTTTATTCCCTACATCTCTGATTTCTCTCAGCCCTGCTCCAAACAGGTTCACCTTCAGTGCTTTCACATCTGTCACACAAAAGGTTCTGGGCCATAAAAGCTTTTTAGGGGCTCAAGAGGAGAAGAATGGTTGCCATCAAATGAAGAACCTCACAGCTTGGTATTCCAACATATGAACTGCTTTTTATTCTTTCAGCAACTTGAATAGAAATGTTTAAATGATTTTCAAGAGTTGGTTTTACAATAGGCGAAAGCCCGTAATACCCTGACACCTGACATATTTCATGCTTGTGGTGCAACAAGGAGGTTTAATTCCGCTCTACATCGCACTTCAAACCTCCTGTTGCATTTTATGTAGTGCAAACAGCCCTGAGTTTACAGATGAGACCTTCTCTGCACTCAGTAACTCTGAATTTGTGTCAGCATTGCTAGGAAAGAAATCCTGCAGTTCCTTGGGTGATAAAATCCTGCTTTGCCGAGGTCCTGCGGCACTTCTGTAACCAAAACTCAGTGTAGATATTCCGTAGGAGCAGGATACCAGGAGTGACACTGAAGCTGAGCCAACTGCCAAGATTATAGGGTGATTTTAGTCTTCACAGGAAGGATGTGGAGCTGCTGGAAAGAGTCCAGAGGAGGCCACAGAGATGCTCCGAGGGTTGAAGCTCCTCTGCTCTGTAGCCAGACTGGCAGAGTTGGGGGTGTTCACCTGGAGAAGAGAAGGCTCCAGGGAGACCTGAGAGCCCCTTTCAGAGCCTAAAGGGGCTCCAGGAGAGCTGGAGAGGGACTGGGGACAAGGGATGGAGGGACAGGACAAGGGGGAATGGCTTCCCACTGCCAGAGAACAGGTTTAGATGGGATATTCAGGAACAAATCCTTCCCTGAGAGGGTGGGTAGGTTTTGGCAGAGGTTGAACAGAGAAGCTGTGGCTGCCCCTGGATCCCTGGAAGTGTACAAGGCCAGGTTGGATGCAGGCTTGGAGCAACCTGGGCTGGTGAATCGTGTCCCTGCCCATGGTAGTGGGTGGGACTGGATGAGCTTTAAAGTTCCTCCCAACCCAAACCATTCCAGGATTTTGTGATTTCTGGCAAATTTCTGATGCTGGACCAAAGATCAGCAAATTTTAGCATCTGCCAAAACTTTTAAAAATTTAGGATATTCAGCAGGCGCCAGAGTTGTGGATCTGCCACCACTCCATGACTTTGCAGTCTGAGCACACTGGTGGGTGTTTAATGTAGACGCCCCACCAAAAGGCTGCAGAGAAACAGTTTGTACTCTGCTCTGTTGTGTGAAGTGCCAGAAGAAGATGGTTTGTTTCTTTGTTGGTATCTTTTGGATGTGATTTTTTTTTATTTTAATTTCAGTTTCCCACAGGAAATGCATATAATGGATGCTTGATATATGCAGAGTACTAATTTTAATTAGAACTATGCAGAATCTGGCAATCAGGCAAGAGGCAAGAAATCTCCTCGGCCACTGAACCCACACTGGTACTCAAGCTGGGGATGCAGAGCCCAGAAAAAAGTCAGGGACAGACTGTAAATCCCTAGGACAGCATCCTGTGGTTTTTTCTTTCCCCTGGCTGGGCACACAGGGCCCATATCACCTGCTATTGGGGCGCTCAAAGCAAGTTTGGTGTTAAAACTGGGCACGAAGGCTCTTTGCCATTAGCAGACGGAGAGAGGTGGCATCAGTCCTTGTGGAAAGGTCCTGTGCTCAATCCCAAGGGTTAAGTGGGAGCTCTTCCTCTCAGATGTTCCCCATGGGAGATGAATCCCACCCTGGTCAGTGTTGGAGTGAACAGACCCAGCTCTGCAATTCTCACCCACTAGATGGCAAGTTTGCTCTACATAAGGCATGGCCCACGCTCGCTCAGAGCGCTTGGAGAATGGCAAATCCACAGAAAACAGGCAGCAGCTCCTCTTTCCCGGCAGGGTTTTCCTGCTGCAAAAAACAGGATGCAGAGCAGCAGCTCTTCTGTGAGCCAAAGGGGCAAATCTGGATGCAGGTGGGCATGTCAGGCTGGGTGTTACCAGGGAGGGATCAACCGTGTCCTTCAGGGAGAACTGACATGAGACTGACAGACTTGCCATTACCAAGGTCTTCCTTCTTACCCCTCTTGGAAATTGGGACACCAGTACTGTTTTTATTATGATATTCCAAAGGGAATTAAAGATAATACTCAGTGTCTTCCTCAGTTGGTTAGAGAATGGTGAAGTAATGCCAAGGTTGTGAGTTTAGTCCCCATATTGGCCATTCACTAAAGAGCTGGACTTGGTGACCCTTGTGGGTCCCTTCCAACTCAGAATACTCTGTGATTCTGTGAACTGACTGAAGACTTGGATACAAAGCCATAGCTGAGTGAATCTGGAGTGTCCCAGCCTTCCTTTCCCTTGGAATATTGCTGTTTTCAAAGCACTGCCTTTGGGGTTGCGAAGAGGTGACATGGAGAAATGCCACAAGCAAGGGTTCAAATCCTACAGGATCCTCCCCTAATATCCAAACCTTGGATCCAGCACCTGAAAGCCAAGACCTATGACCTGAGTTTATATCGTGGAATATGCTGAGCTGGAAGGGACCCACAAGGATCATCCAGTCAAGCTCCTGGCCCTGCACAGACACCTCAACAATCCCACCCTGTGCCTCAGATCATTGTCGAAACACTCCTGGAGCTCTGTCAGCCTTGGGGCCGTGCCCAGTGCCCTGGGGAGACTGTTCAGTGCCCAGCCACTGGATATATATGTCTTATTCAAGGGGAGAACTAAAATATCTATGTTGGCCAAGAAAATAATCCCCCTCCTTTTCAATTTAGAAAGCAGAACTTTAATTAGGAAAATACATATATAAAAAAATAACAGTTCTTAACCACAATACATATATATGAATATCTGGAAAAGATGAAACACCAACAGCTTGTAATAAAGCCCTCAACAGACAAGGCAAAAAGTTAAAAGGTCTTCTGGCTACACCCCAAAACAAAAGGGTGACTGCAATTATGTCTAAGGACAGCAGGCGGCGATGTCGCGCCCCGGCGAGGTGGCCTCTCTCCCGGGGGCTGCAGTTATATCCACGGACAGCAGGCGGCGGTGTCGCACTCCGGCAAGGTGGGAAGTGCCATCTCTGCCAGGGGAAGGCAGGGCACACTCAGCGGCTCCAGTTCCCGTTGGATCGATGACGGAAAGAAAAAAAGAAGCAGAAGAAAACCTGTCGCCGTAGTATAGGAACAGGCGCGTTCTCTTCCTCACGGTACCTTCCGCGGTGCCCACGGCTCCCAAGGTGAAAGGTTGAGATAGTGAGGGGGAAAAAAACCCCACAATTCTCGCTAACCAGTGATGCCGAATTGCTGCCCCTGTCCTAGCTCACTCCGCCGAGAGAGTGCCCCCCTCGAGCCTGCGCAGTAAGAGAAAACCTGGCCACATCCCCCACCCTGAGCTGTCCTCCGTCCCCCTCCCGGTCTGGAGGGAGACACCAGAAAAGAAGGATCTGGCTGGGACGTTAATATCAGGCTATGCATATTCATCACGTCCTTTGTTAACCTTCTTTGCAGAACTCGGGCGTTGCCGCCAGGCTTTTTGGAAGGAATTCCAACAGATTGTTGAAACTATAACAATATATTTTTGTATATCTTTAACCCTCAAAGGAGGGATGAGGAACAGTTCCTCCTCTTCGCTTGTGTTTTCCATGCTTTCCCGTGCAGGTCTCTCTGTCCAGTCACCACCAGCACAGCAGTTAAACCACTTGCCAGCAAAGCGGCTTTGCCCAACATCTCAAGTGGGCTTGGGCAGAGCAGATCTCTCTCAAAGCACATCCTGTGCGCCAGTGAAGCTCCACCTGGGTTTTACCCACACAGCCAAAGCAACATGGGGAAAAAAACGCTTTAAATAATCCAGTTATGAATCATCATCATCACTGACGCTCAGGGTTCGCTAGCACACAGCATAGCCCAAGGAGAAACTGGAGCTGCTTTGTCCTCCAGAACAGGGGGAAGGAAGCATTAAAAAAGCAGTGACACCTTTAGTACCTGGTGACACAGTGACCAGAATATTAATGCAGTGGAACTCACTCTCACAGGAAGGAAGTGCCTATAATAGCGAAGCAAATCTGGTTTTTGCTGGATACAAATTTCACCAAGCAGCCAAAGCGTGAGTGAAACACCTGAAGAGGCTGTAACTGGATTAGAGCTGCTGGAGACAGGCAGCAGATCTGAGCTGGAAAGAGCTGGGGGGAAAGTGAGCCTTGGAGATTTTGGAGCACAAGTGAAGGTCTTGAAGGAGAGGGAGAATATGGAGTTACCTGGTGAAGAGAAAGGTGATGTGAGTGAAGCTGCAGCTGTGGCTCTCTCATCCCTGGAAGTGCCCAAGGTCAGGTTGGATGCAGGCTTGGAGCAACATGGGCTGGTGAATCGTGTCCCTGCCCATGGCAGGGATCAAAGAATTACAGAATATTTTGGGTTCAAGGGAACCCTAAAGCCCCTTCCACCCCCACCTTGGCAGGGACACCTTCCACTAACCCAGGTTGCTCCAAGCCTTTGGCCTTGAACACTCCCAGGGATGGGGCAGACACAGCTTCTCTGCCCAGCATGTTCCAGGGCCTCCCCACCCTAACAGGGAAGGAATTTATCCTAACATCTACCTTAGATCTGATGGCTTTTACTTTAAAACCATTTCCCCTTGCCCTTTCACTGTCTGCACATGGAGAATTTGCTCACGTGTTGCACATGTTGCACCTACCCAAGGATTTGGTTTCCACACCGTGCAAGATCCATGATAACCCTCGGGAATGGTCATTTATTTCCCATGGGGAGGGCAGGCAGCAGCAAGGTGTGGCTGGTACCCACATGGCTACAACTGCCTGGGTCCTCAACAAGGAGAAGAACGGCCCGATGAAGGCAGGGGGACACTCCTGAGAGCAGCACCCAGCGCAGTCAGCATGTGTCAGCTGAAGATGGTCCAGCAGCACTGGCCAAGCAAATGTTTGCTTTTGTCTTTCCAAAGATCATAGACACATGGAATCATGGAATCATAGAATCAGCTGAGCTGGAAGGGATCCATCAGAACCATTGAATATCAACTCCCGGCCCTCCATAGGACAACCGAAGAGTCTCACCTTATGCCCAAGAACGATGTTCAGGTGCTTCTTGAACTCAGACAGGTTTGGTGCTGTGATCACTGCCCTGGGAAGAGTGGTCCACACAAGAGGTTTGTTGTCTCTGGGGTGAGAGAGCTTAACAAAATCATCATCCAGAGGCCAACCATTAGGCCAGTCTCACCCCTTCAGGTCAGGTGTTACTTGCCAGTTGTGTTTTCTTTCTCAAACACATCTGAGCAGGAAGCCCAAATAAGAACTGACAGAAGATGCTGAGCCTGCAGCAGAGAAGAAAAGTTTTCCTGTCAATGCCCAAGAATTTCCAGGAGTCCTCAGTCTGGAAACCTGAATGGGGGACAAGTAAAAAATGTGTCTCAAAGTGATGTTTCAGTAGATGAAGTTATAAATGGTAATACTTGAGTAGCGCCGGATGGTTCTCATTCTAGAGATCTAAAGGAATTCAAGGATGAAATAGCTAAACTATTAACTGCATTATCTCTACTGTGAAACCACTCACTCAAAATTTCCTCACCATCAGAGGCAAAAAAAGCAGTGAGACCTTGATTTGAAAAACTACTTCTGAGCAGATCGAGGAAGAGCAGATTATTAAAAGAGATATCCAAATTAAGTAGAATTGTAATACAGAGGGGAACCACTGAGACATATTAATGGGAAAATTCAATGAGTCTTTTGTGAATGGACTCCCTGCCGTAGGAGAGACTCCCACCTAGGAGATTCTGGAGGAATCAGCAAAGGAAGGGGATCAAGCAGCCCAGAAATACAGAGGATATAACCTACTTGACTAAAGATTTTTAATAATTCTCTAAACAAAGGATCTGTAAGACACAATTTCACAGCTGAATTTTTACAAGGACATGCATTTCTGGGAGAAGGGCAATGGCTTAAAGGTGAAGGAAGGCAGATTTAGTCTAAATATGAGGGGGAAATTCCTGCCTGTGAGAGAGGTGAGGCCCTGGTACAGGTTGGGCAGAGAAGCTGTGGCTGCCCCTGGATCCCTGGAAGAGTCCAAGGCCAGACTGGTTGGGGCTTGGAGCAACATGGGCTAGTGGAAGGTGTCCCTGCCCCTGGAATGGGAATGGAACAAGATGTGCTTTAAGGTCCCTTCCAACCCAAACCGTTCTGTGAAATCTTGAAGGATCCCAAAGTCATTATGACATGAGAAGGAAGGTCCTACCAGAGGGGTATCAGGTTGAAGACTAGGAGACGGGGAAGGAGGCCAACCTTCCCACTGATGAACTTTACAAGGCTTGAATTTGTAATGCTTGAAAAGCCCAAGCTCCAGCCTGAGCCCTCAACTGAGACACAAAAAAAGATGGAAACGAAGACCGACCACCCTACATGTGCACAGAAGGTACATTCTTAGTGAGTGCCTGTGAAAAAAAAAAGATGAAGGAAAGAGACACAAGGGCAAAGCACAGAAGGGAGGACAGAGCCTGGAATGGGAGTTGCTGCCCCTTTATGTCTTCGTGTTGGTGCTTGCATATCCCTGGTCTCTCCCCACCTCTGGCCCACGTGCTGGGCATTGTCTCATCGCGGCTGTGTCCTACCCTGGATCTGCCCCCCTGGAGCTGCAAGAAACAGTGGTCAGTGCTCAGTGAAGCTTCTGAGAACAGCACCAGCCTGCAGAGATGAGGTTTCCTTTTCTCTAATAGTCTGATCTTTGGAGACCCCCTTTTATCGTCTTTAATAGCTCTCTATTCATCTCAGTTCAATGACATCTGGTTTTCCTTCCTCTTCTCAGTAAATCCCCTGATTTTGCCCTGTGCCCTCCGAAGGATGAAGAGAGGGAAGAACAGGATTTACTCCTTTTTTGTGGACCTCAGTGTTTTACCAGGATAATCTCCTTCTCATTCTCTGTCACGAACATTCAGTTTTCCTATCTTTCTGATCACTGCAAAGAGCTGCACTGACATTTTCCCAAAAATGTACATTTTAACTCCAGCTCCTCTTCCTGAGTGGTAATTTCTCAGTGCCCATTATGGTATATTTGGAGTTAGGTTTTGTTTTTCCCCTGTGCATCACTTTACATTTATCTAGATTGAATTTTTTCTGCAATTTTGTCACCTACTCGCTCAATATTACGAGCTGCTGCTGGAGCTCCCTGCCTTTACTGCCTTCAGTAATTCTGGGTTGCAAAGCAGGGGGTGTTTCCTCCTGTTTCCTTCACAGATCCCAGGGTCAGTGCTGGGCCCAATTCTGTTTAAGTTCTTTACTGATGATTTAGATGAGTGGGTTGAGTCCATCATTAGCAAATTTGCAGATGTCACCAAGTTGGGGGGAGTGTCAATCTACAGGAGGGCTCTACAGAGCGCCCTGGACAGGCTGGAGGGATGGGAAGGATCCAATATGNGTGGTGGTTTCACCATTCCCGGAGGTTTAAGATGAGACTGAATGTGACAACAATGCCATGGCCTGGTAACCACAGGAGTGTGGGATCAAGGTTTGGACTTGATGATCTCAGCGTTTTCTTCCAACCTGGCTGATTCTATGATTCTATGATCGTGGATAAGTGTCCTGCCTTCAGAAGAGATCCCTTCAAAAAGACACCTTCTTTCACCCCGGAAACCAAGCACGTACTCCAGTCCTTTGCTTTCCTGATTTTTAGACAATTTTTTTGAGATATTGAACTATGAGGACCTTCTCTTATCATCTCAGATTATCTACAAGGCTTTGGTGGGACTATATTCTTGCTTCAGCAGCATCTTGCAGATTTCTGAAGTCTTTATCTGTCCTCCAGAACCTTTTCCAAGGAATCTCTCCCCAAGCTCCATCTTTCCTTTTCCCTATGCAAGGTTTTAGTACCTACAGTTTTCCATGGCAAGGAGTCGCCAAGTCTAGTACCTGTTGCATGAAGAAAAACATTTTTTTGCTTTGGGCTTGATTCCGACTTGCTTAATATTCTTCTGCAGGAAGAGAAATGAAAAGCTGAGCCCTTCACATCCTCTCAGAGCTCTCCTGATTTTTTTGACTTCTTCGATAGCTTTGAGAGAACAATCCCTTTCGTCTGCTGAAGAATCTGGCCGTCCAGTTTTTCCAGACCGTTTCAGATTTTTGATCACTTTCTTGTCCCCTCTGATGATTTCCTGCCTCTAGTATATCATGGAACTGATTGGGTTGGAATAGACCTTAAGGATCACCTTGTTCCAGAAATGTCTGAGGTGAAGACATGACAATTGGATGCAGAAGCCAAGGTGTGGCCAAACCACCGATTTATATGGCACTCAATTCTCATTTTTCATCCACCAGGCAATTTACCATTTCCTACTGGGTTTTCAAAGAGGCAACATATCATGTGTTGACCTATTTGATATTTGAGAGGCTTCCTTAAAAATGATCATCCTCCACTTTAGGTGAGCTTTGGGCTTCTCTTGTCATGATGAGTCACTGACATGCTCTCCAACTGGGTTTGCTAGGTGATTGCATCCCTGTAATTTATAGGTCTCCTTTGGCTCTTCCTGTCCTTCCCCTCCTTGTATCATGATTTTATTGCTTTTGGGCTCACATTCCTCTTCCAAAACCAATCTGAATGATTTTCCACAGTGCTGTTTCCTTAACAGTTTGGGAAGCTTGCTGATTTCTTTATTAATATAGTCAGTTTTTAGAGAGGGGTGTTAAAGTACTAAACCATAAGAGAAAAGAATGTTGCTCACAGGTTGTGTTGTGGCTTATGTCATCCTTCATGGGACACTCTAATGCTGCTTTATTTGGTGCCTGATGGCATGTCACAGCCTCTCTATAACAATTCAGTTTTCTTTGGCTGAAAAATGAGTTCTCTCACCGGGATCAAAGGACCTGAATGTTGAGCTCTTGGCTCTGAGGAAAAGGAGGGTTGGGGGAGTGTTGGTGATGTAATCAGGGGTATCTGATACCTAAGTTATCCCCTAATATTGCAAGAGACAGAAGGAACTGTGTTTGGGCTGAACACTCTGTCACTCTTTAGAAAGTGGTTGCCTGAGTGTTTCCATCCTCAAGGTGGTTTTTTCCCCATCAAAATATTAATGGGTCCTTTGAAACCACTGAAATGCATATTTCTTTACAAGTGATGATGTAAAATATCTCACTGAAGGCTTCTCCCAGAGTCAGAGAATTGATCTGCAGGTATCTCAGCATTTCTTCCATCTCCTCAAAGAAAAGATTTCTCCAGAACTCCTTGTTTTTGAGATACTCCATGTACATGAGACTATAGAAATGCATCTTTTCCATAAGGATGTCCAGCGATGTGAGGGAAACCTGGAGACTGGGACTCTCCTGCACTCAGGACTGGGATTACTCACTGCCAACATCCTTTTTGCTGAGTTGTGTCACACCCCAGGGCTCAAGGGATGTGGAGAGATGCACAGCAGCAAGGAAGGGATGAAACCATCTATGTATGAAATAATTTTGAAAAAATAAAAATCTCTGTATTCAAACACACACAAAAGACAACTGCAAATGTCTCAGGGTTTAGTCTCTGCCTTCTTCCAGACTTTGAGACTCACTTCTAAATTATGCCCTGAACTTTCCCCTTCCTCTCTGCCAAGGCTGAAAATCTCCGGCCAGTGCTCCTTCACTTGTTCTCTGGGAGCAACAGAGTGGGGCTCTTCTCCCACCTCACTTAAGGACATCTCTGGGAACTGAAAATCAACTCGCTGGGCCCTTCCTGCATCTGCGTTTTGTGCAAACACATCCCTAATTTGGAGCTGTCTGTGCCCTCTCAGGGTCTGCTGAGCCCTGCAGAACCTCAGGCATTTCCCATGGCTCAGTTTTTGACCCCTCTGGACTCTGCTGCATTTTTGGGTGGAGCCATTGGCCGAGGTTTCCCTGCTATTTATCTCCATCTGAGGAGGAGTCAGCCGAGCCATTCACTTTTTTGGGAGGGTCTGATTTCAGAATCTGGCCTTAGTAAGGATCATCCTCAGGTGCCTTGGGATGACGCTGGGCACACCTGATTTGGGCTCAGAGGAGCTCATCTCCTTATGGTTGCACCCTGTCGGGTGCGATGGTGCCTGTGAACAAGCATTCTCCTTGACTCAACAGCAACACCTCATTCTCCGTGGGCAGACCTTGTTCTACATCTCTTCCCAGGATTATAAAATCCCAGGAGCCTCCTGAGCTGCGTATCTTCCCAGCAGCCCACTGACCAGTGCTGCAGCTTTGCATGGCTCTAACCTTTTCCCTGTCTCTGCCTCCCTGCTCTCTCGCTACACCTCTCCTCCCTGCCTCCAGCACTAGGGAAATTCTCGCTGAGGTGATTCCTTTGTGTGAGTCCATGAAGGACAAATATCACCAGCCCCAAATATTTTTGGGTCCCACCACCCTGTGGTGCACGTTGTGCAGCTGGTTCCTTCCCTGTTTGCCTACAAAGGGTTAATATGCCCTTGAGTGCCAGACCCAGGGAGACATTTGCAGGAACATTTCCCAGGCCATATGCTGAGGATTTCACTTTATAATCATCTTGGCTTTAGCAGCAAAGCTGGAAAGAGAAGAATTTTTGTGTTTATTATGCATAAGAAGATCTCGGTGGTTAAGAATATACAGGATTGAAAAGGGGGGAAAAACCCAACCCTTTGATAAGCCTTAAAGATTTAAGAGATGGAATCTACATCTCTGTTACCCAAAATATCCTTGTTAAACCTTATGGGCTTGGTGAAGCATGTGACCTCTGCTACCCCACTCTGGTGCAGCACTGTCAGGCAGCTGTCAAACCCCACTGCTCCTGTACAGGAGCATCAATCCCTTCAGCCTCCAGGATCACTTTCAAGTTAAATCTAAGCCCAGTTTGTTTGTTTTCACTTGGTGTTTTTTTATCTAAATGAATCCTTGTTTTACTCTGGGGCAATGTCCCAGAGGGGCACAGAGGTGTCAAGAGCACACGTTTTTCCCTTCTACAGATTGAGAAAATGATTTTGGTTGTGGAGTTTCATTGTTCCCCGTGAGGTCCCACAGCCCCACCAGCGCCTGCTCTCACAAGACTGAGCTTACTCTGGTGGTGTCATCTGCAATATTGGGGCAGTTTTGGGCACCAAAATATGGGAGCTGTTGAGCCATTGGAGAGTGTCCAAAGGAAGCCACAAGGATGGCAATGGACCTTGAAGAGTGAGTGAGGGCACTTGGTGTGTCCAGCTGGAGAAGAGGAGACTGAGGGGAGATCTCATTGCAGGTCCATCTTCCTCAGGAGGGGCAGGCACTGATCTCTGCTCTGTGGGGACCAGGGACAACACCTAGGGAATGGCTGGAGTTGAGTCAGGACATGCTTAGGTTGGATCTCAGTAAAAGGTTCTTTCCCCAGAAGGTGGTCGGGCACTGAACAGGCTCCCCAGGGCAGTGGGCACAGCCCCAAGACTGCCAGAGCTGCAGGAGTGTTTGGATGATGCTCTGGGGCACAGAGTGTGACTCTCGGGGACGGTTCTGTGCAGGGCCAGGGGTTGGACCTGATGATCCCTGTGGGTCCCTCTCAGCCTAGCACATTCTGTGACTCTCTGAGCTTCCCTGTGCTTTCTTCTGTATCCTCCTGACAGACTCTATGCTGTTTCTTCCAATCCCTCTCTCTCTCCCTTCCCCCTGTGCTGGTCTATATTCAAGTCCCTGAGATCTCTATCTGTGCTCAGTTGGAGGGGAAAGTAGTTTAAAATTTGCACATCAAAAGAAGGCTACGTCTGCTATCAGGAAAATTAATAAGAATTAAGAACCTTTCAAGAGTTGTGCAGCACAATTTTTGAAATAGAACCAATTAAAAATATTCTTTATCTGGAAATGCTCTTGTGTGCTCAATCCAGGTTGAATAAGCCTTTTCATTATTGAAAGAAGCTCTTTCTGCAGGTCAAACAGGCGGGAAAACATCTAACAATTCTTTTTGGGGAAGAATGTTCATACATTTCAGAGTGAGAGCACCCTTCCCATGAGCTGCAGAGAATCAACTTGTAAGAGAATAATGAGAAGAGAACTGCAGGCAGCAAACATGCAACAAATTAAGAAAACAATTTGTTTATACGGTCAAAGAGCAGCAAGATAATCCTTTGTGATACAGTTTTAAGTAGGGAAAATCTATCAGTCTAAGAACTGGGGCTTTGTTTGAAACTCGAAGAATATTTTGGAAAATGCTACACTCATACATAATAATATTATCATTTATCTATTAGAGAAACTGAGTTGGTTACTAAAATTGCATTTTCCGATACCTGCCTTGTTCTGGGCAGTGCAGGAATGTGTACTAGCCCTGTGATGGGTGTACATTGAGCTCAGGGCAGGAGGAAGACAGTCCTGGAGCAACATTGACATTCCTGGCTCCTCCTCTTAAATCTCGTATTTCTTGTTCTTCCCACAGAACAGAGGGGTTTGGAGATGAGTTTTGCATCCCTTAAGTGGGACTTGGTTCCAAGAGCATGACATTCCAGTGTGTGTTTTGGAGGTGTCTGGGAAAACCTTCCTGGGGTATTCTTGTAGGCAGTGACTGCTCCTTGGGGTTGGATTCTTCTGAGATGAGGAAGGATGAGCTGGGCTCCAAAAGGGAGCAGGTGCTGGGCAGGATGGAGGTGCCCGCACTGGAGACACCTTCACTCTTCTGGAGAGATGCTGCTCCTGGTTTGGGCCTCCTGGAGAGAACTTTTCTGCCCCACAGAGCATCAATCCATCATCAAATCATGCTGTATGATGAGATGTTCCCTCAGGCATTCCAGAAGAGCAAAGGAAGGTCTGCTGTGTCCCTGTCTTGACCTTCTGTGGTTGGGCGTTGGCCTTTTTCTCTCTCTTCTGCACCTAGGATATTGATCTCACCACCTCCTCTTTTTTCCATCTTGTTCCTTCTGTTTTCTTTCATTGCACTCAGAACTTTTGTTAGGATTTTTTTGCCACATATCAAGCGCTGTAGCTCTTGCTCTCCTCACTCTGTCGCAGCAAGTTCCCAATCCAGGCAGAGGGGAAAACTCAGGGTGGTCAGGCAGCCTTACTCTGGCCCTGTGTGGCCTCCACTTGGAGGTAGGAGAGCTGGGGCACTTGGGGGGACCCAGCCTTTCTCCTTTCTCCACACTGAGACCTAGAGCTGTGCAGGGACAATGCCCAGGAAAGTACAAAGGAGAGGAGGGAAGGCACAGAGCAGGGCACCATGGTGAGGACCTCTTCCAGCTGTGGACCATCTTCAAAGTGTCATAGAATCCTAGAATTCCAGAAGAGTTTGGATTGGAAGGGACCTTAAATCTCATCTTTTTCCAACCCTCTCCCATGGGCATGGATATTTTCCACTATCCAGGGTGGTCCAAGCCCTGTCCAATCTGACCTTGGACACTTCCAGGGATGGGGCAGCCACAGCTGCTCTGGGCAACCTGTACCAGGGCTTGCCCACCCTCACAGGGAAGGATTTTTTCCAATGATATAATCTAAACCTACTATCTCAAAGTTTGAAGTCATTCCCTCTTCTCCTGTCACTTCTGCTCTTGTAAAAAGTCCCTCTCCAGTGTAACAAACCAACACAGAGCTCTAGCACATCAAGACCAGACAGGCATCTCCTCAGCTCCACCAGAACTCATTTGAGTACTTTATGTGGGATAAATTAACCCAGGTTAGTTCTCTCTGAAGAGTTTGCTTTGACAGAATTGTCTATTACTGGGACCCTTTCCGTGAAGGAATTTTCCCAATATCCAACCTGCACCTTCCCTGGCACAACCTGAGGCTGTTACCTCTCCTCTTGTCTCTGTTCCCTGGGAGCAGAGCCCAACCCCCACTGCAGGCTCCCCGCTCCTCTCAGGGAGTTGCAGAGCCAGAAGGTCACCCATGAACCTCTTTTTCTCCATGCTGAGCCCCCTCCAGCTACCTCAGCTGCTCCTGCTGCTCCAAATCATTCCACAGCTCCGTTGCTTTCTCTGCCCACAGTCCAAACCCCAATGTCTCTCCTTGTCTTTTTACCCAGTGCTGGGTACGAGTGTGGGACCTGTGAGATGCAGGCCTGGGCTGTACCTACCTGTGCCCCCTCACCTGGCACCTCCTACCCATTTCCTGGGGTCAGTAGGGCTGCCGTGGCTGATGTCACGGGAGTGTGGCAGCTACTGCTTCCGTGGCAACAGGTCTCAAATCCCTGCCAGTTCTTGTCACAACTCCCCAGAACAACAAAAGCAGGTTTGTACTTCTGGAGCTCCGAGGCCCATTTTGGAAATGATAGTTTGGCAGCAGCTCAACTGTGGATGTGGCTGTGGTTTCATACCTCAACAGCCAAGGAGCAACTCCCTGTACAGGTTTTCTCAATATTCCATCACATCTTCATCCCAAACTGTGCTTCCCACCTTCTCCCAGTGACCAGTCCTCATAGAATCCCAGAATTCCAGAATGGTTTGTGTTAAAAAGGACATTAAAATTCATCTAATTTCACTCCCTGCCATGGGCAGACCCGCCTTCCAAATAGCCCAGGGTGCTCCAAGCCCTGTCCAACATGGCCTTGGACACTTCCAGGGATAGGGCAGCCACGGCTTCTCTGGGTCACCTGTGCAAAGGCCTGCCCACTCTCATGGGGAAGGATTTCTTAACATCTCAGCTAAACCTCTTCTCTTTAGTTCAAAATCATTGCTCCAGGTTTTGACACTCTCTGCCCCTGTGTAAAGTCACTGTCCCCTCCCTCTTTTTTGAAAGGCCCCTCTGAGTGTTGAAAGGCCATAATGAGGTCTTCCTGTGCCTTCTCATCAGCTCTGCATCCCTCCTCTCACAGGACCATAGAATCTCCTGACTTGGAGGGGAGGCACAAGGATCATAAAACGCAACCTCTGACCTTGAACATATACGCCAACAATCCCACCCTGTCCCTCAGAGTGTTGTCCAAACACTCCTGGAGCTCTGGCAGCCTTGGGGCTGTGCCCACTGCCCTGGGGAGCCCATTCAGTCTCCAACCACCATCTGGGGGAAGAATCTTTTTCTCAGATCCAACCTAAGCCTGTCGTGAAAAAACTCCAGCCATTCCCTTGGATTCTGTTCATAGTAACACAGAGCAGAGACCGGAGTTCTGAACTCAATCCCCTCTGGACCCACTCCAGAGATTTCCCCTTTTCTGGGACCTGTACCAGTAACAGATACTGCTCCCTGGTTTGTGGTGCATCACAGTACACGGGGACATGCTGATCTACCATGAAGAATGTGCCAGAGGAGCTTTCCTTAGGGACTCAGACCTGCCTGGTGATGGAAAACCCTCTCCATGAAGCTGAGATGTGGGACTAGAGAAATGTTTCACTGTGTCATTACACCAGTTTGTATCTTCTTCATGTAGTTTGATTTTCCTTGAGGTGATGCTGAATGGGAACCAGCCTATTTTCTTGTGCCAGGGGGGCTTATTTTAGATTTGCTGCTCTGCCCATCTCCTCCAATTTGTGATTCTGTGTCTTCTGCTCCCAAAGGAAAACCTTCACGCCATGGCATGTGATGGCAATTAAACTTTATAGTCACTTAAACTCTCTAATTCTGTACACACTAATGAAACCCATTTACATTTTCCTTTGTATTTGGAATACTATGTAACAGGAAAATTGTGCTTTCCATCAAGGTAAAGCCCTGAACCCATAACAAGGAAAACTAATCCTACATTTTACATTTAAATGATTCTCAGGAAAGGGCTACTTTTTTCATAGACTGCCCCAAAGACTGTGGGGTGTTCGGGGTGGTGAATTACAGCACCAATAAACTCTCCTCTGCCAACACAGTACCTATTCCAGTAGATGGAAAAACATGTATTGGCTGCAGTATCGATCACCTTCAATATTAATTGCTCCTGTTTACCGAGGAAACACTTACAGTAAAGAAGGGCAAGCTGTTAAAATATTGTTAATCTGCAAGTCTGTGGAGAGTAAACAATGTACAAGGGCAGAGCCCACCCTCGATTCCACCGACTTTTGAGTTTGTTGTTTTCTTTTCAAGGAAGAACAAACTCAGCTGACTGTGTTTGCTGAGGGGTGGAGGACAGGGATTTTCTGATGTATGGCCTTGAAATTCAGCCCAGAACGATTGGTAGTCTGATCATGAATAGCATCTCCCTTGAGAACAACCTGCTGACTTTTTTTATGGTCATCTCTTCCTTGGTTTCTTCCGCTCTGATGAGCTGTTGGTCTCTTCTGGCCCATACTGAAACTCACTTCTATATTAAAGTTAAAAAGCAAAAAACAAACAATTCTTCTCAGCCAAATATTTACATGGAATTCATCTACTCCATCCTCTCTCTGAGCCGGATAATTTGTGGGGGAGCTCCCTGAAATTCTCTGGGGTCATATCGACCACAGTGGCATTGATTTCCACGAGCAGCCACTGCTTTGAACCAGAGATTTGGTAAGTGGGTGATTTCACCACCTCCTAGGGAAGGAGCATCCCTCCCTCCCTCTGGGAGTTGCCTCTGAGTCTCTCCAAAGGGGAGGGAACACACAATCTGAGCACAAATAAATAATACCTCCAATCACAGACGATTTCAGTGACATTTCAGTGTGACATCCCTGCCTAAGCAGGGGAGTGGCACTAGATGACCTTTAATGTCCCTTCCACCTGTAACCATTCTGATTCCAAGATTCTTAAGAAGAGGGACAATTTAAAGCAGGAAAACTAGACCTGCCACCACCTTGGTTCCACTCCATTGTGAATCTCTGGATCATTGCATTTGCTGCATTGCTGAACTCCCTACCAGACCCTGATGGGATGGCCCTGCACCCTCTCCAGGAGGTTTTTGCTGGCACCCGGAGGTTATGGTATTGCGGAGTAAAAGTGGAGGTGCTTCTCAAAGGCTCAGTGATACATATTTATCTTTTGGATAAATCAGCTTCACTAATGCAATGTTATATCACTTTGCTCACTGGTAACTGATTTAGAAATCATTCTCTGCTGATTAGTGCCTGGTAATATTAGGAAGAAAACCAGCTGCTGAGATGCATGCAGTAAATCTGCTGATTTGTTTTAATTAGTCTAAGAACCATTATTGGCTGGTTGAAAAGATGTTAATCTATTCCTTCTCTGGTCCAGGCCTCTCTGAGCCACTAAGCCGCAAGGGAAGAGGACAAGAGCGGCGTTTGGGGGAAGGTATATTATTACATGCATTCATTTTTCCTCCAAAAGATGTGCATCCTGGGCATTTGGTTTTTGTGTTCTAGGCATGCCCAGCGAGCCAACTTATTTATCAGAAACCCGTATAGGTTCCGTGGGAGAGATAAACCCAAAGGATATTACCGCAGCAGGAACTGCATGTACGTGCTGGAGCGTCACAGCCCAGGGTCCCTTCTGGGGACTGGTTAAAGGGGGTTCCTGCAGAGAGACCTGGACAGATCCGAGGGCTGGGAATCACAAGCCATAAGGAGGACAACAAGGGGAAGGGCCAATTCTGCCCCTAGGATGTGACAACCCTTGATGGACAGACAGACTGAGAATGAGATACTGGAAGGCAGTGCCAGGAAAGGGCCCTGTGGGTCCTGGTCAGGGACTAGCTAGCCACGAGTCAGCAGTGCCCTGGAGCCAGGAGGGACATCCCTGACCTGGGGGGCATCAGGCCCAGCATGGCCGACCGGGGGAGGGAGGGGATTGTCCCGCTCTTCAATGTNCCTGCAGAGAGACCTGGACAGATCCGAGGGCTGGGAATCACAAGCCATAAGGAGGACAACAAGGGGAAGGGCCAATTCTGCCCCTAGGATGTGACAACCCTTGATGGACAGACAGACTGAGAATGAGATACTGGAAGGCAGTGCCAGGAAAGGGCCCTGTGGGTCCTGGTCAGGGACTAGCTAGCCACGAGTCAGCAGTGCCCTGGAGCCAGGAGGGACATCCCTGACCTGGGGGGCATCAGGCCCAGCATGGCCGACCGGGGGAGGGAGGGGATTGTCCCGCTCTTCAATGTACTGGGGCAGCCTCACCTGCAATAGTGGGGCATTTTGGGGGGACACAACAGAGGGGAGAGATTGAGCCATTGGAGAGTGGCCAAGGGAGGCAATGGAGATGGTTCAGGGCCTGGAGGGGAAGCGTTTGTGGAGCGGCTGAGGGCACTTGGTGTGTCCAGCTGGAGAAGAGGAGACTGAGGGGAGACCTCATTGCAGGTCCAACTTCCTCAAGAGGGGCAGGCCCTGATCTCTGCTCTGTGGGGACCAGGGACAGCACCCAGGAAATGGCTGGAGTTGTGTCAGG
>VWZF01002289.1:0-16398 GCA_013396755.1 Sclerurus mexicanus | reverse complement strand
AAAAGGTTCTTTCCCCCAGAGGGCGGTGGGGCGCTGAACAGGCTCCCCAGGGCAGTGGGCAGAGCCCCAAGGCTGCCAGAGCTGCAGGAGTGTTTGGATGATGCTCTGCGTCACCAGATGTGACTCTTGGGGATGGTCCTCTGCAGGGTCAGGAATTGAACTCACTGATCCTTGTGGGTCCCTTCCAATTCGGCATCTTCTGGGATTCTACCACCACTGACACATGAAAAAAGAATCACATGCACTAGCTGAGTTTTCCAAAATCACCATCTTCTATCAGACTTTAACCTTGTACTATATCTCAGCTTTTATGTACATTTTCATTCACAGGAAACTTGTGTAGGTATTCTGGCATACCCCAGTCATGTATTTCTGTCACGGATTCACTATCAACAATGACATCACAGATTGATCCCATGCTTTGTTCCTTGGGAATATGTCTTTGTAGTGGAATGGCTCCTTGCAGCAAGAATGGAATTTTGATAATTGATCACTTTACCCTGTTTTCGCACCATGCCTGTAACAGGTCTGCCTGCCCCAAACATCTCTGCTCTGCACGAGACCGTTCCTGTGGGATCTTTCTGGAAGGGACTTTCTGCTGTATTAACAGTTTACGACCCAGAATAACAGAATGCCCTGAGTTGAGGAGCTGGGAGAGACCCACAAGGATCATCCAGTCTAGCTCCTGGCCCTGCACAGAACCATCCCCAAGAGTCGCACCCTGTCCCTCAGTATGAAGCTGAATGCACAAGGTGATGTTTCAGCACCTTGGACACCTTCATAACAGCCTCATTCGGCACTACAATGTTAAATACTGTATCGACTTAGTCCGAGTTAAATGCTCCCCTTCTATAAGCAGCAGGTTGAGAGACCTTCTGAGCTTCCCTCGAAGCTGAATTTTTCCTGATTTTATATTCCTCCTGCTCAAAACTGTATGAAATGTGCCAGAGAGCACTTTTCTGCCCGCAGAGCCTGTGCAAAGCCTGAGGCTGCGCTCTGCTCCTGCTTTCCCAGGCAGAGTTCCACATCAGGTCCGTGAGAACCTCTTGACTCCCCTGCCCATCGCTGCCCTGTCAGGTGCTCTGTCCTACTGTGCCCCTTCCCCTCTCGTGTGAGCTGTGAAAGAACACTCTGCTAGGGCAGTGTCCCCGTTCAGCTCTGAGCTGCTTTCCCTGCCTCTGCTCCCATCCTGGCACTGCTGTGCCCACAAAACCACCCTCTTCTCCTTCTCAACACGGGTGAAATTTTGCAGTGTTCAGCTGCCACATTCATCAGAGTCAGCAGTGTTGGACATCACAGGCTGCTTCTTCCAGGCCCTGCCTACACAGCAAACCTTTTACAGCCCGAGGAGCCCTTTCTTAGACAGGGTATGATGATATCCAGTACGGGGTTAAGAATTACAGGAACATTGGAGACAGAGCTCTGATCTCCTCTGAGAAGTGTCTCCTTGACGTCAGGTGTGGTACATGTGGGACAAAATCGTGTCTGCTTTTTGCTTTTCTTCAGTCTGTGTTGTAAGGAGAGAAGATGAGATGATGTAGTTGATTCCCTTGATGGGCAGAGGTACCTCCTCTGTGGAGGAGGAGAAGGAGAACACACCTGCAGCGTCACTCTAGGGGGTAAAAGGTACTTCTGGGGCAGAAGGATATTTCTTTAATTCTGCTTTGGAAAGGGGAAGTGCTGATGTTCATCCCTGTCTGAATAAGGACTATTTTAAAAGGGGTGTTTACCAACTATAGCTAAATGTGGTTATTTTAAATCAGTGTATCCACATAATTGTGTCAAAGGCTTTAAAAAGATCAGGCCAAGGATTTCTCTGAAACACTAATGGAGATTTCCAGTAAATGTGAAGCCAGGAGGAAGCAGCAGAGAGTTGAGAAAAGGGCTAAATGACTGTTACAGGTAACTCCAGCCACAGGAAAAACCACAACAGGGCAGCTAAGTAATGCAGTGTTAAAGGAAGACTAATAATTGATTACTGATGCTGGTTTGAAATTTGGAAGCAACCAACATCTTTTCTTTTGATGGGACAAAGAGCACTGTGCTGATATGGTGCTCTTCTGGTTAGGACCTGACCTGCTATTTTAACACATTTTCTTGCAGGAGAAATGAAAGTGAGGTCCACCTGACTGATTGGAACAGATGTTTCTACATTGTGATATCAAAAATTGCACCTGCAGATCCTGTTAAATGCATTTTCCAGACAAGTTCAGGCCTGCAGAGCAGCCCAGGAGTCCGAAAATCTCCATGGTGCAGGAGCACCACAGGTGAAATATTTTCCCTTTTTTGACATATAGAGTGGTAGTGACCATGTGGAAACACCCCAAATGTCAGCAAAGATCCCTTGAAGGACCTGTTTTCCCAGGAAAGCCTGTCACATGATACCAGTGGGACAGAGTGACATCAGCAACTCGTACACAAGGAAAACTGGATATGGGGAAAGCAGCACCTTCCTCTTGCTCTCTGGGCTGAAGGATGGCAGTGCCACACCGCTGAGGGGAAGCAGGTAAGGATGGCAGAAGTCTGTTTTAGGCTGCTTAAGGCTGCTGGAGAGGCTAATTGTCACTTCTAAAGGCAAAACAAGGAAATAGCTCGGTAAAGAGGTTGTGGCACCTGGATCAGGGAATTTGAGAACAAGTGGGTGTTCAGGAAAAGGAGGAGGTGGGTTGGAGGGGGCTTCAAGGGTGCTCTGCTGAATCCTTTGGTGCCCCCTGGCTGCTGTTCTCCCACTCACAAAGTTCAGGAGAAGAGCTAAGGGCTTTGGAGGTCCTCTACCCCTCTAAGAGCAGTGGGGTTGGGTATGATCCTCAGAGGAGCTGATTCATCAGGTGACATGGAAAGCTGTTTCCACTCCAGTGACACAATATCTGACAGGGGCTGAATGTGTTTTTCTCCTGATGATGAGGAGATGGCAGGCAGGTCCACCCTCTTCCTTACAGCAGGGACTTGGGGAGGCGTCTCACACAAGAAAAAGATATACATGGAGTCATGGAATGGTTTGGGTTGGAAGAGATTTTAATGCTCATCTTGTTTCAACCCTTCTGCCATGGCAGAGGACCTTCCACTAGACCAGGTTGCTCAAAGACCTGTGGAAGAGAAAAGCAGCTGAGGGAAACTTGGGGTAATTCATCACCACAGCCCCTTTCCAAAGGCTGTTTTGGGTTCACAGAGACCGTGCATTTTTCAGTTTAGTCTTTGCTCTTTTCCTAAAAGAACTGTCCTAATTTGGCTACAAAGACTGGGCCTGAAGAGGAACTAGCACAGATAACACCCTGGAAAAGTGTTCATATGTGATCCTCGTGGTCTTTTCTTTCTACCTGTGAGGTTCCCTTTACATCAGATGCTACACCCTAACTGTGCCATGGTGAGTGGGCAGTGAAGGCAGAGCCTCCTGTACCCATTTCTCAGTCTAGTTCTGAAGAAGAAATCTGCAAAAACCTAGAGGATTTGTGAAATCCTAATTTTCAGTTGTTATCCTGAGCAAATAACGGGTTCATTGAAAGGACTTTATCTTACAAATGTTATCATGTCTCCCGAAGAGAAAGGGAAATGCATTTATTTGCAAATGGCTTGCAAGAGAAAAGTGGTAAGCAGAACTACATAGGAGAGTTGTCTCAGCTGTTTTTATGGACGTCTTCAGAGGAGGGAGGGTAGAGAGTCTCCAGCAAGCACTGGGAATCAGTCAGGGAATCAGTCCATGAGCACAGCAGGGCATCCCAGGACATTGGTACCTACAGTTTGGTGGCAGATGGGAGGGCCACACAGAGCCTCAAATACTGTGTGTTTGGCACAGTCACTGTGAGGTTCACAGACCACCAGAGGACATTTTCATGGACTCTGTTTGAAAAAAATCTGGAATCCCCCACAGTGTGACAAAACATTTGTAAACCATGAGATAAACTGAGGAATTGTTTATAGAATAATGGAATGTCCTGAGTTTGAAGGGACCCACAATGATCATCGAGTCCAGCACCTGGCCCTGCACAGGACTGTCCCAAGAATCCACCATATGGCTGCTTATGCTGGGATAAGAAGTTCCTGAAGGCCATCACCCATGTGACAGAGGGTGCTAGAGCATCAGCATTGCCATCTGCCAGCAGTTTAGAGCAGTGTAAAGGTTGTCACAACTCCTGCAAAGAGTGTTTTTCCTCGAGAGTTTGCTGAGAGTTTATTAAAATATGGGAATAGTATTAGTGAACTGTTTTCAGAGCAAATAAGGAGTGTAGAGCTCAGGCTCAAGGGATACCCCCACATTCAGAGCCAGAAAGAGCAGATGTTGCAGACATGGGAAAGGCCAATCGTCCCTCCTGCAGAGAAATAATTGGGATGGGGAGAGGTCCAGAGTGGGGATGGTGGAAGAGTCAGAGGGGATAGTTTGGATAAATATCAAAGATAGTCTTATGGAATTAAGTGGAAGAATCTTCAGCAGAGAGATGCCTTCTGCGAGGACAGACTGGGATAAGTCCCATCGCACTCCAAGCAGCACACCCAGTGGTCCTGAGTGCACCTACTGCAGCAAGGAATTGCTCATGAAGTGGCACAGAAATACAAAATATGTTCAGTTCAGCTACCCATGGCCTCTCATCTCTTCATAATCCAAGATTTTGAATTTGGCAAGAAAAAATTCTTCTCGGCTTTTCCTTCACTGCACTTGGAGCTCAGGGCTTTAAGGGATCTCTCTCAGGTCCTAATGATCCCTAAACCCAGTGATCCAGGAGAGTGTGACACTGCTTAGCTTCCCATTTCTGCTCCAGGTACTCAAGACACTTCTCTGTCCCCATGCAGTTCTTAAGGTGTTCCGCTGCCCAAGCAGGGCAGGTCTCTGACACCTGCCATGGCAACGGAGACAGCGGGGTCACAGAATTCCAGAATATGCTGAGGTGGAAGGGACCCACAGGTATCATCGAGTCCAACTCCTGGCCCTGTACAGGACCATCCCCAAGAGTCACACCCTGTGCCTCACAGCATCATCCAAACACTCCTGCAGCTCTGGCAGCCTTGGGGTTGTGCCCACTGCCCTGGGGAGCCTGGTCAGTGCCCTACCACCCTCTGGGGGAAGAACCTTTGGCTGACATCCAACATAAGCCTGCCCTGACACAACTCCACAGCCACTCCCTGGGTGCTGTCCCTTGGATGTTCACTGAGAAGGAAACAGCCTTTGAAGGAGTTGATCTGCTGAGCTGGACTATCCACTCAACTTAGGGGTTCAGCTGCACGAGGAAGATGATGCCGTGCTGATCACAGCAAGCAGAGCTTCTGTAGCAGGAATATTTCTGTTCTCAGAGAAGCTGAGGATAGAGGAAAGGCCCAACATGAAAACAGCTGGCAATAGTTTGTGCAGAGGAGTGGTGAGGTGGAAAGGTGAAGGAGAAGAGGAGACTGCTGTGAGATTGGAATTCCCTGGGAAGGACTGGCATGGAAGGACATGGAAGAGAGGGTGGAGACCAAGCCTGGGAGTGATGTGAGGCAGCACTGATCCTCCTGCCAAAAGAGCCAAGACAAATGGGGTGATTGAGGTACAAAAAGGCAATCCTGCCCAAGCGGCATCATTTTATACCTCTTTGCTGATCTTCCAGCCTGTCCTGGGCGATGGGGAGGGATATGATGGAATGGTCTTTGCCAACTGCTTTGAAAATCCTGACAGCTAATGTATTACACTTCCAGGCCCCAACACAACTTTTTTCAGAGTAATTACTTTCGATTTCCTCACAATAAATACTTGGCTATTTTTGCCTTTCCAATAATTGAGTGTATTTATTCTTAAGTAAGATTAACTGTCTTTTGGAGCCCAAAATGGATGGGGTTGTCTTGGAAGATAAATACGATTGCTCATAACAGTTGTCTCTTTGTGAAGTCCTGAGGACCCTCCAGCTGAATTTAGATGACCATTTCTTCCTTCTTCTTGAGTAACCTGGTCTAGTGGAAGGTGTCATTGCACGAGTTGGAATGAGATGAGCTTTAAGGTCCCTTCCAACACAAAATATTTCATAATTCTTTTGGTGACCTAACCTACCCATCAAATCCTGTGGAAAACCCCTGTGTAGGTTGGACCTTGTGGGTAGAGTGTCCTACTGATGTCACTCCTGATATAAAGCAGATGTTTACATTCATCTGCCATTTACTTCGTTCTTTCTCCTATTTTTGTAAACTCACCTCATCTTCCCCCTCTTCCTAAGTTTTGCGGCAGTGTTTCCCCAGTGCCACCTGAAAGGGAAGGACTTGCCCTGTGGTTCCATATTACAGAGTATATTCTGCCTAAGGAAAAGATGGAAAGAGGCAGTGAGGGGATGGCACCAGACAGGGACTTCTGGAAAGTAGCAGAGGACTCAGCTCTGAGGGCATGCCTATAACAAGCTGGATGGGTGATTGCCCTAAATCTCAAGTTTGCCTTGAACTTCTCAGGAGCAAATGAGAGACTGCAGCTGAAACAAGATCATTTGGTCTGGGAAAATCCCTGTCTGTCGTACTGGGATCATCCTAATTCTGGTAGGATATCAGCCACGGTTTTCTTGTTAGATTATCACATTAGTTCACTGGAGAGTTACTTAACAATCTATTTAAAAATACAAAATCAATTTCAGTCTGTGCCTTTCCACAGCAGTCAGGACCAGGCTGCAATTGGAAGAGATGCTAAAACATGGAGGCGAAAATCCCATGGAAACCAGCTCTGGAGAGGTCTGAGGTGGGACTCTGGACTACAACAAAGCCAGAGAGAAAAGGGACTGGGCTGCACAAGCTGCTGGATTTGCTGCTTTTATTGAAAGAGCATTGACTGGCAAATGTGATCGTTGCCCAGCCTTTGCCAGGCTCAGTTTTCCTGCAGTGACAGGCACAAGGTGATAACATGGAAAAGGGTAATGAAGGCAGGATGATACAATGAAATATTGCACTGCAAGGGAAATGACACCTCTGCAAAGCAACCCGGGCTTCATTTTCCTTTAAAGGTGGATAAATATGTTCTTTTCTTCTCTCTCCAAGGCAACCAGACTCGTGTTTGAAAACCTCTAGTGGGTTTGGCCTTTCAGTGGCAATTTTTGGAGTCTTGAAGTCCATGGTGTGCTGTCTGAGCTTCCTGTCTCCTTCTGCACAGGGGGAAGATCCCAACATACTCAGAAGACACAGGAATGGAGAGATGGAAAGTGTTTTGATCCACACCAAAAGTTAAGACCATAAAGAGTTGACTGAGCCAGATGGGCTTGGCCTTAACATCTCCACCCACCACACAGAGGGAATATTCAACAAGAGGAAGGGAGAGCTGACAGGTATTTTACAATATCAACGATGCAAATACCAATTTTGGAATATTATTTGATCTCTACCATGTGTATTTTTAATACAGCTTTTAGAAAATGGCAAAATGTGGCAAAAAAGTCCTTGCACACCAGGAAGGACTGGAGCAAGAGGGGGAAATAGTCAAATGAGCTGGCTGTTAGAAAGATTGAGGGGACACCTGTGACAAATTAAATGGCAAAAAACCTTCCTTGGACTTCTGCCTAAGAGCCTCTTGGAGGCTCCACAATTTCCACTATGCTCATTCAGGTATTTTTAGTACCATTATTAAATATTAACTGTAAAATCGTCATGTGAGCATTCCTTTCACTGTAGATATTATTAACTACCTGGTTTTGAGCTAATTGCCTTCAAAATTTTCCAGGTTTTTAGGTCTTCAGCAGAAGTCCTCTTTAAGAGAAATTGTTTGTTTTCCACCTTTATTTTGTCTCCTTTTCTCTTCTTTTTTGGGATTTTGTCCCATGCCTGGAAGTGTCCAAGCCAAGGTTGGACAGGGTTTTGAGTAATATAGTCTAGTGGAACGTGTGGTAGGTGGAATGAGGTGTTCCCTTGCGGAACTTAGTGGGAACAGAAGACAAAGTCCACAGCATGTGAGATTGTTTCAGTGTTTCCTCTCTCTTTGGGGCAATTTGTGACTGTTGCAAATGAAACAATTTAAGAACACTTCCCATTTTCTTAAAATCTCCAGAAACAGCCTCCCCAGAGCAAACACAGCAAAACAGGAGAATTTGCTATCTGAAGAAATTTTGGATATGCTTAAAGCAGTGCCAGAAATATATTGATTTATTAATTTTCTTACTGAAATGTAGTTATTGCCTCCTTTAGATACTGCAAGTGTCCAGGAAGGGAACGCACCTGGGGAAGGGGCTGGAGCAGCAGGAGCAGTTGAAGGAGATGGAGGGGCTCAGAATGGAGAAAAGGAGGCTCGGGAGGATGTTCTGGCTCTGCAGCTCCCTAACAGGAGAGAGGACGCGCGGGGGGTTGGACTCTGCTCCCAGGGAACAGGGACAGGAGGAGAGGAAACAGACTCAGGCTGGGCCAGGGGAGAGGCAGGTTGGACATCAGGAGGACATCATGGAAAGGGTGGTCAGGCATTGGAAGAAGCCGTGGTGGTTTTTCATCCCTGGAAGAGTTCAAAAAATGTGTGGATATAGCACTTGAGGACACGGTTTAACACTTACCAATATTGAACATGGATTGAGATTGGATTCGATGACCTCAGAGGGCTTTTCCTACCACCTTTCCCTGGTTCCATGATTTCCCATAGACTTGACTAGATTACTGCCAACGTCAGCTGAGCCATCCTGAGGAACAAAACTTAATAAAAGAAATTTCTAAACCCTCAAGAGCCTGGAGTGCAGCAGCAGAGGACTCTCCCTAGTGACCCCCAGCAGGGTGTTTGCTCTCACATATCACAGGCCTCTGGTCCCTCTAAGTTCACATCCCACCAATCTCTGCAGTAACCTCAGCACTGAGGTCAGGAGAGGCTTGGAGTGACTCATCTCTCAAAAACTTTGTGTGTTCTATCACTTTCTTCACTCCTCAAAGGGAAAGTTCAATGATTCTCATCCACCTATTAGCAGGCATTTAATGAGCATTAGTAATTACTGGACGGCATAAATTTTAATAATTATTATTATAATTCCTAATGCAATCATTCATAAACTCCTTATTATTGAGATAGCAATTATAGCAAAGATTAATAACTCCAGTTAAGACTTTGTAATTAAGTTAATCTTGTGAGGTGAAGAAGTGAAATGAAAACTCTGCTTTTTTGGCTTTTCTGGGGGGACTTTTCTGGAGCATCGAGTGTCCTATATGGCATACTGGTGTCTCAAACTGGGTCTGGCAGAGAGGGGGACTGGGTGGAAACTGTGCTCTTCCTCTAAACAGCAGACCCTGCCATGGGGATATGTCTTGGATTATCCTCGTTGTTCAGGCTGGCAGGTGAGGTATTCATGGCTTTTAGATGGAACTGTATTAATGCTAGAGGAATGTTGTGAATGGGATTAGAGTTTACTCTTGAGATGGGAAAAGTCTCTTCCCTGATTCCTCTTCTGCCGTGGCAGGCTCCTCCCCAATGACCATGGAGAGACTCCCAAATCCCAAATGGTTTTTGTTGGGCTGTTCTTTCCTCTGGAAAAGGAGCTACTTGTCTGGAGAGAAAAGAGGATGGAGGGACTGTGCATGCTCAGGGCTGAGCCTGTCTCACTCCCCAGACTGGCCTGGGCCTCCCACCATGGCTGAACTCTTTCAGGATGAAGATATTGGAATATTTGGATGTGATCTCTGTGTTTTAGAAATACAGAACAGGATGGGTTGTGTGGGAAAGGACCTTAAGGGTCATCCATGGGCAGGGGCACCTTACAGTAGCCCAAGGTGCTCCTAGCCCTGTCCAGTCTGGCCTTGGACAATTCCAGGGATCCAAGGGCAGCCACAGCTTCTCTGCCCAACCTGTGCCAGGGCCTGCCCGCCCTCACAGCAAAGAATCCCTTTCCAATATCCCATCTAACCCTGTTCTCTGTCCATTTGAAGCCATTTCCTGTGTCCTGTCCCTCCATCCCTTGTCCCAAGTCCCTCTCCAGCTCTCTTGGTTCCTTTTTACGCATGGGAAGATGTTGAGCTCTTCCCAAAGTCTTCTCCAGGTTGTTTTTTGTCCTTTGTGTTACAAAAGGACATGTCCCCAACATTCCCAGGACATTCTCATCCAGCTCCAATATCCAAAAGGCCCCTGCCCAAGTCCTGTATTTTTTTTTCTGATGCCACATTTTCTTTCTGGGGGCACACCTCTCCCACCACGCAAGATGGGAGACATGAATTGCATATAGGATATTGGCCATCTCTGGGCAGGAGGGCAAAGCCCAGGTAGGACTCTCTTGTGGGAAAAGGGAGAAGGGGAGCTGTGCTTGGACAAATCATTTGGTACAAGTTGGAAAGAACCTCTTGAGGGCCTTGAGCGGCAGCAGGAATAGTGGAAATGCAGGAGCTGAAAGATAGCACAGCAGGGAGTGTTAGAGGACACTGGCCAAAAGAGCAAAACTGGTGGACAGGTGGGGATCATATCAGGAGCTGGTGGAGTGACCCTGGCCAGCAGCAAAGCCTTCATTGATGATCAATCCTCTCCCGTGGAATTTCACTTGCTCAGGCCAAAGAAGCTTTCATTGTAGCATCTACATCCTTTTTCCTCAGCATTTAATCTTTAGAAATTATTTCAAAGAGTCTCTCTAGTTCTTCACTGATGAATGGAGCCTCTCTGAGAAGACCCCCAGGTCGGAAAGCGTTTCAATTAATTTTCTTCTTTATGCATAACCCTCCTGGTCCCCTCAAGGAGCAGCACTGTTCTCTCCTGAAAAAATGGAATGTGGCAGGTTTTTATTTGCAAATTGACATTTACATGGGATGTCACGTAGAGTTAAGATGTGGTGGAAGATTCATTTTTTCAAGGGTAGGTGTTGGACAGGATTTAGGAGTTCAAAGGGGCATCACCCACGGGAGGGGCTTTCAGTCTCCTTTTTTGAAAAGGGATCCTCCAAGGCTTTTCATTTTGTTCCTCCAGACAAAGTTGTTTTATAAGTAACTGCATTCAAACACTAAAATTTGAGATTAAATTTCCACTGAGAGTGGGGTTGTTCTGGATTTAAGTTGTGCCATTTTCTGCAAATGGCACAGTTTTCCATCTGCTTGTGTTTGACAACAGCAAAGTTCAAGGGAGGAGTATTCCTCTTCCTGTCAGACCTCATAGACATTGACACCTCCACCTCGAGCTAAAGCCATCATGAAAAGAACTTTTGCAATTAATAATCAAGGAGGGCATCATGGATTTCTATTGTTTTTCGATAAAATACTCCAAAGTCACAAGCTGCAATGACCTCTGAGAATGGGTCTGCAACAAACAGCATGGATCTTTTCAAGGACAGGCATCAGCATTGTTCCCACTCACAGTGGTGAGGATACAATTTTCCTTGGGACTCCCAGGAGAGCCTGAAGAAGCTCTTTTGGAGATGTAGAAGAGCGATATAATTGAGCACATGGCCATCCAAGAGCTGTTANGGGGCCAATGAACACCATTCTGTTCATGGCACAGGGGGCTGGGTTATACAGCTGGTTTTTGGTCAAAACCAATTTTTCCTCTGTATCATATTTATTGGAATCCTTTTATTAAATTGTAATTCTGACTTGTGATTCCTCTTGAGTCAGGTTCATTTCTCCCCCTGGTTTACATTTCAGCCAGCACAGTTGGGAACAGAGAAGCCAATTCCCAATCCCTGGTGCTGTTACAACACTTTTCATGGGAGGTCCAGAACCTTCTGCAAGAATTTCTTTTTGGGTTGAATCTGGACTATAACATGTGTTAAGACAATACTCTGGGGCACAGGATATGACTCTTGGGGATGGGCCTATGCAGGGCCAGGAGTTGCACTCATTGATCCTCTTGGATCTCTTCTAACTGAGCCTGTTCTGGGATTCTGGGATTATGGAATTCCATGTTCCTCCACAAAGGGTGAATCCCTCTCCAGAAAGCTTGAGATGTTTATGGGGCTGCAGAAGCACTGCAGTAGAAGCTCCTCGTCTCTGCCTGCTCAGCCTATCCCAGCTGGGGACTAGTCTAACATATCACATCTTCTTTTGTTTCAGTGATTTTGGGTCATAGAACCCTCCTGGGACTCACAAGTTATTTAAACAGCCTCTGAGCTGAGGAGAAAAACCATCATTTTCTTGCTTTTTTTAACGAACTTTCTCCTTTAATATTTGCTCAGAGTAGCTCTGGGGTTGAGTTTCAAAGGAAAATCCGGGAGTATTTTGCTGATCACTTCGCTTGTGCTCTCTCTGTGCCACAGCAATTGAACAGAGACTGACTTTTAATTAGCTCCAAAGTTGTGTGATATCTTTGGGAACAGTCAATACTGTTATTTGGCTTCCTTTATTTGTGGAAAAGACGTGGAAAATATGCTGAATAGACTCTATACTTTCCCTGCAGAATGAAGGGAAAGAAACAGTCCTGTTTTATGAAGCAGCAAGTTTTCTTCGAATATGTTTTTGCAAGTAAAAGAAGAAACAATGAAACAAAAAGAAAGGACTGGGGAAAAAAGACGCATTTATTACACTATAATGAGGTAAAACTGTGCTCACATACCAATGGGGGAGCTGACAATAATATATGGCTTTAATTACCACTCAGGATTTGAGGAACATCTTATTATATTAATAGTTTCAAAGCTTCCCAGTAAAAAAGTACCTATGGAAAGATTTACTCATGACAAGGCTATCTCCATTTTGTAATATAATCATGAAATATTCCAGACAATAATTACACTTTTCCTTGCATGTTTGTTATGAAACTCTGGACTTCTGATTCTGTGCTGTGGACTCCCAGTGGACCGAGGGAAAATATAATGACCCAAAACTTCTCTTCCTAAAGGCAGAGAATTTACTTATTTTGCTTGTTCTAAAGAAATTCTGCCATGCCATGGATTGGAGGGGGAAACCAAAGTCTGAATCTGAGCTCAGTTAATTGGAAAGAAAGAAATTTAAATAAATTTTCTTTAAATAAAGCAATTGACCTGCTGAAGACTGTCAATGTTGGAGCTGGAGGAAGTTCCTGGTCAGATCTGTGGCTCCAAGGCTGAGCAGAGGCTGGTGGGGAGGACACACTAACGAGGTCTTGGTTAATTAAACTCACAGCTCTAGGATTCCCCCAGGAAGTCACTCTGGGTCGCACAAAAAGCATTTGGTGATTCAGAAGGAATGCTCCTGGGGTCGATAAATTCTTTTCTCCTGGGGACAGTCAAGTTTGCAGCCTGGAACAATGAGCCAGGCCAGCTTTGGTGGCTGTGATCATGTGTGAGTCAATCTTTGAGGGTCCTCACCCATTGTGGACCCTCATAGATGTGAGGATACGGCTTCAAGCTGCACCAGGGGAGCAGCAGGTTGGACAACAGGAGTAATTTCTTCATGGAAAGGGTGGTCAGGCATTGGAAGGGGCTGCTCAGTGTGGTGGCGGAGTCCCCACCCCTGGAGGTGTCCGAAGAACAACTGGACGTGGCACTCAGTGACCTAGGCTAGGAGACAAGGACACAGGTTGGACTTGATGGTCTTGGCCTTTTCCAGGCTCAGTGGTTCTGTGATGCACATCAGGGTCATATGAGAAGTAGCTATATGGAGTTAAACGCAAGAATTAAACAAAACGTAGAATTAAAAGCAAGCAAATACATTAAAATATCCCCAGGGACAGAATCTTCCCATGAAAACCTTATTTCTGCGTATTCTTTGTGGAGTTTTTTTGGGTGGGAGAACTGTGGTGGTACCTGAGGACTCACAGCAACCTTTTCCAGAGGTTTTCCATAAGGCCTGAACATTGTTTCTTATGGCCATTTCTCCATGGGAAGATATTCCAGCAGACATTACATGTTCAGTACAATATTGCTGATGATGTGTCCTCTGCTTTTGGTCTGGTGGAAGGTATTGCAGGCTTTAGCAGTGTTTGGGAATTAGATGATCTTTAAGGTCTCTTCCAACCCAAACTACTCTATGAGTCTGTGACAATTCTGTGATTCTTCTGTCCAGGCTTTGTACCCACCTGATTTCAGAGAAGCTGTTGGTGCACCAAACCCTTGTCTCTGACACTGCTTCATATATGTCATTAAGTGTTCTGTAATTAGGTCTGGTGATGATCTTGTGTGTGTCCTCAACACACAGCAGAGCTCTGGGCTCTGCTACCTCTAGCTTGAGCAGCTTAAGCCAAAGTAAGACACAGGATAAGCTGCAGAAGCCTGGGAATGTTTTCTCCATGTTCAGCCCTAGGGAGAAGACACCTGGCAGTTTAGCCCAAAGGTGCCACAACCCCAGCACCAGCAGCTGAACCTGCCTTTGGCAGCAAAGTACTTGAGATTGAACAGGGTTTTCCATGGACAGTGGAGCAAATGGATTGTGTCCCACATTGCCCTCTTGTTGTCCTCTCATTTTCTCAGTCATCTGAATGTATAAACAGGGGACTCTGGGCACTGCCCAGGGCACCACAGCATGTCCAGGACATACCTGGGGGTGTCATCCCAAACCAGGGACTCCAAAAAGGGACAACGTGTGTTTGCTGATGGCTCTGGCCAAGTCATGGAGTAGAACGACTGCGTCCTTGCACGGAGATGATTCCCTCATCCAAGTCCCAACCAGATGCCACACCTCTTACTCCAAAGCTCCATGGAAGGCAGGGAGGATGAGCTGGGGAGATATTTTAACATCTGAGTGTTTTTTTGAGTGTATGGATTTATTTCGTCTTATTTTTGCCACTGTTACAGCAGCAACCATTTAATAGGAAGTTTACATGAATGATTCGAAATTTTCACTATAATTAAACTGTTCATGGACTCCTAGAGCAGTATTGTGAAACCAATTAAGACATGATTGCTCTTCCAATTCCCACCTAATGATTCATTACTTATTATCAAAACAAGTGTGGGGAGTACAGGGTTCCACTCCTAAAGTAAATTGATTTTGATGCCTTTATTTTGTGTCTTGTTTGTAAGTGGAAGTTGGTCAATGGAGAGACCTGTAAATGGGTGTCATAGTGATGTGCCCATGGATGGTCCATAATTGTACCTTCTCTTACGAAGTGGGCAAAAAAAATCTTCAAGTTGTTTTGTGTCTCAGAGAAGTGGCACAGATTTTTTGGGAAAGAAGAGATTTGGATCTCAGGATCCGTAAAGCAAAAAGATGCAATACAGAATGGGTTCATCAGACCTACAGGGACAGCTTCAAATGGATATTTTGGGAATTTGAACTTGGCCTGGATTTACAGGAATGGCTGATGTGCTGGGAGTGCTGGTGGGGTGTGAGGGGATGATCCTTGCTGACCTTCAGATCAGGGCTGTGTCACAGAATCATGGAATGATTTGGGTGGGAAGGGACCTTAAACTCGTTTCCTTTCAACACACCTGCCATGGGCAGGGACAGATCCGTCTTGCCCAGGTTGCTCCAAGCCCCATCCAACCTGGCCTTTGACACTTCCAGGTATCCAGGAGCAGCCACAGCTTCTCTGCCCAACCTGTACCAGGGCCTGCCAACCCTACCAGGGGAGAATTCCTCCCCAATATCCCATCTAACCCTGCCCTCTCTCTATTTGTAGCCATTCCCTGTGCCCTTTCCCTGCATGCCTTGTCTTAAGTCCCTTTCCAGCTCTCCTGGAGGCCCTTTAGGCAATGGAAGGGGCTCTCGGTTATGCCTGGAGCCTTCTCTCCTCTAGGGTCAGCATTCCCAGCCCATCTCCATGGCAGAGGGGCTCCAGCCCTGTGATCAGTTTAAAAGTTCCCCCTGGACTCCTTTAACTCTTCCCATATTCAAAGCCGAAGCCTTTTCTCCAACTCAGCCTTGACTTTATCCCATTGACTCCGATGGAACACCTCCCTTTCCCGGGCAGTGCCACCTCGGAGCTCACACCTCCACAGCTACCAGGAAGTGCTCCATGGGACTGTGCAGCATCTCCTGTTCCCTTGGGGCTCTTCATCCATGCAGGAATCACTGCCTTGAAAGTGCAGAAGGAGGCCATGTCATTAAGAATCCTGTGCCAGGGTGATGCCCCTGCATGCAGGAAAACTAACGCAGAAAATGTTTCTGCTTTCTTGCAAATTTGATTCTTCCGCATGTGCCTCTGGAGCGTTTCTATGGTTACCTCCTACAGGATCATTTTGCCAGCATCAGGCTATTTCCATCTTGAAACCTGAAGTCAAGGAAGAGTAGTAGCTGGGCCCAACCTTAGTCCTGAATTTTTGACTCCTGAAGAGCTGGCGGTGTAAAGCTTAGACATGGATTTTTGTACTGCCTGTCACAACTTTGATGGAGATGCAGAACAGAGTCTGAGCAAGAGAAAGACCAAAATCTCAAGTGTTTCTTGTGCAGTAATGGTGGTGTCATGTGGCAGCTCAGGAAGATCATCCAGACATGACCAGAGCAAAAAAGGCTCCGAGTCACTTAATGAGATTATCTCTGACTGCAGCTCTCGGATCGCTGTCAGGAACAGCAGAAATACAACTATTTTAGGCTTAATAACTAATTTTATTAAGGCTGGTTATCTGCAGCCACACAGTGTGTGGTGCTACTGATATAGGGAATCAATAA